>JAGWCC010000522.1:0-607108 GCA_022651775.1 Drusus annulatus | reverse complement strand
GGATGAAAATACTGAAGTTTCTTCAAAAAGTTTTTGAAAACTCTAGACAACCATGATACATTTTTAACTACACATTTATTTTCAATTAACTTAAGGGTTAGCACTCAAGAATGACGCTAAAAGTTACTTCGTAGCATTCTAATATAAGCAATACAACAAATGATTTACCTGAAAATTTTATATAGGTATTTAGAAAAATGTCTGAGGTTTCTAGTGAATACATTTTTTTTAACTGTAATCCCTTAAACTCTATGAAAATGTTCTAATATTTTAGTAGAAGGCGCAGTTTAAAAACCAGCCAAGGCATTTGAGAACGTCTTACTTAAAATTTCAGCATGCATTTAATAAAAATATGTCTATTTAAGAATTTATTCACTGGAAACCTTAGACATTTTTCGAACTACCCATATAAAATTGAAAGATAAATAATTTGTAGTTTCGATTGTACTAGACAGTCAAAATGTGTGTATTATTGGGTGCTGACCTTTAATATCTAAATATCACAAAATAAACTCTTGAGACACGTTGTGAGTAAAAATTAGAATAGAGTCACTGTAAATATAAAACATTTCCTTATCGATAAACTGCCGTCTAGTTCACAAACCAATTAACATAAATGTAAAAACGTTCACGACGCAAAAACAGGCTACCTTCTTTAAAATCAGAATACTTAAAAACAAATTTAAATGCATAAACGTTATATAAATAATCACATGAAAAAAGTGCACAAGAAACAACAAACATGCTGTAGACACTGCACCCCGAAATTCTAAGCTAGCGAGATGAATTTCTTTACTTTGACTAATTGCATCATCCGACACATAAGCCATAAGCCGGGTCCAAAACCACTTGCTACCCCACCCCTGTAAAACCACCCTTAAGATAAACAAATTGTACCGTCAAAAATCGTAAATAAATCTTCTTTCCACAAATCACGTCCAAGGCATATAATGTAATTAAAGGATAGACGTCAAATATTTTTCCGGTTTGAAACGTCATTTTTCTTTTGAGAATCTCACCCTTGTCGTTGAAAACATCGACAAATTGCTCCAGAATCTTAAAGTGGAACGTTGGTGTTATAATTTTTAGTTGCTTGTACCATTTATCATCTGAAAAATAATGATTTTTTTCATCAATCGATGTTCATTATCTTCCATGAAACTTGACAGTTAGAAATTATTAATACCAGAGGAGCATTTAAAGTGTATTGAAAAAGTTGATATTTATTCGAACTTATTTAGTCTTAAATATGTGAATTTTTACTGTAATGTATGACTGTTTGTTTCCTTTATAAAAATAAAAAATAAATAAAAAAGAATAATAAAGTACAAGTAAATACAGTGTTAAATTCAAAATAAATTGCGTTTTTCATTAAACCACGTAGATCAAATTACTTTATTATTTGCGTAAATTTAAAGATTTCGGTATTTGATGAGCCATCAACAAATGCTTACTACTCGAATATGGTTGTTTTCTCGAATCATTTCGATTAATGGATTTAAATTTACATAATTAATGAATCGGCATAAACTTTATAAAATTTGTGCACTTGCGTTTCATCACAAATTATTCGTAAAGTAATTGAAAATGGCAGAATGTTTTAATTATCTAAAATTTAATCTAACCTGTAATAATTTATGTTAATGTCGTCAAACAATATCAAATCAAAAAAATATATTTAAAAATTTGTTTGCGGAATAAAGGAGAATTTATTTTTTAAATTAAAAGTTACTAACAAATGGTAATAATTATTGAATTAATATTAACAATATTGAAATAATATGAAATAAAAAAGACACAGAAAATAAAAAAATGTGGTTGTGACCGAGACAGAACTCCATCTAAAAGTAATCTTTTTATGAACCGTGTCATTTTTAAAATCACATTATTTTTTATTTATTTCCACTGGATTTCTTAGTATTTAATTCGGATCATAATTTTTATTTTTGATAGTCAAGAACATTATTGAAAAAATATAGTGTACCTGTAGCAATAAGTAAACCATTGCCCAGCCAGTTCTTAAGAAAATCGTAGTCTTGCACTTTGTGAGCTTCATATTATTCGTAAACAATGTTTTAAGCAAACAAATAAACAGTATTTCAAGTACTCATATTCAAGGGCCAACATAAAAACATATTTTCGTCACTTTAAAAAAACGAAATAGGGTACCTAGGAGATATCCTTACTTTCTCACGGGCATCACTCCCCACTATCATTTTGAAAGTAGTTCTACCACATTCCTTATACATTTCGACTTTATTTTGATAGAATTCTGAAAATAAATACCTGATTTAGACAAAACAATTTAATAATAAATTGTTTGAATTGCGAGCACTAAAAATATTCTATTCAATAAAAACATTATTTAATGAAACAATGCACAGCAAAGTATTCGTAATTATAAATATAAATATGCATAATAATTCACGATGTATTATGATTGCACAAACTCTTATACTGCTGTTTTGAAGAGAAATTGTTTCGTTACAATCAAATTTTTTAATTACGTATTTTATTACACGTTCTTCAAAAAAATCTTAAAAATACATTCAGAATTGTTTCCAAATTGATGGGCATTTCGTAAAAAGATAATTTTTTAGCTCCAGGAAACTTATTTACTAGCCTCTAAAATCTTGTATTATTTAAATAATTATTTAATAAGTATTTTGCCACTGTTACTAGAATAGTTACTAGAACATACACAAATTCCCCCATATTTAGAACATCACTTTTATTTATCTGACTAAAACTCAACCAAACAAGATAAGTGACTTGCGAAGACTGCCTGGTCAATTTTAGATTGAACTTATAATTATATAATTGTAATCACATGTGCGTGTTTATGATTTAAGTCAACTGCGATAGTTAATTACAGGCCAAATGTACAGTTATCATAGCTAAATATTGATAAATGCAATGAAATCAGTTTTGTTATTATGTGAGGTATGTAGGCACTGTCACGCGCGATTTTTATGTATTCAAAGTAATCAAACATGTATTATAACAGTTACCTTAAAAGTTTACGCTTTTACAACAAACTTTGGCTTGGTTTAAATTTCCTTGAACTGTTATTTTATTTTTAATCTAACTTTTGGTAAGGAAAATGATTTAAATACAAATGCTGAAAAACATAAACCATTTTTTTATTTTTTGCAAATCGCCCAAAAAAATCACTAGCCATACACGCCATTTCTTATACCACTACTAAGCAGGTATGCAATTTTCTCAATACCCCCTCTACTTAGAATTACATGACTCCATTAGGATAATTCATTTATCGTCATATTGCGTCATCTAACGTATAAGTAAAATACGACATGAATTTCAAGATATTAATTTTTGATATTCGCTACCTTAAATTTTACTCCGCTTTCTTGGAATGACTTAGAATGAAACAATTAGTCATATTATAATATGAGTCATAAGTCCACTTGAATATGCTTCCACAATATGGAACCCTAAATAAATATTAGGAATATGATATAGATTTAATAAAAAGTATACAGATTAATATGTTTAAATAATAGAAAAGACGTACGATTATTTATTTATTTATAAATTAACGAACTAAAGTCCAATTACAAAAAAAAAATACAAAACACGAAATGGAAAAAAAAACAACAGAGAAAGAACAGCACATACATTATATTAAATGAAATAATGACAAAAATAGGACAAAATATACATAAAAAAGAACATTCAAGCCAAGGTGAAGTCAAAGTTTTGGTAGAGTCGTAAAGAATGACAAAAATCATTAAGACTGCTACCAAAAATTTTAGGACCGTGGCTTAAGTTAACAAGTCTCGACATTCTGGACGATGGACGATCGACGTGGAGAATGAGTACGTTTCATTGAGTAAGATTCCTTGTTATAAATAGTCCTAAACATAGATTGTCCCGAATTGCTGTCCAAAATTTGATTATATTTTCCGGCAGGCGTACCAGGCACATTGTGCTTCTTCATGTAGATAGAAGTCAACAATACAAATGCAGCTAAGAACTCACCAAATCAAAACTACACATTCTCCGTGACTCTTTACAAGACTGCATAACTAGATATTTTTTTATTAACGTGTTGTAAAATTACACTTCACCCACCAACCAAACACTTTTTATTCAAACTTTTACGCAGTCAATATAATTGTAGGCATATTATAATCTTTACTTCATAAATTCATCGAACTTCTTATCTCTCTCTCCTTCCCACACACTTTCCTTATTTTTATCACTCACATCTATTTCAGCTCAGTTACGCCTTTTTTAAATTTTAGCTGAGTAATATAACCATGATTTTATAATGCCATATGATATAGGTACAAAATAGTGTTAATTTTATTGTATCTACCCAATAAATTGTTAGAATCATATACTGTGTAATTCATAAATTTAAATTTTTTTCCTGAAATGAACTAACTTTATTAGCAGTGGCGGACCGTGACTTGTGACTGTGCTAGTACTGAGATTGATAAACACGACAGTATTGATGTTTTGTTTGTATGAAGGGATTTGTCAGGATTTTTCAGGTTTGGTGGAGCACTGTATTAGTTAACTGAAAAATCTTCATTTTAAAAACAGAATTTATGCAAAAAAATATATATTCTCGGTTTTAACAACATTAAAAACTTTTTTTTTTCAATATTAGCACAATAAAAATTCGCAGAACCTGACTGTTTATTAAAATACTTAACAAATATCAACCCAGGAATTCTTAGCGAGACAGGCACAGCATTACCACCTATTTATGAGGGGCTTAGAAGCTAAGAAAGCAATCTCCAAAAACGGTTCTGTAGCATTGTCAACTTTTGAATGATTATTATAAAGAAATGGAGAATGAAGTGTACAAAAATGTTAATGCACATTAAACTAGGAACAATTTGAAACAATTATCTCTAAATTTATCAACATATTCACAAAAGAAAAGTGCATTAAACGTTAAATCAACTTTCCAAGAAATAATTTAAAATGAAGGAGATTGCTGCCTTTGCTTCTAAGCCCCTCATATACGATATTATGTTAAATAAAAATAATAATAACAAAAATATTTCCTTTCCAATCACTTGGTGAATGTATGCGCAACAAAAGTAATAAGGGACAGCTGTTATTCTTTCGAAATAAAGCTACAGAGTTTCTATATGAAGTATAATTTATTTTTTTCGTGGGAAAACTTTGGTAAAAATGTTTCCCTGTTATTAATTATCTTTTTAAATTTGGAACTGAAGTTAATTGAAATTATCAAATTTTAAAAATAATCTCTTAAATCCTTTTCTACCTAATAAAGTACTAACTTAAAATGTATTTTGGCAGACATTATTCTATATTTGAAATAGGTGGACTAAAGCAACTAATATTTTTTCTTCTGCATCAGTCAAGATGCATCTCGTGCTTTTTCACAGGTAACGTTTTAAACTTGGTTTTATATTATGACCATCTTTTAACGTGTGATAAAAAAGTATGTATAAATGACTAACCGCTTTTCTTTGTTATAGATACTTACTCGGGGTCTTAAGTTTTCTTTCTCACCGTGTTAATTATATACATTTTTTTTAAACATTTTGTATAAGCATCAATAAGTATTTTAATGATACGCATGAGTTAAAAACCTTGTATAAAAAAAGTATCTTTCCCCATTATTTTTATGTCTCTGTTATTCAAGAACATTTATTATACATTGCTTATGTACCTGATGCGTTAGATGACTCTCTCCGAGATAGATATACTCGTATTATTTTTTTTATTAGTATAATAAGTTGTTTTTTTTTAAATGATTCTTAAACTTTTCAGGAAATTTGAAAGAGTCAATATCTTCTTTTAAGCTTTGAGAATGTCACATTAAATTAAAACAAAAAAAATATAACATTGACATTTACACTAAAAAAACAACACACACTTAATCAGTAATGTTTTCCAGGCTTAGAAATGGTATTAATAATGTGGGAAATTATAGGACATCTCTACTCTAAAATAAATTATAGTAGTACAAACTGACAGATGTCTGAGAAGATAATTTTCTGTGGATTAGGGCGATTACTCGAGATTCGTGAAAATATTAATGTACATATTTCTAAGAGGATTATTTGAGATTCGAGTGATTACTCGACGTGATTACGCAGTGATTGATTGCCGAAGATTATAGAGTACCTTAATCAATGTATTTCCATGAATCTCATCTATTTTATTATATCATCAATGTTTGTTTTATATACACAACTTAGTTGAAACGTGTAATTTTTGAGGTTGAAAAAACAATCGCTTGTAGTTATGGTTTATTTATAATGTTATTGTTTGTTTTTCAAACTTACCGTTTGTAATGTAAAGCTGTATGTTCAGAAATATGTTTGTTTCCTTTTATAGATAAACTTCACCTTCATGTAAAAGCCAAGTCGTGCGTAAATAAGGAAATATTATCAACTAAGTATTTAAGAAACATTACTTTGAGAAAGTTTTAAGTTCAAAGACCTACGTGTAATTGAATTCGTTGAACATGACCTTATGGATTTACGAAATAAAATTAAAGTTACACAATCAAAGGTTACATCAGTCCATCAACAAAAAATTCTTGAAGTTTCACTTTAACAAATCATATGGAGCAAGTTACAACACTTTGACAATAGATAAATTAACATTTTTTAGGAACCTAATATTATGTACCTACACGTTATTTCAAATAAATATTCAATTAGATAATGTCATGTTATAATAGTGTTTTTATTATAATATACTAAAAAATAAATAAAAAACAAAACAATATTTAAAAAGAAAACAGACGAAGTTACGTAAATGGAATTTATAGTTTGTACGAAAAATAAAGGATTCCCTTATTGACAGACTCCGTAGCGTTATGGTCCATATTTTGGAGCTTGAATCGAGAAGCTTCGGGATCGAATTAAATGCTGAAAAAACACATTCACTTTCCTGTTTCGATTGACTTTAATAAAATTGTTCGGCAGTTGAAGTAAAAAAAACTTGATCGCGCTCCAGCTGTCAATTTTTTTTTTACCCAGACTTGAGCTCACTGAAATATACAATTTACCTAGATTTGAATGGCTCTATATAAGCTGGATAGAGGATTTTCGATAGATGTAGAAAGGTAATATAAATTTAGGAATGAATCAGATAAGGCTACTGAAAACCGACATTCTAATGGAACTGAGAAATATCCCTTTATTTTGTCAACACCAATCTTCATGTGTATTTTATTTATGTAGACACGAGTATTTTTTTGCTCTCAATAAAACAGAACTACACTCTTAAATAATACAATTATGTTTACCGATTCCCAAATAACCGGTGTACTTTATTAACTCCAAAGCTTCCTCTGATCCTGATCTTCCTCGTGATCTACTCCCATCTCAGTTATCTAGTTAGTATATGGGATACTATTACTAAGAAACACATATCTGATATACAAATTATCGAAAATAGATCCATTCGGAATATAAATCATTTACCATGGGATACGAATGTCAAAGATATGTACTGACATACACAAATTATCCTTTTACGATTCTGCCAAAATATAACACTACAGCTGCTATATAACAAATAATTCAACACTCGGCACACACTAACATTAAGCCTGCCTTTAATTCAGACATACAAAATTACAAAACATGATCACAAAATCAAAAAATAGTCTTCGTTAAAGTGTTGTTATTTTTTGTTTTATAATTTTGTCTTTCCCGGTGTGAGTTTTTTTAACTCCTTTGGAATAATTTATCAAAAATGTGTTTTTTGTATTATTTTATCAGTTAAAATAATAAAAAATTGCACCGTGATGTCTTGTCTAATAATGATTAACAAATAAATCAAATTGAAATGAATATTTGTAGTTCTGGATCCATGTATCTTATCAACGATTATCAAACAGGTGATAGCAAAATCAAATATGATTTTTCTATGCATTATATTAGTATTACGTATTTTTATTATAAAATAAAATAATGCATGGAATATTAATTCCACGTAAATAAAACCGTATTCAAGATAACATATTTTGTCATCAATCTCGCGGAATCAGTTTTTTTATGTGGGGAAGACTTTCAAAAATTACGTTTCCTCCTTTGGGCAAAGATTTCCTATTTGCCTCAGAGTAAATTTATAGCCGGTGACCTCTGGAGGAAGAAGCGACTTGAAATTCTTGCGAATTTAAGCTTTCTACCGAGAAGCTCATTTAAGTCAGATTAAAGTTGAGTTCCCATAAATCTAGCTCCGCTATAAAAAAATTGGAGCCACCGCAAATGTTGGAAAAGGAAATGAAAAATACTTAATCTTTGAGCGCATCTCTTTTGATTACCGTTTGTTAACTCAAAGTGTTTATTTGTAACAATTTGCGAAGTTTGGTTAAAGCACTATTCATTTTGTAGCGGCTTATCTTTGTGATTAACATTAGTGTTCAACTTGTCATAACTTCTTATAACAAACAACAAAGCAACATCGTGGACGTCGTGTTTCGTTATTAAGTTTATTTTTCCTTAAATTTTCTTCGGATACTGGAAACAACATTTTCTAAAAGGGTTACGATTCTTACTTTACACAGTCTTTGTGGGTATTTTGACGAATTGCTGTTATTTGTCCAAGAATTCAACAAAACCTCATTAATTTGCAGCCAAAGAGCTCATCTAAGTTACATTTAAGGTACATTCGTTTTAATCCAGTACGGGATTGATATCATGATACTACGGAACAGTTAGAAAAGAGTAATTAACTCTCATTCCGTTTCTCAGTGGAGGGAGCATAGAAGGAGAATCACCGGAAAAACTATTTAACATACCATAATCCTTGCTTTACGTTCGTACATCGTTTAATACTTTTCTTTGGTTTTTTCGACTCGACATGACCCGGCACGAAATAATTTAATTAAATAATCGTGCCAATTCTCCGGCGTACTCGACTGGTTCTTCACCAACTTCCGTGTCATATACCTATTTCCGTTAATTTACCCTGTAAGTCAAAATTCATTATGCGTTTCTTTATTTATCTCGCACATTACAATTGCATCGATCTTCCATTATTTTCAGATTTCTTCATTCGTAATTCGGTCGTATATTGTGTAACTATACGTCTCTTTTAATGGTACACCAGCTCACTACTACTTCTATTTATTCGTATCCTTTATCGTGCTTTTCTGTTATACAATAGGATTGGTACTAGAAGTCCGTGGATTACAAGTCTTGCTTGTTTTAATAACCATTTACTTGTTCAACTGTGTTCAGTGTCCAATTGATGGAATATGTCAGATGTATATGGCATAAATTATGAAACAACACCGAATAAATAAAAAGCTTAGTGACTAACGCATTAAAAGAAAAAAATCTAATTATGATTTAACTTATAAAAATTAAAATATTTCCTTAACTTTAGAGCTAGGAAATAAAAAGATAACTTTCGGCTTTTATTAAAAACAAATCTGATTTGTTTCTTTTCACAAAAAAAGGAGATTTTTTTATGGTGTTTAATATTGTTTCTTTGTTTTATGTGATTTTTATTATATAATAAGCTCTTCAAGCTATTCCTGAGAACACATTTTTCTTGAAACCGGATAATTTATTCGCCTTAAGTAGATTTATAAGGAAAAAAAAATTCTAGCCGAAATACGTAAAATCCCCAAGCATTTCGTTAGACTGCGATTTTTTTTAATTTCTTAATTTCAATATTAATAAAATTCTTACTGTTTTTGCGGTGAAGTGCATTTTTTTTTCTTCTCAAATTTACGTATGTAAATGATATTATATGTATTTCTTTAGATCCATTTGTATTTTACTTTCATTTGCACATTATTTTTCATTACTGAGCTTAATTTATTCTGAAAAGCTCGAAGCAAATGTTTTTGAAATCGTTTGCCTTTCCAAATAATTGAAATATCCATAAGCAATTAATTTTCTATAGAAACTCATGTTCAAATAAACATGTTCATTCTAGCAGAAATTAAACACCATACGATAATATGCTACCATAAAGCAAATGAATGTCATTCTTGCGATACTAAGAAAAACATTTTTGAATAATTCAAAGATAATAGTACCAACTCGTACCTACTTCAATTCTAACCGTCAACAGCCGCTTCAAAGTTTTGTGTTCTTTTGGAACGTGAAAATGTTGTGAAATTTTTGCTTATTCAACCTTTTCAATAGAATACGGTTTTTCGTTTTCACCTTTGTAATAGCGGTGAGTCACCCCTATTTATGTTCAATCAAGCGCCAACGATTCTAAAAAACACCATTCAGAATGAAAACCTTGGTTAAAATGGCATTCATATGGGAAAAAATTCCGTCTTGTCTTCAGATTTCAATACTTTGGAAACCCGATTAAAAAAATTCTACGTTTTCAACCCCCTTGGCCTTCCAATATTTTTTTTTATGACTGATTTGTTTTGGGGTACTGTTTTGCATCGATTCGATTCACGTGTTTATAGGGTATCATACCTATACATATCTCAAGTACGTCAACAGTTGATTGAGGGAGTCACCTCTGGGCTCCCAAGTAATTGATAAACCTACTTTATTCTCGGCAAGGAGGGCGATTCGGCTGATTGACAATTCGTTGTCAACAGACCGATGGTCTTCTCTAATACAAAGACCACGTTGGTATGCTGAGCTGGTTCCACAGGTATTCCAAATGGAGCCTCATTGAAGGAGTTAGGGACTATGACTCTCTGAATTGGGAAATGTTGCGAATACGAATGTGAATGCATAAGGGACGGTTAGGGTGTAAAGAATACCCTGTTATTTTGATTTGTTTGGTATTGATCCCCTGCGCTCCGGTGTACGTATGTAAAACTCGACGGACGCGAGAGGAACACCCATTCACATTCGATGTCGGCGTGTAAGTCGGCGCACATGTGGATCGAGCTACCGGCATCTCTCCTTCCTTCTTCATTTTAAACGGGCCTCTTCAATGCCCGCGTTAACTAATCTCTTATCATAGCCCTTTCTTGACGCGCCTCAGAATGTTACGCAGACGGGCTGCGATGAAGTGTATCTACACCGTATATACAAGGGCACTCTTGTGAGGAGTCACGTAAAAAAAGAACTGAGAAACGACACAGTATTTAACAGGGTAAAGGTTATAAATAATAAGGTGATAAGATTTAAGGAACAATGTTGTATTGAGTTACATATTGTCAAATATGTGAGTGAAGTGAAGTGAACGGTTAATATTTTTTTTGATTTTTTTATTACTCTATTTTACATATATGTACTCGTATATATATATATATATATATATATATATATACGGCACAACATACACCATTGATATAGAAGTATGTAATGAAGAAACCCAATAAAGTGAGTTCGTCGGAAATATGTATGCAAGAGAAGAAAAATTTAAAAGAAATACAAATTTCAAGGTCTAAGTAGGAGCAAAGAAGAAATGTATGATGGCAAACTACCAGTAACATTGCTTATAATTAATGAAGAAAGGGTGACGTACGAACAATTAACAGAGTGATAATTAATGGATCAAGGTAAAGTTTAGTACCGAACAGGGAAGCCGATTTAGGTACATTAGTAACAATTGCGGAGATACGCAATCAAATCCTGATTGTGCTTATATTCTGAATAATTGAATACATCTGCCACCTCTTGGTATGGAATATTAAATTCATGCAATCTAAAATTAAGTAAGTATTAGAAATACTGTGTTGATATCGTTATTAGGATTAATTTATTGTTTGGACCGCGTAGTGACATTTGGATTACGGAACGAAATTAGTCATTTTAACTATGTGTGATAACTTAATCAAAATAACAAGGTATTCTTTACACCCTAGCCGTTCCTTATGCATTCACATTCGTGTTTGTAATATCTCCCAATTCGGAGTGTCATAGTCCCTCTGGATATCTACTAGCTTTGGATAGCTATATCTACATAAATAATATACAAAGTTCCAGAGTAGCTAAGTAGCTGTAAAATAAAGGATCTGGATGATTATTCCTAATCTGTAAATATTCCACTCACTAGTGAATATTCGTAAAAAGTAGCCCTTAACCGTTTTCACTGAAAGCGAGGAAGTAAAATTGCAAATTTTATTAAATAAAATTACCTACAAGAGTTTTTAAGATTTCAATAACTAATAACATAAAAAGCTGTTACCCGTGAAATATTACGGAATGTAACTTGATTTGAAAAGAAAAAGTATTATTTCGATTCAAAATATAGAATAATGTCTGCTTAAATAACTCGTAGGTAAGAATTTTATTAGGTACGTGGAGATCAGAAAAGATTTTTTATTTGACAACTTTCTGAACACTTGTACTTAAATGCAATTAACTTGATAAGCTGTCACGTCTGCTTAAAATTTCAATGACTGCCAGTGATTTAACAGATAAAGATAAAGATAATGAAATTTTATGTGTTTCAACGTCCATGACAATTCCTAGTTAACCAAAACATTTAGATGATAAAACGAAAGGTTTCTTCTTTAGAACTTAAAACCGAAATTAAAGAAAACCACTTCACCTTTCTGCTCCACTCAACTTCTTTTCGTGGAAGGAAATTATACTGGAGAAGATAAGATATAATCGAGACAGATATGTACGAGTATATATTTCAAATGTATTATGTAATGAAATGATAAAATAACTTTGTATTTTCAAATATGTGTTTTGTAATGAAATGAAAAAATAACTTTGTATAAGACCAAGGATATTACTTTAATATTAAGTATATTTCCTGTAAACTCATAAAATTTCTCATCATTCTTTAATTACCTTCTCAGTTGACGTTTTGCCTCTTTCAATTCATATTATCTGTCTCTTTATGTCTGTTCCTTTGTTATCATATAAATTTTATTCTATTGTTTTCTCACTTTTCTCTTATTTTATTTTATATTGTGTTCTCCTCTGTATGTATGTACATATAACCGCACACTGTGTATTTTTTTTGGTTTAAATTTATACCCTGATGATGCTTTAGGCTAAGGGAAACCAGTCGGTTATAAAATTTTAAATAAAATATGTGATTTTATACAAAGTTATTTGTTAATTTCATTAAATACGTCACACCACAAAGTAATTGCTTTCTACAAAAATATTTTCGTATGTGTTACCGAACAAGAGTTCCAAATGTTTGACGCCCGTGAGATAGTGGAATTCATAACTTGAGGGTGTTATGAGGCTGAAAAAA
The DNA here is from genome assembly GCA_022651775.1 of Drusus annulatus. NCBI lineage: Eukaryota > Metazoa > Arthropoda > Insecta > Trichoptera > Limnephilidae > Drusus > Drusus annulatus. The sequence continues at coordinate 593,983 of JAGWCC010000522.1, read as the reverse complement.
GAGGGAGGGAGAAATAAATTCGGATAAAATTCATTAATCAAATATTAGCAAAGTCATAATATGTTTTCAAACCAAAATTAAAAAAAGGAAGCATTTTTTCCGCATCGTGCTTCTAATAGGTAAATATTTCCAATTTGCCAAGGGTCGGAATAGCGACAACAAAAGAGTTTAAGTAAGGTGGTAACAGAGTATTAAGCAGAAAGATTGGAATAGAAAATGTCTTCATTTTTGCTTTGAAGTTGTGAGAGAGCACTCCATTATTTAGCAGGTAGCTCATTATAAATTTTGTTTGAATAATCAATAACGACAGGTAGAAAACATAAGCGACTATCGTCACTCGAGCATAGAAGAAGCCCATTTGATGAAATAAAAATTTTCCAGGTGATCTGTCATTCTTATTATTCATTGGTTACATTTTAATCTAAAAAAGTTAGAGGACTATTTTTCATATTTGACTGTTAGATTCTCCCTTTGAGTTCATTTATAAGTTTACAACCATTGCGGATTGAATAATTCGGTGAACACTCGCAAAAGTCTCAATAATTTAAGCCGTTGTATTTATATTAAAAGACCCTTCATGAATAAATGAAAACAGTAAACCGATTAATATTTTGATGAAATAACGTGCTTTTCTTTGGTAAGCTGGATATAATAAGAGCCTTTTTTACCTCGAAAGAATTTTATATTCAATTTTTTCATCATTTGAAATTGGATGATGTTGGTAATTCTTATTATATTTATTTTTAATCCGTGAGAAAATTACAGAAAAATACCCATTTTTTGAATCCCAAGCATTTGAAAATATCGTAATAAAATTATTTCAGCATATACGTGCTTTGTAAACATTCAAGTTAATCAAACTATAAATGTCACACCTGCGTTGAACATTTTATTTTATGCTAATTGTTAGTTAACTTCGCTGTAAACTGGTATTTTGTGTTTTTTCTGTCTAATTTAAAATACTATTCAAATAATTTTTATTCGTATTTAAATTTGTACCCTGAAATAAAATCGATTTATTTAACTAACTTGTCTTGGCACACGCTTCTAATTTCAATCACATTCACGCGCTCATACGAATGCTTATATTATTCGTACTCTTGACATGACCTGAATTAAGTATTTGATTCACTTGGTCGTACCTTGTCTTCTTCGGATCTCTCCGACTTTTTCTACCACTCACTTACGTGTCATATGTTTTTCAGGCGCTCCTCTTTTCATTTATTTGCTCTAGATCTCCGAACCATCTAAGTGAGATATATATATTATATTTTTATTTTTTTAAACATGCTTATTTCAATACCACCCGTGTCTTCAACGGGATAAGATGATTGTTATTAATAATTACGAATTCCAAAGACACATTTAAAACAACGTGTTTTGTAAGTAATAAATTAAATCATAGAAATTCTTCATTAATCAAATACAAGATCAAAGTGTTTGGACCACTTAACGAAAAGTAAAATTGGAAGGAAAATAAAAGCAGTTTAAAAGAAAAACAATATAGTGCAGAAAAGAAAATTCTCCTGACTTGCATTGTGATAAAGTGAGTAAAAGGTTTTTAGAAAGTGGTAGATACTCTCAGTATCACCCTGGTGAATGACCACCATTCAGAATTAAAACGTTAGTTAATATGACTTTGGCCGTGTTTGGTGATCAGATATGAATACTCAGGTACGTTCTAACCTACATTTTCCCCATCTCCTTCCCTTTCCTTTCCGCTTGAGTCTCATGACATACCGTGATCGGGGATGGCATAGTCCTACTGGATCCAGACAGTTGGGATTTTCGTGCTTTATTCACATAAAAGGTAATTAAAGGGTTCATTCGTTGGGAGTAACACAATCAATAAATAATTTTGAAACTATGTAGGTAATAAACATGGTAAAGTAATATTGTTAAGTGATGGTTTAAATTCATCTGAAAGCGTTTACTCTAAAATCAAACCTGAAGCAAATCTGCCCAATATGAAAAAATAAAAGGCAATTTAACGAAACATAAGTTGGGAACTTCGAAATCCATTTACTTATTAAATAAGTGTTAGGGTGGAAATAACTTTAAGTGTCTATTGTTAAATTTATTTCCTTGTTTGACATTTAAGAATGAACTCTCCGCGATGTAAAATTAGGAAGCAAGTTTTTATTCATGCAAGAGAGCTAAATTGAAAATTCCACTCAATGTTCATGATGGAATTTCAAGGGTGTGTTTTGATCGAACTTAACTATTACAAATTCGTTTTTTTAAATGCCTGAGGAATGCGAAATAATAATTTTGTGGATATCAATATTATAGCAATTGTAATAAAAGTAATTATTGTGATAAATATAAGTTTATTGATTGAAGTTTATACAATTTCTTAAAAACAATTATTTTTTCTCCAAAGGGTACATTATATAAACGAGTGATTTAAAAAAAATTAACTATTCAAAGATTACTAAATGGAAATAAAATTTGCGCCAAGGGCGCTTTACTGAGAATGAAACAATATGTAAGCAGAGCGACAAACAATATTAGAAAAGAAAATTTCATTTAACCTGTTTTAAAGATTCTATTAAAGATAAAACAATTAAAAAATTAAAAAAATACACAACTTTTATTCTCACAAATAACATATACAAATTACGCTTTCAACATCAATGAACATCTCAACGTTATTTTTCTGTTTCAAAGTTTTTATTTGAATTTAGTAATATAGTTAGTCATTCTTTTGTGAATTTGTCGAAAGATTTCCTGAAATAACATGAAACGGTAGTTGACAAATTTCAAAATAGTTACGTTACCTGTGACTATTTTTCAAACTATTTTAATTTTTGTTATATGATATGGTTTTGTACTTTTAGAAACTTTTAAGGACTATTACAAATGTAATAAAGGTAAGAATAAAGCTATTAAGACCTTTTGGCTTGAAAAGGTCTCAATTTCTCCGCTTACGGAGTGAGTTTACGTTGAGTTGAATCAATAATTAAAATAAAAAAAGTCGTTAAGCAATGCACAATGTTTTAAGTTTATTCTGCTCAAAATACGTTTTTTTGAATAAATATTCAAATGATTTATCGAAATCGAGATGTAAAAATGTGTTAGTGTCAAGTTTTAACCCGCTAAATAAATAAAAACTGTGTTCATGTTATAATAAACAGAATGCACGAAAATATGTCAGTTATGTTTACTCCCTATACATTTTTTTTTTTCAAAGAAAGACTAACAAAAAATTCCAAGGTTTCAAAATTACTAATTCTAAAATTCAACGGTTTCAAACCTTATTGAAATATAAGTTGAATTGATCAATTTATTAAACACCTGCAAAAATTGGTGTTTTCAGTATTTTCGGCATCCAAATCAACTCCGTCCATATTCGAGCAATCAATTCTAAACAACATATCCATCATGTCCATTAATCATTGTCACCGGTGGGATAATAATTTACACCTACAAATAAGTAATACCCAAATATATATATGTTGGGGTTAAATAAAAACTCAATCCATTAAATCGACAATATCAATCCCCGCTGAAATGTCTGAAAACTTTCGTATGCAACCCTCTGGAGAGAAGGTATTTAATTGTGATTAAAAGGGAAACCGTGTTTTATAACCACATTGGTAATAGTGTTTACCGTTTATCCGGAACACCTTGAATCGGAATCAAGTAGGCTTGAAATAGGGAATAGATAAACAGATGAAGGTTGTGGGCGTGTCTGTGTGCCCGAATTAAGGACATTTGTTTCTTACTTTGGAAGAAATCGATTTTCAATTTTATTGACCTGTCTGGGGCCTAGACGTTGAAATATCTTATAAAGTGACTACATCACTTTTCTTTAAATCGGTAAAAATAACACTTGAATAAATTTAGTTTTTTTTTGTTCAGTCGTTTGGGACGACATGGAAAAATTGAGACAAAAATATTTCGAGTTGTCACTTCTTAAGAATATTATGGTGTTTGGAACGACGGACAATTTGATCAATAATTAGTGTGTATTCCGGTTAAGTGCTTGAATATATCGACATGGCTTCGTGTAAGTGATGTTTGTCAAGTTATCATCAATCTTCATTTGTATATTATGATATTTAATTTATGTAAAGGCGTTTGATTCAGACTTATAATTATTTTATTTACAATTATTATTACTTACATAGGTAAAAATATCGTTAGTAAAACGCTGCACATACTTTTTTTTTTTTTTTTTAAATGACCGGTATAACCCAACATTCGTATGTGAATACCGCACAAGACTCCCAACTGTCCGGAGCCAGTGAGACTATGGCAACCCCAATTAGGATATGTTGTTAGGCAAGAGTGCGGAAGGGAAAAAGATAGGAAAGAGGAAGGGTGAGAACTATCTGGCTATTAGGATCTGGTTACCAAACATGGCTTAAGTCATTTCAAGCAATGTTTCAATTCTGAATGATTGTATTGAGCGATACCGAGTGTCCCTTCCACTACAGACATCTTCAGACTTATGCATAGTATATGTAATAATAATAGGTATTGAAATTTTAACTGTGAACATTGTAAAAAACTGTATTATATTCAATTTTATGGTCTTGTGACCTGTTTTATATAGGTGAATTAACTACAAAGTGTATTAAGACCTGGAAAGTTTCAATTATCCGAAAAAAAATAACATAATTTCTTTATCCAAGCTAATAAATAATTCATATTTTTTGAGCATGTAGAATCACTGATTCTGTCTCTTGCCTGTATGCTATAAAAACTTCAACCAATGTGTGAAAAGTCATACTGTTTTTTTGACCAATCAGTAAATGACTTACTCAACGATTTAAAAATAATATTATAATGTTTAATCGTGTTCTCTCACTGCACGATTTATGAAATGCACATAGTATTTATCAAACAAATGTTTTTAAAAAACTCACATCACAACCAGTGAAATTTTTAATGAAAGTTGTGACAGCGGGAGACAATTTTTTGATAACATCTGCAGACTTTCTTGTCACTTGACAGGTAGACTTATTCACCAACATTTTGGTTGGAATGTATATTGTTTACATGCCAAAATCTGAGAAAATATAGCTCTGTCTCTTGCCGCAAAACATAACCTTTATTTTGTATAATTTAACGAAGTAAATTATTTTTCATTCGCAGGATCTATCAGCAACATAGATGGCGCCGAGTACCACTGCAATAAGACCCAAGTGAAGAAAGTCATTTCCGGCGTGGTAGGGGCTGCCTCTAGTGTCACAAGCATCCAAGTGGCGAACCTTCTAAGGTTGTTTAAAATACCCCAGGTAAGAAGCTTTACTAACCAACAAATTAAATACGAATATTAATTGCAGGCATCTCATTAAAAAAATATAATGAAATTATTTTTATTTTGAAATATAAATCTTATGACCTTACAGTCTTTCGGGTGAACAAATAATTAAATATGTCATGGAAACATTATGTCGTTACGTCGGGGAAGGAATTAATTTCATTGCTTATTCCTAATAGACTTTCAGACATTTTTTATGTGTCCACAGATTTTTACTTTTATAGTTCAACACATCATGAAATATATTTTGTTTTTAAAATGCAACACATCAAAGAACTTGTGTAAAATTGATTTGTCTTAGGTTAATTCCAAAAATACTTTCTTTTTGCATAGACTAACAGCTTATGTGTTTTACCGACGCGGATGACGCCAAAAAAACGAATTTTCCTTGAAAACATTATTTGATTTATGCTTTTGCCGAATATATTATTTGAAAACGCCGCAGCATCGTTCTTAATCTCTTCAGAGTACTTATATTATTGTTAAAAGCGGTAGATATTGATAAAGTAGGTATGTTTGTACTTCGTTTTGGGAGATATTAGTAAAATCACTACTCCGATTCAAAATGACTTAACCGACGAGAACCTATGTTCAGTAATCAGACCTCGACGGTTGAAAACATCTAAACCTTCACTATTTCTCCCATTTTTACTTTCGAAATATGGCATTTGCCTATCGGTGGTTTTGAAATACATCGCGTATATATCATTGGTATGTGGATAGTACTGAGTGAACGGAAACCACTGCGGCTGCCGACTTGAGGAGTATAAATGGCAATACGTCTGTTCAACGAAGAGTTCGTTTATTAACTGTTTATTGTTTGACTGTCTAAAGAATGTTTAATTGGAGAGAGAGGGTCATCACATAGTCCCAACACAGGTAAAATTGTATCATTGACTCGAAGTTTTGGATAGCCTGGAGTTTCAAAGATAACGTTAAATACTCAATAATCATTAGTAGATCGTATAAAATATCACGAAGAAAATAATTACCTGTTGTAAAATACAAAAGAATGCTGTCACAAATAGATGGTTTAAAAAAAACGTAAGGCTAGTACAAAAAAGCTTACAGTTTCCAAAGAAATAAAATTAAGAACAAACGAATAAAATGAGAATTTCTCATTAAACTAGACATTTGGTGTCATATTTCAATTCACCAAAATATTTGCTTGCGTGTACCAAATGTATTAATACATGAAAATATGATGCTTAAGCTAATGGTGCTTCAGTAAGAAACCAAAATTGTTTGTTCTATTTCCTTTGTGAAAAATTATTTGTTTTCTAAACTAAATTTCTGTGCGATTTTCTTTTATGAAATCGGGTGAGCTGAATTTTCGTCTCTACATCTGGCTTATTTATTAATTAGCTAATTATTATCTTGTCTTTCAATTCGTAAGCTTTAATAGATTGTCATTCTTGAGTGACGTTAGAAAAGTAAATAATGTTCATTATTAAGGGGCTCTCCGAATCATAATAATAATGTTATGGTCATTATTTTTCATTTTAAACCTCGGTTCGAGACAGTGGCCTGTCAGATTCTGCTCACAAATGAAAATACGCAACACTTGAAATGTCTTTCACTAGGCTAGATTAGCACTTCTATTAAGTTGAGGCGCTTGTTTCGTGATAATTAATTACTTTGAAAACATATATCCTTGCACAATTAAAATCGATCTTGATAAATGATTACGTTACTAACAAATCAAAACGCGACAGCTCATCTTTGACACCACAAATAAGGTGTAATTACTTCCGCTGTTTGGAATTGGAAACATTACTTGATCACGACTCGTGTCAAAGCCAAAAAGAATTGGCACGATCATCGAGAGTGACTCAAGAAGCAGTTATTACAAAATACCTCAAAGCCATGGAATTGTTTCAGAAGCAAGGACACTGTGTGCTGTACAAGTTGAAACCGAGAAATGTGGTTTATATCGACTGAAACAATCACAATCGGTCGTTATCGAACGCAAAATAATACGTTTGAGCCAAACATTGAAAGACAAACAACGAGAGACACGATTTAGTGATTTTGCAGCATGACAATGCTCGACCCCATGTTGTTAAGACATACTTAGAAACGTTGAAATGGGAAAACCTACCCCACCCGCAGTATTTTCCAGACGTTGTTCGTTATGTCTTTCACTGGTTTTGATCAATGACACACGACCTAGTTGACTAGCAATTCGGGTCTTATGAAAAAGTTAAAAATTGGATCGATTCGTAGATCGCTTCAAAATATGACCGGTTTTTTTAACGCGGAATTCGTACGCTGTGCGTCAAATGGTAAAAAATAGTGGCCAGCGATGATAAAAAACTTTGAATCATAAATTTAAAACCAGTTTTTACAGTAAAAACATGAATTTCGGAAAAAAATGACGGAAGTAAAATTAGTACCTAATAGCAAAGTCATACGTCAAACATTGGCAACTATGACGACGTGGTCTGACAAAAAAATCGTTTGACAACAACACTTCAAATTAGTTCCGTTTTAACGAAATGTAAAAAAAAAAATCCATGAAGAAGTGTACATTAAAAAAAGCGTACAAGGAACGTGGTAAGTATTGACGAAAAAATGCCTGGACCAATTTCTCATTGTAGGGGAACATTAATTTAGTATAGCCAAAAAATAACATTAAAAAAACCAATAACACCCGAAATAAAATACTAACCTAATGTAAAATATAAATAAATGGAAAAACCGTTTTTGTAAAAAGAAACCTAATCCTGGGTTGAAAAAAACCATAGTTAAACTCCTCAGAAGTTTAACATTCAGGGTACCTTATATTCAAGAAAACCTATATTTATAAACTTCTCACTTTAATATACTTCAGCCCCAGGGAATTGAATAGCTTTTCAGAACCGCGACTAGCTTTTTCTTAAGACAAACTTTTGCGTTTCACCTAGTTTTAATTAACGACGGCCGGTGGGGGGGGGGATGTAGTTCGCAATGTATTTTTACCATTATCAAAGAAGAAAAACTTGAAAAAGTTATTCAAAGATAAGGTATTTTTTATGAATTTCAATGATGGCGTTTATTTCCAGCAGAGAAATATTTAATATTCTTATGAATAGTCGAATTTATGCTTTTTCGGTATTTGTGACGATTTTTTTGTTAAAAAGTATCAAAGATGCTTTTGAGCAATTTTTAAAATACTGAATGAATATATCTGATAGGAGTGAAAAAAAAATAAAAATAAGATAGGATAGTTGAGAAAGTTTTGAAACGTAAAGCAGATAAACGGAAAGGGAAATTTATGCGAATATATGGCACGCAAGTGGATGAAAAATAAGTTGGAAATTCCCAAAGAGACATGGCATATTGAAAAGGGTCACAGTGCGAGAAATGGAAAAATATCTTGGGTGTAAGATAAAACATCTTTACAAAGCATTCCATAGCATCTGCTTACCTTGTAGAAAGGGGCGGGGTCACTTTAAACATTTAGAAAAACAAAATGATGGGCATCTTCCAATTGGAGTATGCTGTCTAGCTGAAAAAAATATCTTGGGCGTAAGATAAAACATCTTTACAAAGCATTCCATAGCATCTGCTTACCTTGTAGAAAGGGGCAGGGTCACTTTAAACATTTAGAAAAACAAAATGATGGGCATCTTCCAATTGTGGTATGCTGTCTAGCTGAAAAAAATATCTTGGGTGTAAGATAAAACATCTTTACAAAGCATTCCATAGCATCTGCTTACCTTGTAGAAAGGGGCAGGGTCACTTTAAACATTTAGAAAAACAAAATGATGGGCATCTTCCAATTGGGGTATGCTGTCTAGCTGAAAAAAATATCTTGGGTGTAAGATAAAACATCTTTACAAAGCATTCCATAGCATCTGCTTACCTTGTAGAAAGGGGCAGGGTCACTTTAAACATTTAGAAAAACAAAATGATGGGCATCTTCCAATTGGGGTATGCTGTCTAGCTGAAAAAAATATCTTGGGCGTAATATAAAACATCTTTACAAAGCATTCCATAGCATCTGCTTACCTTGTAGAAAGGGGCGGGGTCACTTTAAACATTTAGAAAAACAAAATGATGGGCATCTTCCAATTGGGGTATGCTGTCTAGCTGAAAAAAATATCTTGGGCGTAAGATAAAACATCTTTACAAAGCATTCCATAGCATCTGCTTACCTTGTAGAAAGGGGCAGGGTCACTTTAAACATTTAGAAAAACAAAATGATGGGCATCTTCCAATTGGGGTATGCTGTCTAGCTGAAAAAAATATCTTGGGCGTAAGATAAAACATCTTTACAAAGCATTCCATAGCATCTGCTTACCTTGTAGAAAGGGGCAGGGTCACTTTAAACATTTAGAAAAACAAAATGATGGGCATCATACAAGAATCTCAACTGCCGTGGGCTAGTGGGACTGTGGCACCTCCAATTGGGGTATGCTGTCTAGCTGAAAAAAATGGGGAGAGGAAAGAGATAAGGAAAATAAGATAGTAAAGTACCTGGCTATTCATATCTGATCACTAAATACGGCTATAGGCGCTTCGATTCTAAATGGTGGTCTTTCACTAGGGTGAGTTTGTTGCACTTTATTTTTAAATAATCACAAACATGTCCTTATTGCAAATGCGTCATTGACCTGACAATATCTGGATTCTTTCTACTACCATCTTTACACACTGATAATGTCGATTGTTGAATTTATTTATTCATCTTAAGTTAGATCACATCGTTGTGTGTTCTAATGTAAAAGATTTACAATATATAGACACGATTATTGCAAACATTTCTTTCTGATAAAAGTTTACAAATTTGAAAAAAATGGATTACAAAAATTAAACATATTTAAAATATTAAAATTATTTTTTATGGAAACTCTTGCTTTTATGTTTTACACTTCTCATTTATTTTACTCCTTTGTTCAACTAAAAATGTGTTTTTATGCAAAAGCCTTCAAAGCGTCAATAAATAAATAAGATTAAATTAGAAATAATTTAAAATCTTTATGCTTTTTATTTAGATTGTAACTATTAAAATAATATCAATAATCTTCAACGTAAATATGGAACAGAAAAAGCCAAAAAATAAAAAAAGAATAACGATCGTGACCGAGACTCGAACTCGGAACCTCTACTATATCTGGGAGTAACGTCTCTGCCAATTAAGCTACCGCGACCGTATTAGAAATCGGAATTTTAATCGATCTCATACCTCATTCAAAATTATAAATATTATTTTTCAATTTCTTCCAATATAGACTGCCATCTTTGTAATGGTATACAAAGCTCTACCCGAGCGCATATTGTATACCTAAATGGTGTCTTAGATAAATCATCCATTTTTATTTATGGAATTACTTTTGACTTCTTAGAAAGTCAAGAATTAATATAACATTAGAATTAATTTTAAAGCTTAATGCTTTTTATTTTAATATTAATTACTGATATAATAGAGTAAGAGAAATATAAATAATAGAGTAGAGTGAAAAAATGTAAGTAGAGGTTCCGAGTTCAAATCTTGGTTGCGACCGTTATTCTTTTTAGTTTCCGGCTTTTTGTGTTTTATATTTACGTTGAAAGTTATTTATATTATTTCAATTATTTAAATAAATAATAGTCCCAACTGCTACAAACCGTCTGAAGCCAGTGAGACTATGTAATCCCTGATTAGGGTATGTTGTGAGGCTGATAGGTGCGGGAAAGGAAAGTTAATAAAAAAGAGGAAGGTTGGGAACTATCTGGCTATTCAATTCTGTTCATCAAATACGGCTAAAGCCATTTTAAGTAGCGTTGCGATTCTGAGTGGTGTTATTTCACCAAGGCGATACTTAGAGTATATATCACTCTCTTTTTTCTACTTCTTTTCCATTTTACTTCCCTTCTTTAATTAAACCACGTGTTTTTTTTTTTAGGTTTTTTAATTTTATTTAAACAATAATTATTATTATTTTCATATTTTTTTTTAGTTAAAAGCTCTGTGATGTAATTATTTTTACGCGTGACAGCTGTTTCGCCTTCTGAGGGCATTATCAAACTGTGGAGAAGCCATATACAGACGGACTATTTATATCATGTTTAATGTTATTATTATTTTTATTTTTCACAGAGCTTTAAACTAAAAATTGTTTTTTTTTTAAATTAAAATAATAATAGGTATTGTTTAAATAAAATTAAAAAACCTAAGAATTAAAAAGGAGTTCTACAAAATAAACTTTAAAACCATAAATAAACCACGTGTTTTTTTTAAATGACCCTAAACCAGCGATTCAATAAGTTAATAAATATATAATTTATATTTTACTTCATCGATTTGAAGAGGAATTCTATTATTGATTAGTAAATTTAACAAATGTTTTATTGTTTTTAATGATACCTCAAAATTACGTTATAATATTATTTGTCTTCTTTCTACAGAGCAATTTAGCAGAAAATTTAAATATCATCACAAGGGTGCTTTTTTAAATTGAAGAATATTGTCTTTTGCAGTAATTTCTGTTCAAATTTTATTATACAATTGGACATGAAAGATTTCTGGGTGCTTGATTTGTTTCTGTGTTGGCAATTTAATTAATTTTACATTTCTCGTCCCGCGTATATCTCGTAGTTGTAATTAATTTTTCCTTTGAATTCATCGACATTTAACTTTTTTATTCCGACTTCTTTGCAATCAATTAAGTGATAATTTTATGTACTTTATAAAAATATATAGAATACGTAGTTTGATTCACCGTCATAAAATGTTTCTCTTTTAACATATCTTTAATTTGTGTGCATATTTTGCACTTCAATATTATTCGCACTGCTCTATTTTTCAGAATTTGCATTTTTTCTTCATTGTAAAGAAAAGTAATGCTTGAACAATAAATAAAATACGGTGATATTATTGTATTATATATGATGTTGGAGGATTAAGCCAGCAGAGGATTAAACCCATGACGTTTAAATGAGAATTCAAAGCTTAAGACTATTCGGCCACGAGCCGATCAAAAAAAAACTGTCAGCATTGTCTAAGACTCGTTTCGTTCAATTTTCTGTAAAAAATATAACACCATTCGCTTACCCACTGTGAGTCGACTCCCTTCCCAACTAAATTATTATTAATACCTTTACGTTACGTAGTTTTTTTTCTCTCAACTATGGACATAAATGCAAACTGCTGCATAGCCGAGTTCTGAGTGCATAACTTCCCATTACACAATGGCAGGTTATTCTGGTCTCGCTATCAGAGAATGCACATCTCAGGGGGGTAATAATATAATGGTGAACAACGACGCATCTCGGAGGAATCCCTTTATTGTTCTGCGAAGGCATTGTGCTCATGGAAATGGAATATCTCCCTTTATGGCCGCGGCGGGAATTCGGGGCGACGCGTTCCTTCTTTTCCGGTGCTGTTGACTTAGTTGACATGGTCTCTAATTGTTTAAATACCTCTGTAAATGTACATGTAAAAGTTTAAATTTAAGGTATTTCTCGGTTATACATTTATGCACTGGATAAAATTATTATAATACATAATATTTTTTGAATGCAACAAAAAAAATATCTAACAAAAAAATCGACCTTCGATTGGACATAGTTATGTAGAAAGCGTCCAACCCGAAATTTGCCAAAATCGAGTTTCCCTATAGATAAATTTGAGATGTCTACTTGCTGAAAACATCCAAATTCCAAATGCAATAGATTTTTGGTAATTCAAGTACAGCTTCGTCCAGACAGCTGCATCGAATGAGCAAGGAGAGTGCAATCAAGCAATAGTTAATTTTGCCCCTATGACTGCTTAATGATTTATTGGTTAGTTTCAAACTGCATCGGAGTGTGAACTCAGTGTATTGACGGAGGTAGCGGACGTTTAATGTGTTTTATGGGTGACCTATGGTTTTTGATCGTTTTCAGATACTATACATAGGCATTAATATACATACATTTATTAACTTTCATATATGTAAACTTATGTGTTTAACGAAATTAAAAAATAACTTTGTGTAAGACCATGGATATTATTTTTAATTTGTGTAAAAATATGTAGCAAATATGTGTACAAACTTTTCCATTAAATTTAAAAGTTATTTTATGGTATTCTCACTGTTCTATTATTTTATTTTATATTTTGTTCTGCCTGTGTATGTATATATAACCGCATACTTTGTACTATTATTTAGTTTAATGTTGTACCCTAATGATGCTAAGGCTAAGCGAAACCATTCGTCATAAAAGTTTAAAAAATTTTCGTGATCTAATGCATGGTAGTAAAAAATATTTCAAACCACAAAGTGATCGCTAAAAAATAAAAATAAAATATATTTATATCTACTATTATTATAATGATTATTTTACATAATAAATTTAATATTTATTATATATACAGACTTATAATCACAAAACCATAAATGTGAACTGAGTGTAACGTATTTATATTTTGTAAAGGAATGTTAGTATATGTTTAGAAAATATTTTTTGTATGGTAAGCACTGAAAATTTTGGAATATGATTGAAGTCAGTGTTTGTATCGGTACTTAAAGTATCTGATAGTATTATTACGCTAAAAAATCTTCTGCCACGTCCGATAAAATATTGCTGATGCATACAAAAGTTTGAAATTTTCTTCCGATTACGTCTGCGTTACGATATACTCACTATGTTTATTTTGTTGAGTGTCGTTACTAAAACAGATTCTAGCCTCCTTCATATCTACACTCCGTCAAGATCAAATAGACCAATGCGACATAGAATATAGATAAAATATAGTTCATGCATAAAAAAGTTTGAAATTTTCTTCCGTTTACGATCTTAGACGATATACTCACTATATGTTCCTTTTTATGAGTGTCGCAACTAAACCAGTAACTAACGCTGCATCTTCAAACGCTGTTTGAAAGAAGATTCCTTCTTTATCTGTACCCAACCTTAAAACGCAATGGCGTCCATACGTCAGATCTGACAGTTTACTGGTTCTTCCCAATAAATAGGTTAAAAACGAAAGCAGGTGGAAAACAAACGTTTTAAAGGACAGTGTGCTATTACTTGTATCACTACATTGTTTGCGGGTCGTGTTTGTTGCTGTTTTAAATCAGTTTATTACCTTACTACATACCCTTTAGTATAATAACGACATCTTTTTAATATGTTTTTTAAACAGTTATGACATTCGAGGTTAGATTTAAAATTTGTTGGATTCTAAAGAATAATCTTAAACTCCAAGACCCTATACCCTCACCTTAAGACCGTTGCTGGATAGGTTTGTAAGCAGAAGTAAACTCCGGTTAATAATTTATTTTTTTAAGTACCAGTTCATCATTAAAAATAATATTGCTTACTTCGATACTTGCCATCAGGTGAAGTTCATGACTTTCCAATATTTTAGTGAAATGTATGTCGAATTTAAATACTTTGAATAATGAAACCCGGGATTAAAAGGCAGGAAAACTTTTTCAACAGTACTTTTTAAGTCCAGTCGCCTAGATTACACATAACCAACGACACCTCAGAGTGGAATGCTACCAAGGTTTGCAAGACTACGTAAGAAATTTAGCCACGGACAGAGGAGTACGAGCAGGTAATGTAGTCATTCTACCATCTTCATTTACTCGTGGACCACGCCACATAAATAAACTTTATCATGATTCAACGACAATAGTACGTAAGTTTGGTCGTCCTAATTTATTAATTACTTTTACATGCAATCCCAAATGGTCAGAGATACAAAATAAATTGGAAACTTATCAAACGGCCACAGACAGGCCTGATGTAGTGGCGAGGGTCTTCCAGCTGAACGTCAAGGAATTCATTCATGATATGACGGAGAAACATGTTTTTGGAAAGGTAATTTGTTGGTTGTATACAATTGAACAGCAAAAGCGAGGACTCCCTCATTTACACGGTGTGTTTACACTTTGCAACCAGGATAAGTTGTATAGTACTTCTGATATTGATAATGCCGTGTCTGCAGAGCTACCCGATCTGAGGAATTCTGTTTTGTATCACATTATTTTGAAAAATAACATTCACGGACCATGTGGCGTAATTAATCCAAGGTCAGTAAGTATGACAGGGTAAATGTTCCAAAAAAATCTCTAAATTATTTAAATATTTTCATAATAATTCCTCATCCTACCCGGAGTACAGGAGACGCGGTAATTTTTCTGAAAATCACTTTGTTCGAGGAACACGTATCGACAATCGATTTGTTGTTCCATATAATGCATTCCTTAGCAAAAAATGTGATGCACATGTTGAAATTTGTTCTTCTGTCGCGAGTATTAAATATATTCATTAATATATATCTAAAGGCTTTGATTGTGCTAGGATGGAAAAAGCTGAAAACATAGAAGAGAATGTGGTTATCCAATATGATTAAATTAAGCAATATATCAATTATCGATATCTAAGCACCCTATAAGCTGCATGGAGAATTCTGGAAAATCCTTTAAATGATCAATATCACTCAATTTTACTTTTAGCTCTACATTTACCCGTTTTTTTTTTTTTGATATATTTGATTTATTTTGTTACATACATTTAAAAATTACAGAAATAATAAAATAATGTAGACATAACAAAAAAAATCCCACATAGGCAAAAGCCAGTGCGTGGGTATACTAATTCAAATCATAGTTATAGCTCTCTACAGTCACATTTTACAGTATAAGGTACATTTCAAATTAAGTAAAAAAATTAAAAAAATAATAATTAAGAAAAAAAAAAATATATATATATATTATTGTTATTATTATTTTTTCTTTTTTTTTTTTTCAAATTCAAAATCACAACAGATAAGTTAGTTAATTTTTTAGAATTTAGCACTTATAGTATGAAGAGGCTGGTATCTTTTGCTTTTATCCAGTTTTTATTACATTTTTGTATGTATTTAAGGAAGTTGTATTTGAACACTTAAAATGTAATGAAAGTGAATTATACATTTTTGGGGCAATGAAGTATGCATGTCTCTGCGCAAGTCTAGTTTTGCAGAGAGGTACCTCCAGTACATTATTTATTCTGTTGCTGTAACGATTTTCATTTTTTGCAAATAGTTTACTTCGCGAAAATATGTACTTTAGGCACTGTATACAATAATTTTTTCTTATATCTAAGAGATCAGCTTCTTGGAATAATTGTATGGAGGGGTATGTAATGTTTTTATGCAACATTATTTTTATTATTAATTTTTGAGATATTTCTAATGGCTTAATATGAGTATTATAAATACCCCCCCAACCGATTATTCCATAAAATACTGATGACTAAACCAATGCATGGTACACCAATTTCATTATTTTTATGTCAACTATGTTATTTAATCGTTTAAAAATGTAAGTTCAATATCTTAGTTTATTTACAAGCTTTTCTACATGATTCGTCCATTTGAGTTGGCTATCTATTGTAATTCCTAAATATTTGACTGTATTTTCCGATTTCATTTCTACACAATTAGAGCATAAAATAGGGTTGCAGTTATTGTTATGGAACCTTATATTTAGGTTAGTTAGAGGTGCAGCCTTTTTGGTATTATAGAATGGAATATAAATAGTTTTTTCACAGTTCAGAGTTAAAAGGTTTTGGTTGAGTCATTCTTTGACAATGGAGGTGCATTTATTAGCATTTTCAGTGACTTCGTTCCAGGATTTACCATGTACTGTGATTGCAGTATCGTCAGCATATGAGAATAGTTTTCCTGAAATGTTAATATTACAGAGATCATTTATATAAATTAGGAACAATAACGGGCCGATAACTGTTCCTTGTGGAACCCCATGTCTAACACACTTTGGTTTACTAATATGAGCACCAATTTTTGTGCATTGATGGCGATAAGATAAATAATTTTTCAAAAGGGAGAGACAGTTATTTTTAATTCCTAAATTATTAAGTTTTCCAATCAGTATATTATGATTGACGGTATCGAATGCCTTTTTCAAGTCTAAGAAAATTGTTAGGCTTTTCATATTTGAGTCAAGATTACTGTATATATTTTTCGTTAGATTAAATAAAGTAAGTCAGTCTGTTTACTTTGTAGAAAGACGGGAAAAATAAGCTCTCAGGGAAGCTTCTACAAGAAACTCCTCTTTAACAGCGTGGTTCCAATTGAAGAAAATTGTTAGGCTTTTCATATTTGAGTCAAGATTACTGTATATATTTTTCGTTAGATTAAATAAAGTTAGTCAGTCTGTTTACTTTGTAGAAAGACGGGAAAAAGAAGCTCTCAGGGAAGCTTCTACAAGAAACTCCTCTTTAACAGCGTGGTTCCAATTGAATAACCAACATGTAGAGGGACGCTCTTTTCTATATCAAGACGTACCAAATAAGTTTGCGTTTTCAGCTGACAAAAAGTGGACAAGACGACAGCGGGGAGGCAACAAAGTTATTGGACGATTACCTTCGATTTCTCCAAGAAATATAGAACTTTATCATTTAAGACTAATCCTTCTAAAGTGACTGAAGCTACATCTTTTGAATCTTTGCGAACTGACGCGGCGAGTTAAATAAAGCTAATTGACGACATAGGAGAATGTCGTATTTGATGCCTCTACCTCTCCGACACATATTTGTTTTAATGTTAATACAATGTTTCCCTTCAGGTCCGTTATAGTTGTGGAACGATTTAAAAAAAATGGATGTAGGAAGATTTTTTCCATCATGATGTTGTTAAAGAAATAGCTATCATTTTTTTTGTTTATATGCTTATGAAAGAGAATTCATCTTGCGGAATTCATGGCTTACCTGAACCCTGTGAAAGTTGTAGTTTCGGACAAGTAACTGATTTTACTGTAATGTCCGAGAACACTTTAGGTGAACTGATGGCTGCAAAACTGAACGACGAACAACGTCAGGCTTACGATTCTATTTTAAATAAGTTTTTTTCGGGTGAAAATGATGACAATAAATGTTTATTTATCGATGGTCTCGGGGGAACAGGTCAAACGTTCCTTTACGAAACATTGATTCACACCCTAAGAGGTAAAGGTAAAAATGTTTAATCAGTCGCTTGGACAGGTATTGCAGCTCTTTTGCTACCGGGTGGCGTAACGAGTCATACCGCTTTTAATTTACCCCTCAATTTACAGGATAATACAACATGTAAAGTGACATCAAAGAATCCCAAAATTATAACGGAAGCAGATATTATCATATGGGATGAAGCACCGATGGCTCCAGGGGTTTCTTTAGAAGTAACCGTACTGTACGCGATATAATTGGAAATGATTTAGTCTTTGGTAATAAAGTTGTCGTATTTGGCGGGGACTTTCGACACATACTTCCGGTGTGTCGACGTGCCCCACGATGACAATTAATTGCATTTGGCCTTAGGAGATGGTAAAGTTCCTCCTGTAGAAGGAACATCAGAATCATTTGCGCTTTTTTCCAATGTCAATATGATTCAATGTATATACGGCGACAGGCATACAGATGCTGATGCTTTATGAATGACTCACCGAACCATATTGTATGTTCGTACAATTAATTAGGATGTACTTTAACGATTAGAAGGACCAATGAACACTTTTCATTCTGTTGATATCATCATTAATGAACAAGGAGATTTGGATGATAATGAGCAACTTCATTTTCCTGTTGAATTATTAAATTCTATGGGAGAGAGAGGAAGCATTTTCTTTTTCATTAATTACTAAGAAAATACAATTTATTCTTTGCGTTGTCATGGATGAACGAGATTTATGTTGGAGTGAAGGGTGTTCCTCTCATTGTCCGCGGTGTTCAAAATAATGCATTTAGAATATTAATTACAAGAATATATTTTTTATATGCTTAAATTTTTGAAGTAAGCATGCTATACCGTGCATAATAATAATAATATTTGGATAATTTGTATAGCGCCGTTTTTGTGAAAAATCACCTCAAGGGCGCACTGGCAGTAGTTACTGTTGTAGTTGTTATTGTCTTACAATAGGGCTAAACCTTATAAATGGTCGCCAACACTTGAATTGGGCGCAGTCCAAACAAAGCTGCCCGTAGGGTTTGGCGGCAAAAACCCGCGGCAGCCGGTTTTTATCTGCTAGTTACTTTCATTAAGGTTTTCTGGGCTTTGTACAGTATTTTAATGAAAAACTTTATTTGCACAGCCCCAAGCAATAATGCCGTATTCCATAATAGATTGCAAGGTAAATGTTTTAAATATCGCAGATGCTTAGAATCGTTCTTAGGTTTTTGAAAAAGTAAATTAATCAGCTCAGTTTTGCTATTACCGAATTTATGTCTATCCCATTTCATATATTGGTCAAAGTGTACGCCTAGATATTTAATGGTTTTCGTGTGTGTTATTTGGGGAGATTTGCATATGGAGTGTGCTGGGTGACATGTCATGTATTTTTAGGTTAATGCATCGGGAGGGTTGGCCTCTCGAGTCAATGCTGAAAGTTATGAATTTAGTTTTTGGGATATTTAGAGTTAACAAGTTTGAGCGGAGCCATTTTTTTAGTGATTCTTAGACCGAGTTCTGCTTTTTTTCTTAGTGTATTCCAGTCTGTAGCTTTAAAGAGTAACACAGTGTCATCGGCGAAACTTCTGATTTCGCCATCTATTTGGAGGTGACATAGATCGTGAATATATATAAGGAATAGAATTAGATCAAGCACACTGCCTTGAGGTATTCCGTGAGATACTTGTTCCGTGACACTACTTATGTTTTTTTTATTTATTGTAAGTATACTGAGTGCGGTTTCCCATATAGTTTTTTAACAGTTTGAGTTCTGTTCCCGTGATTCCAATATTTTGTAGTTTCGTGAACAGTTTTTGGTGGTGTATTGTACCAAAGGCTTTTGCGAGATCTAGAAATATACCTAGGCATTTTTCTCCTGATCTATATTTGTTTTTGAGAAGTCAGTTACCGAGGCTTAGGCATCGGAGGTGCCTATATTTTCTCTGAAACCGAATTGATTGGGGGATAAGACATTATTAAGGTTGAGAAAACTTAGAAGATTATTTTTATGTTTCTTTAGAATTTTTGACAGGGTGTTCAAAATTGTGATTTGTCTGTAGTTATTTATTTCATCCTTGTTTCCGTTTGTAAGATTGTTGGGAATTCAGGCATGACATAAGAAAAGACGAAAACTAGTTCTGAAAATTATCCTGTTTTGCCTGAGCAAGTTTCAAAGCGCTTTAAATAGATCCTCATAGAATTTAACACGTTTAAAACCAACATCAAACGTCACTATAAACCAAAATAAGACGAGGAGATAGGAACATTGAATTAATATCGCTCCTTGAATATGTATATATATATTTATAAATATATATATATATACATATAAATATATATAAATATATATATATATATATATATATATATATATATATATATATATATATATATATATATATATATATATATATATATATATATATATATATATATATATATATATATATATATATATATATATATATATATATATATATATATATATATATATATATGTGTGTAATATTGTTTTACCTGAAATATGTTTGATAAGAGTCATCCAATTGCTGTAATAGGTAGAAAAACCTATCACAAAAGATCACGAGTGGACACTATTTTTGTAAAGCAAAAATTTCTTTCTAAAGCTAAATATTATCTGCGTAGGTTTCAAATCTTAGATTGCAAAATAATATCGAATAATTATATAGTTTGGTCAGTCAACGAAATATTCAGATTTATTCGTATTTTTAATTGGTATTTTTCAGTCGCACTTGGTAGGAAACTGCTTAAGAAAGTTTTAATTTAAAACATTTGCAATCGAATACCGAATTTCAGCACGGCGATTTTCGAAATAAAATTCACTAATTGAGTGAATATTAAAGTTCAGAGAACTTTAAATTTTTCCTTGCTTCATGCTGTTCGATTTAAATCCTAAATACGTATTTTTACTAAATTATACAGCTACTAGTACCTAACGAATAAAACCATACATAACATAAAATTGAAATTAAGCCGTTCAAGTAAAGCTCTATAACCTAAATTAACAAGCAGGTTATTCGTTTAGATTTTATTGATAAATTTTATATTTCCGCAATTCCAGTAGATACTTTCCGGACTCGCCCGAGTTACAAAACTCTTTTTTTTGTAAGGTGCAATTATTACAGTGATTTGTCTTATTTTGTATCACTGAAATGTTGTTTATTTTTTGTGCAGTAAATAAAAATATTTAAGTGCAGCAAAAACCGTCAAACGGTAAGACATGTCGTCATTGCTTTCATTGTTACTTTCCGGACTCGCCCGAGTTACAAAACTCTTTTTTTTGTAAGGTTCAATTATTACAGTGATTTGTCTTATTTTGTATCACTGAAATGTTGTTTATTTTTTGTGCAGTAAATAAAAATATTTAAGTGCAGCAAAAACCGTCAAACGGTAAGACATGTCGTCATTGAGCGTCATTGTTATTTATATGGTGAGTTTTAAACTTCGTAATATCCAATGGTCTGTCAGAAAAATAGTTGTAAGTTTAACTTGTCAATGTGTTCAATACAATATAATATAGATTTCATCCATAAGTGTTGAAACTCAAGCATAGTCGAGAACTAAACTACTAGTTGAAAATAAAAGTATATTCATAGGTAGTTGCAGTAAAAGCAGTATAATTTATCCTGAGACCAATATCAATGTAATATACATGCACATCGATGCTACATTAAAACAAGAGTTCAGAAATATTTCATATTCTTTCTCAAATTGTGAGTAACGAAAAAGCTTTTAGAGTTGGCCATTTTCATCAAGGTGTCGCTGCAATTTCTTGCGGAGAGGCTGCATACCATATTTGTATCATCACTTGTGTGGGAAAAATGATGAATATTTTTTTTCCCGAGACTCTAAAGAGCACGTACCTGAGTTAAATTAAATTTCACAATACCTGCAGGGGCATCCCAACTACATAGGACAATCTAGTTGTAGCAGAATACAGGTATCATTGATCAAAATGTATCATGCATTGTAAAGCTCATAATTTGAAAGGCTTTGCAATACTTTTAACAATACAAACACTTCAACGAGGGAACTGTACTTGCTTTCTTTCAGTATTTGATAACATGCTATAAATACCATTGTACTAAAATGATAATAATAAACAAACATTGTTGTATCTTCATACAACGTAATTAATTGATATTTCACCCCATTTATGCGTAACTCCTAACAGCTTTTAACGTAAATAATATATACGTTCGGTAATATAGGAATTGAATTTGATGTGCTCTTTTTACATAAAATTACTCCAACGGTTGTATTTACATGTTATATGTTACGTATCTTTTGGTGTTTTCAAATAAATGTTAATCGACACCATGTCATACCATATCAAAGAATTAAGATGAATATCCCTAAAATGTATTTTTTTTTTTTAAACTTGCGATATATTATAGTGAGTATATATACTCACCTTCTCTGTTGCAACTTATCCGGTTCAACATTCCTTGCCGTAGACTCAGAAACAATGAATTGCTGTTCCTCAATCATCACTATTCTAACTATGGGTATAATTCTCCAATGTCCAGAATGTCAAGATTTGTTAACTCAAGCCATGGTCTTGAAATTTTTGGTAGCAGTCTTAATGATTTTTGTCATTCTTTACGACTCTACCAAAACTTTGACTGGACCATGGCTTGAATGTTCTCTCTTATGTTTATTTTATCCTATTTTTTTCATTGCTTAATTTATTATTATGTATGTGCTATTCTTTTTCTGTTGGTTTTTTTCCATTTCGTGTTTGAAATGTATTTTTTGTAAATGGACTTTAATTCGTTAATTTATAAATATATTTTTTTTTATATTTGCTTCAATTAAAATAAATATTAACATGTATTTTCTGCCGATGCATATACCGTAGTACCGAAACTACCACCTAAAATATTGAAAATATGGGCTATTGTTATAACTCAAACTGGCACATGCCAGACTTTATAATTTAGTTTCACAATAAAATCAAATTACGTATAACGGACTTGGTCACACATTCCTAAATCAAAAACATGAGAAACTATTTTCTTCAAATCAGTTATTTGAAAAAAAAAATTTCAAAAATTAAAAAAAAAATGAAAACAAAGTGTTTTATTTCTTTGAAACAAACCTTCACAAAATATTTTCAAATCTCTCACATTTTCAACTACTCTCTGTAAACAAGTTTTCCGAAGAGGAAAGCGGTGCATATTGTAGTTTAAATTGAAAGGCGTAATACATCCAGGTATAAGAATGTATTCTCTGTACGTTTACGATGTTAACTAATAGTGCTTAAAATAATTTTCATGTACAAATAAATCTCAAAATCCACTTATATAATATATTATATTTCCCATTATTCTTATTGTATAACACAAGCTATATTATACGAGTTTCTTAGTTTGTGTCAACATATTATGTTTTGTATTTTAAAATAGGAAGCAGACTGCTAACATCGTTTCAACATTATTAAATCCTTAACACATTTTGATAATAAAGATTTAAGATAAAGAAGAATAAATAATAATTTCTGAGAACAACGAACCTAGAGTATATATTTCTGGATTAAAACATTGATGAATTATGTTTTGAAGATTAATAATGACTAAAAATATATTTTACTCGTTTTTTAACGGAATGGACGCGAACGAAGATAGTTTTTTCACGCGTTGGATAGAATTTTCTTCAATAATTTGTCCTGAAATTTTATTGGAGACGATGATAATGTGCGATTTATATTGCCCCAGATAGTGACGTAGTCTTTTATTCGGAAACCAAACATTTTATAAAGGAAACTGAGAACATCAATACTCTTTGATGGATGGAGTTTCGAACTGTATCTCAATCGAGTAATAAATTTTGCCCTTTTGTCCGTGATGGCAGATTTATCTTTTCATTGGATTTAATTTTGAAAGCAAGGGTTGTTGATGAAATCCGTGATTTTCAATATTTTTCACTGTAAAAACGAAAACTTTCTAACCAACGTGTCACACAATAAGTATTTTTTTTATGTCGTAGAAAGCAATCACTTTGTGGTTGGACATAAGAAATTGAAACACATGCTTATATGGGAACATGGATTTTATTTTTATGACCGACCATTATTATTTAATTTAAATTTTATTTTATTGTTTTCTCATTGTTCTGTCATTTATTTTATATTTTGTTCTCCCTCTGTATGTATATATAATCACACACTTTGTGGTTTTAGTTTTGTTTAATTTTGTACCCTGATGATGCGTAGGCTAAGCAAAACCGGTAAATTATAAAAAATAAAATAATATCCGTGGTCTTGGACAAAGTTTTCATTCATTTCTTTAAATATTTTTTGCTTATTGAAACATAATGTACCTGCAATGAAATCGTAGTACTTCACTTCTTTATTACTAGTCACATTTAATCAAGTTGATAATCGCACTTTTCTGATATTTTACCCCAAGTACACTTCACACTAAGTAGTATAAAATTTTTAAGAGTGTACAATATTCATTAACACTATTAAAATGAAAACGATATATTTAAAAACATACAGTAGTAGTTTAATTTTAGTTAATGTACAACTGTATTTATGCTGCTTAAAGTCATATCAATATTAACAGAGTATTATAAATAGTGTTTCTCATCATATTGATAAGATCGTATTGTTCATTGTACCTATGACCTTAAAAGTTCCATTGAAGCTTAGTCATGCCTAAATAATCGTAAAGCATCTTTCACGCGTAGGTAGTAATTGTGGCAAAACAGTTCAGGGAAATTTCAACAGTTTATCGTTTAAAATTAGTGCGTATTTTGGAAAACTTAATTTTGTTGTTTTGAGAATCGTTACACTTGAAGCTCAAAGCACTCGTAAATTCTAATCGTTTTACCCCTCCTTATTTCACCGAGTAATAGTGCTACAAATTACGTTCATACAGCTATTTGCTGCTTTCCCCCTAGAGCTTAACATATTATTTACGAATAACACACCGTATGAAATCGTTAAAACATGATTCTCAAGTATATACCTTCAAAATGTACAAACTAAATTAATATAATATTTGTTTCTATCATTAAAACACTGAAAGCGTACCATTAAAACGAAATGTTTTTGCTAACACATAACTAGTTAAACCAACTTTACTAGTTACTACTTTATGATAGTAGAATATTAAGTGAAGCGTGGTCTCAGAAATCCGGTGAAGATCTCAGAGAAGTTTTCATCGGTTTAATGGGGAGTTTTATTTATTTACAATACCAAGTAGTGTTTTACATCTCGTACATTAACAAAAAAAAACAACAAAGTCGTTCTTATAATACCTATAGCTGAACACGGAAAATGAGTTTAACTTCAAGTTCTTATTATTTTTTTAATGTTTTTCTTGAACTTGGATAAAAACCTTTTTGTAACTACGAATCTGCCTGCATGACGTCAAAATTATCAACACATGAAGACATCTCATGATTCCTGACCCACAATATTTATATTTTACGCGAAATACTCGGGCACTCACTCCTGTAAACAAAAGTTACGTTGAAATTAGAAATAACTTTAAATCATTAATACTTATGTTTAAAAAAATATTTATGTAAAAAATCGGAAGAAATTAAAAGGAATATTCATAATTTTCAATAAAAAGATGGGATCGATTAAAATGCCACTTTTTAATAAGATCCCAATTGCCCTAATTGGTTAAGGCGTTACTCCCGGATAGAGTAGAGGATCCGACTTCGAGTTTTGGTTGTGACTATTGTCTTTTTATTTTCTGTTTCATATTTGTGTTTTAGATTATTGATATTGCTGAAATATTTAAAAACAAGGCAAGGTTCTGTGAGAGATTTCAATGAAATTTCTTTTTAATGACGTTTATAAACTCATTTTTGTGGGATACCAAACCTGTAGGATTCTTATTTTTGTGGCGATTTGTTGATGAATTTGTCGCAGTGTTTTAAAGTCAATGGTTTGAATTATAAAATGGTTGGAGTTTAATGATAAAAATAGTATGTTTAATAAAAAAATAATAATTTTCAGGATTTCTATAATTCAATTATATAAATTCCGGCTTCTAATTACTTATCAAAGCTTTTTTCAAAATGAATCTCTTTTCCTAATGTTGCCAATGTGAAGTTTGCATAATATTTCAATTAAGACGGTAATTTTATGTAAACTAGCTGAGCCGTTTTTGAGTGATTTCGTATTTTATTTTAACTTGTTATCATAACAACACAACCAGAACGATGAATAACTTAAGTGAAGAAAAGATTCTAAAGAGGCATTATATTTTTTGGGAACGTTAATCATTAATTGGACATAGTTATGCAGAAAGCATCCAACTTCAAAAAGATGAAACCGAGAAAAAGGCGTTTGGAAATATAACGATGCAAAATCGTTGATATGGATAATCGGCATTCGTAAAGTGAATATTACTGTTTTTTTCTTTATGAGAATTATTTTTAATAAATAATTTATAATCTATCGAAAAACGAAATGAGTCAATAAATGCAGATGTTCGGGAGAGCCAAATCAAAATTTTCGATTTTTTTTATTTATGTCATTCATGTCTCATGTCCCCTTTCAAAAAATAAAAGCACATTATTTTATTATCCAACTCATCTCATTTTTCCTTGCTAGATTTGTATCTAAGAAACGATTCTGCATGCTTAACTATTTTTTTTTTACTTATTCTGTTCTTCCTTTTGCATACAGATATATGTATTTCCCATAGTATCCTGCATTTTGATATTTTTAAACTTCAATTTAAGTCAAATATCTCCAATGTGTGTTAGTAAAAAAAATAATTACCGAAAATCTATTGCATTCTGAGCTCGGATGTTTTCAGCAGGTAGAAATCTTGTATGAATGAATCTGTGGGAAAACATGTAAAACTCAATTTTAGAAAATTGAGGGTTGGACGCTTTCTGCATAACTACTTCCAATCGAAACTCTTGAGGAATAGATAGAAAACCAAACGATATTCAAGAATTTACCCTAACAAATAATAAAAAATTAACTGGCGGAAGATGTTTGTATGATGGCGATAGCTTAGCCCATGTATTTGTGTTAAAATATCTAGCTAAAGGTTAACTCATACTAGACCCTTGTCAGAACTGAAAGGAAAAGTATAAATTAAATTCGTATTTCAAAGGCAATTGACACTTCACGTGATGTATCAGTTTTCTTTCAAAATTGCTGACAAAGAGAGCTTTAGATCAATGTTTAATTTGCATGGAAATGGTGTTGAAATTTCGCAAAACCGGTTGCATAGAATATCAATCAAATTTGTATTCCAAAAGATATTTTCACAACACTTTTATGAAATTGGTTATTAAGTTTCTTTCGAGAAATGTTATAACAGGAATTTTGAGAATGAATAAGATTATTGAACATAATTATTTTAGTCCTAGAGAAACATAAATGACTGCTAGAATGAAATTTTTTTTTATGATTCACTGAATGCTCTCTGTTCTAATTACTGTATTATTTTACGATGAGACGTAAAGCTTCTTACCGGTTAAGTAAGTGTAAATGTATAGTAAAATACCTTGAAGCGAAAAGGTTTCCTTCGCGTGAGTAGTACATTGTTTATTTAAATCACCAAAAAAACCTTTTATTCAATTTTCGCTTATTCGTTAAGAAAAAAATAAAAACCGTAAGCTTAACATAATAATTACTTTTATAGTACTCTATACTCTATGCTCTACTGAAAGGGCATTATTTCATGAAAAAACGCACCTTGTGTACATGTGGCTTTTTTTCCGCTCGGCTCCGGAATTACGGTCAGAATATATTATATTATGTATAATTTACGTCAGATGAGACATGCACTTGTGCTGCACTCACCACCGCACGGCAGCGCGCAGCCTATAGTGTCCGCGCTTAATGCGGAGCCGTAGCGGAAAAATCCCAGATATGTGCGCCGGGCTCAATAATAATATTTAGATCATTTGAATAGCGCCGTTTTTGTGAAAAATCACCTCAAGGGCGCTAAAACGTATCCGTTTCATCGTTGTTTTATTAACAGAGAAAAAATCTATCAAAATTGTTTTTATTTAGGCCAACACCTTTTAGCATTCTGAGCAATTTCAATTGATTAATTTATTTAAATCATATTTATTTCGTAAATATTACGAAGAGTTTTTCATAGATCTAATGATAATTGTTGTGGGCCATTGATTCGGGAAATTGGGGGTTCAATTCTTAATTGTGACAGATAAATCGTCAAAAATAGTCGTTTTTAAAGTACGACAATTTTTTTTTGAACAGAAACTTCCTACCGTCATGTTGTAGGAAAGATTTTGTCTTCAGTTTTCATATGTTCAAACTAAATAACTGTGGTGAATTGAAATTCTCTGAAACTTATTTTTATTTTCCTTTGATTCATTCGTGTATTGTTAAGAAGTTAATTTTGTAGAATTGCATTTGAATTTGATTTTTTTAAATGATAATTTTGTGGTGTTAATTTAAAAAACGTTTTTTTATAAATAAGAAATGTTGAAATAAACATTTTAAAATTTATAAAATAAAATTATTTGTAAAAAAAATGTTTTTTTTTAATTTTGGTCAGAAAAAATTGCATACATTGCATTATTTAATAGACTGATATTATTTTTACTTCTATCGATAAAGTTTTACTACCTTATTTCCGGCGCAAATTAAATCGTTGATCTAACACTCGACGACTAAGTATTATTTCTAACTTAGAGGATTCGAAGTAATTTAAAACCGAATTTAAACTCTTTATCGTCATTAGCGTAAACTAAATTTCAGCCCTCTGGTTTGCAATAATTATTTGGGTAAAACAATCGAATTCACCTAATTTTTCGTTTCGTACTCATATATATTATAAATAATCATTTTTTCTCGCAATAATGACGACAAAATTATTAAATTTGTTAAAATTAGATTTTTAGACATATTGGACTTCCTAAAAAGCAAATTTTAATCACTTGTGAAAAATTATTCCACGACTTATCGTTGTTCTTATTAGTCGATAATTATTATTCGCTTATTCACGTAAGCCAGGCTTTATGGATTTTTTTTTAAATTTCTTACCAATTTTTCATACCAGATTTTTACAAGCGAAATATTCATAATTTCATATCGAAAAGTCCATGCATTTGGCTAACATGCAATTGTTTTAGCTTTAAGCAAATCTTCTAATAAATATGAGATTTATTGTCTTACCTGGAACGCAGTCCAAATAGATTCTAATGAACTTTTCTTTTACCTATATTTATAATTATCATCACCATGCAAACCCATAAAGTACTGGTTGATGCTTAGAAATACCTTAAATTTAATCATGTCCAAGTATGTGTTAGCCGACTTATTTGATTTGCCTATATGAGCCGTTTCTCGCAGCGGGTTTTTTCTCCCTCGTATCCCAAAAAAGTTTTCTGAAGCTCGTGATGCCTTTATCTTTCGTGCTTAATACATGCACTCATTTGATTCTAACCGTTTCGTTTGCAATATACCTACAACCTACCACATTGAAATAAGTACTCTTATGAAACAAACAATCACATATATAAAGGATCGTTTCATGTAAACTCTGAAGTTCCTCTTAATTGAATCCGTTTGCGTAAAATGCTGTACTTTGAAGTTGTTGCACTCGTTGAACCTTCCTTGCTCAGTACCCTAGTGGGAAGGCGATGCGGTTTTCAACAAACATCGTCGTAGCCTCTCACTTAACTCTCACGAATGCCCTTTGTAATTGCCGGAAGGTAAAGTGTGTCATTCCTGGTCCAGGGTGTATATATACAAATTCGAAAATCTTAAAAGTACACAATTGACACTTTGCTGTGTATATTATTATGGTGGCTGAATCCTTAAATAAGTTATCTTCCTGATCTATATTCCTCCATCATAAGGATTCTTCGTCACATTCAATAAGTTTTTATTTTAGGTTATATATTTATTTATACACTAACAGACCATTGTCCAATTACAAAAAATACGTACCACAAAACGGGAAAAAAGAGCAACAGAAAATAACATCACATACATAATACTTAATATTTAATATATAATTTCATAATATTTCCAAAAATTTCAAGACCATGGCTTGAGTTAATAAATCTTTAAAATCTGGACAGTGGAGAATGATACCCATAATTAGTATAGTGATGATTAAATAAGAGCAATTACAATATAATATTTATGCTAGAATATTATCTTGGTGAAAGCATATTGTATCATCATATTGATTTTGATTTTAGCCAACACCTTTTTGGCTATACAAACAAAAAGCTATCGTTTTTTAAGAATCGCAAACATCCATAAACATAGCACACACATCATTATGATCGGCGTAACAACCTTTAAAGAGCCTTGACTGCCTACAGGAAATACCTTCACACCATCCAACCACCTGATGTTTGGCCTCCAAACACTCCTTTCCCCGTCAGGCCGAATCGGAGTATTTTTTGTGATCGGTTATTTTCCATTATTGCTGCGTGTCATGCTCAATGGAGCCATCCTAGCTTGATAAACCTTGTTATTGGCGACTCTTCAAACGATAAGTATAGTTCATAGTTAAACCTCGTCTTCTAGATATTATTTATTAGTATTTCTCTAAAGTTTATTTAATGATCTTCCTCTCAAAAATACATGCAGGTACCCTTTAATGGAAATAATTCATAGAACTACTGTTGAAAATGTTTTTTTTAATGATCTCAAGTTTCTTTTTTTTCTTCTTTTTTAAACTTTTATTATCATTTTTATTTTGTTTTATGTTATCTCTTTCATTGTTTTTCCTTTAACTCCAAAGTATTATTATTTAAATATCAGACCGATTATTGCAACAACCGCTCTCTTCCGCTGAGATAAAATGCTATTACTATTATTATTATTATTAACACATTGAAAACCATAACTGACCTGAAATAATTCCCAGTAAAAATGTTATCGTAGTTAACGTTACCCACAAAATATACGTCACGGTCGTTACGGTTAATTCAAATAATATCAACATTTTTCGTAAACAAAAATTCGTTGGAGTTTCCATCAAAATACAGTACGATACGCATTACGTAAGTGAATTAATGTAAACAGGCAAAAATGAACACATTACCATAAATTACACGAAATGATTATGTATGTTGCTTTCTCTAATATAAAGTAATGAAATAGTACGTCTCTGGGGAGACAACAAAAATCTAGCGGTAGGAAAAAAAAATACTCCGTACACCATGTTTATCCGGGTTGTATTTTTTTTAACACGAAATATTAAAAAAAAACGGTCAAATTTTGTTTTAAGTAACCTTCCAGTGCAATAGTATTATTACATATAAATAAAATCTTTTGTGATTACGT
This sequence comes from Drusus annulatus, assembly GCA_022651775.1. NCBI lineage: Eukaryota > Metazoa > Arthropoda > Insecta > Trichoptera > Limnephilidae > Drusus > Drusus annulatus. The sequence goes on along the minus strand of JAGWCC010000522.1, from coordinate 562,540 downwards.
ACGTCCATACGAGTACGAACTTTTCAAATCTAGACCGGTGATTAGTTAGGTACCTACCTTTATTGTATTTCACAAAAACAATTAAGTGACATTTAATCTCTGATGTTTATTTAATGATCGCTCTGTTAGATTACGTAGCAAGCAAAGTTTCATCCCGTAATTGTTCACGGGCAATAATAGTTGTTACATAAATAAATAACAAAAACTTTGTTCCAACCACTTTTATTCACAAAACCAACAAATTTCAGGACCGACGGTCCTTTCCTCAGGATACAACGAAACGTGTTGATTATAGCAATAAAAGTGTTTATCATTTTTTTATGTAAAAATGGTGACACTAGAGAATTTTGCAATTATTAGAGTAAAAATATTAGGTTCGATGTCTTCGTGGGAAAAATCAGAATGTAATGTTGTAATTTATTTGTTAAAGCCATGCGAGAAATAAATAATGACCCTCGCGGCAGGACGGAAAGCTTCTTGAAATCTTGAACTAGAAATCGCGGGTTCAAATCCCAGCGCTAGAAATATTGTGCATTTGTTCTTCGTTCGAGAGTGAAAAAATGTTCTAGTATTTTCTGAGAGAGAAAGAAAATTGAAAGTACCTATCTATTCAAATTTGGTTACTACACATAGCAAAGCCATTTCGATGGTAGTTTTTCACCAGGGCGATACTCGGATAGGCTAACACTTGGAACTAGGTGAAAACAATTACAGTTGGCAAGTTTAATTAACGCTATTTTTATTAAATATAATATTGTCTGTAATGCTCTTAAAAAAACTAGGTAATAGTTAAAAAGTATAGCTATAATTATCATAAAATATCTGAAACAAATATAGACTTTTAGAAGGATTAGCATCTGCCACTCTAAAGTGGTAAGTGTCGCCCTGGTGAAAGACCACCATTCAAAATTGAAACTTTGCTTGAAATGGCTTTAGCCGTGTTTGTTTACCAGATCGGAATAGCCAGGTACTTCACAATCTTCCTTTTCCTCGTCTCCCTCCCCTCCTCACTACCTTCAACCTCACAGTATACCTTTAGACAGTTGGTAGCAGTTGGGAAAAAAATAAATTAAATTAACAATGGATCCGGAATACTTCTAATAATACTGTAGCGAGTACGTGTTATAAAATTAATAATTATTTCATTCACTAACCACATTATTCTCCCAATGCTGTCAACACTGGCAAACACGCCCTCGCGTTTGCCAGCGGCCAAATCGTGGCACATTCATCACTGACCGGGATCCGATCACGCGGTACTCCTCCCGCTAACTTTAATCCTATAATATAGTGTAATTACATACATTTTAATTGATGTAGTGATTAAGTTATTACATTTATAATGATAATCTTAAGTTCATATTTCACATTTACCTTATTACCTTTCCAAAAAGAAAGACAAACATTCCCGGGTTACGAATAACCTGACAATATTTGAAAAGTTCCTACTGCCACCTTAAGAAGCGGAAGATGTTGATTGTGCAATGATGGAGAACATAGCCAGCAGAGGAATTGAAAACAAGACGCCCGGGTGGGAATCCGACGCGTTTGTCCAATTAGCTACCAACCGGTAGGTTACGTTAGTACCTTGAGATAATATTAATTCTATAAAAAATAGGTTCGAATAATGTACTCGTATATATATATATATTCTATACGTGATGTAACCTAAGGAGCCGGAGACTTACCGCTCCGCCGCGGATATCGTTAAATGTAATTGTGACAAAAAACCAAGAATCCAATAAAGGTTAAAAATAAAACTCGGAATACATCTCCGTGTAACGTGTAATTCGCAATCCCCGCATTCCGTTCATTATTACTTGGGTAATATATTTGGAGTAAAAGTGCGACATGAACAAAGGAATTATTATTTCCATTAGGTAATATGTGTTTACTGTAAGTAAGGTGGCCCGCGAGTCGAGGAGAACAAAGCTCCGTGGGTATCTTTAGAAATTCTTGACGTAATGTTTTCATTCGTGCCCTCTAGCCACGCGAGGTGTGAACATCGTGGCAATTTAGATAATATTATTATCTTTACTGTTTAGCACAATATCTGTTTTTTGTCCGACTGAAACCTCTCGAAAAAGCTATTCGCGAGCTTTGGTAAGCAATGCGAATAGCTTTTTTGTCAGAATTTTGTAGGTCAGCCAAAATCTTTTCAGCTTGCAACGTCCTTTCTAACATAATAAACATCCCATTGTACATGTCTTTGAAATATTAGTGTAAGATGTCAAAATAAAGCAAAAGGCCATGTTGTATGGGTTCCGTTTTTTTTTAAATTATATAATGTTGTTTATTTTGTAACCAACTAAGTCGGGAATGACCTAAATTTATTTTATTTATAATTTATAATGAACTTTCGCAAAGATATCATTTTGAACAATTTAAAATATAGAAATCAATCACTTTATGGTTTAACATAAATTTAAAGAAATGAAAAAACCACTTTGTATAAGACCACGGATATAATTTTATATTTTATTACCGACTGGTTTCGCTTAGCCACCACCAGGGTAAAAAATGAAACTCAATAAAAATGCAAAGTGTGCGGAAATAAGGAGAAAACAATTTAAATGTTATTATATCGTTTTCTTAATGCTCTGTTATTTTATTTTACATTTTGTTCTCCCTCTGTATGTATACATAGCCGCACACATTGCATTAGTTTAATTTTGTATCATGGTGTTTGGGCTAAGCGAAACCGGTCGGTCATAAAAAATAAAATAATATCCATGGTCTTATTCAAAGTTGTTTTTTTATGTTTTTTAATTTAAAATATGTTTAATAAGGAACGATTAAGTAATGTTTTTTTTTTAACTAACCCTTGTTTTAAGTCCCTAGTTAAAAGTATTAGTTGTTAGTTACTAGCTATGGGTCTTTGATCTCAGTCACTAGTTATAAGTCTCAGTAGTGAGTTACTAGTTATGAGTCCTAATTGTAAGTCACTAGTTGAAAATCTTAGTTGAAAGCCATTAGTATTAAATATTAGCTGTAAGTTGCTAGTAATAAGTCTAAGTAATAAGTTATAGGTTAGATAAATTAAGTTGTAATGCGCCCTCGGGGTGATTTTCCCATGAAAACGACGCTATAGAAGTAATCCATTTATTATTATTATTGTTATTAGTTCTAGGCGAGTACAGTTGTAAAAGTCCAGATTTTCGCTTGGGGCTCGAGAAAAGCAACAAGTTCACAAAGGCTTTTATTTCAAGTGGCCATCGTCGGCTTAAATAAGGGGTAGTGAACCTTTTCACTGCCAAAAACCATTTGATTTTTTAATTTTTTTCCAAGGACTGGACATTAAAGATGGTTAAGGCGGGCATCACCACGTTTTGAACAGCAAAAAGAAGAGGGTTCTTTACGATCGGCATTGCTAAAAAAGTAAAAACTCCCTTGCAACGGCATAATAAAATCCCAGATTTCAGGTATTATATTTGTATCGTAGGGGGGGGGGGGGATCAAACTGATTATTTCCATTTTTATTTTAGTCACCCCGATTTTTGTCGTTTTTTATTATGTATTTATTTCAATCATCTTCTTACACAGTTATTCACCAATATCTAAAGTGGGCAAAAGTAAAACATAATTTCAATGTAAATAAGAAAGCATAAAAAAATAAATAAAAATACGATAGTATAAAGTATGTACGTACACCAAGAGATAGTGATAGAACTCTATGGAGATGAGCATCTAAATATATCTAAGATAGATGTAGCTTCATTGAATACTTTCGTCGCTTTATTTATTGGCGTGTGTTTGTATTAGGAAGTTCTGACTCTCGGTGTGTAAAACGTCACATGGTGCCTCGCACGAATGTACCTACTTAGGGCAAACAAATTGTTTTTTTTTTAGGTTTTATGGGTTTTAAATAATTCCAGAAAATAACTTATAAAAATGTTTGCCCAAAAACATCTTCCAGGGGGCTTGCAGGGTGTGGAAATCGAGTATTCCGCATAAAACAACGAAGGAAATACAAATGGCTAATATGAATACCTCTCCATGTAGAAGTAACGCAAAAAGCTCTTTTGCACTCTTTCTATTTCGATCTAAAGGAGTCCATACAACGGAACTATATTCCAGAATGCTATAAAAAAATGCTTTATACAAGCCGTTTATGATAACGCTGATCTGAAAGAACGTTTCTGACATCAAAACTTCCACTGATTTGATTTTTTTTTTATATAAGCGACCAATGGTTTTGTACAATATACATAATTACCAGTTGCTCCTCGGTTTATTGAATTATTGAGTAATGTATTTTGTTAACCCTGCATACTCCATCCCTGTTTTAGATACATAGATATACACAGAGGCATAATGATTATTCCCACTGGAACTGAGGTGGCAAATATACAAGATTAAAGAAAACTTAGTTAACGCTTACATTGCGAACAAATAATGAGATTTCCTTTAAGTTAATTGATGATTGACGATAAATGTTTGAGAAAACAAACGTCAGGTCTCAGGATGGTGGTTAATGAAGCTTAATTTTATACATTCAGCCTTGGTGAATTAATATCTTAGCGTTTTTTTGGGTAAATAACTCATGCAATTTCACCATCTCCGAATTTACCATCGAAAATCAGCGACCCACCTCCAGAGAGTTTTTTTTTATATATAAAACATAAAATCGTTTTTTAAACAAGTCTAAAGAATATATCCGAGCCTTAAGGTTTATACCAAAGACCTTTTAGCTTCACATCAATTCAAATTTAACATACTACTGTAAAACAATATTTTACAAGTATCACCAGTGCACATACATTTCAACCACTCATATTATATTAATAATTGTGTACTTGACTTAGTGAACTTTTATTTTTTCAATGAATAACAATATATAGACTCAGTTAAAACTATCGGATCAAACAAAGAGTGGGAGTCTGGATAATAATCTACCATTTTTCATTATTTATTTCCCAACCACTTTTGTAACATTTCTAAAATGAATGAGATAAACAATCATTGACCAGAATGCTTTTAATCAGCAATTCCTATTCTTTTGAAAATCATAAACAGTATCAAGTAAATAACTTCACCGAAACAACAAGGCAAATTTGCTTTGTCTTATCATTTAATCCACCAAAATTATATTATATATCCGAAGTCTATAAAGTTACAAGTTAGATTCGTCTTTACCGATTTCAGTAAAGCATTTGACGGAGTTGATCGTAAATTATTGGTGAATAAGCTTCAGAAATTCAGTTTAGCCGGGTATTTATATTAACGGTTTAACAGTAAGGTATTTACGAAACAGAAAACTGGCTGAAAAAATTGATGGCACAAGTTAATATCAATTAATGTTTTTTTTAATATTTTATTTTGCTTCATGTATTACATATGAGCACCGTGGATAGGTATTGATAAAAATGTATAGTGTTAAAATCCCAATTAGGAGCGATTTTTAATCTTAAAGTTTTTGGCTTAGTGAGCAATGGGACAATACCCAAGAAATCAATATTAAAGTACAAATGGCTAGTATTACGTAGGTACCTTCATATGTTACCTACTATATACATAAAAAAACTTCTCTGCAGCAAACATATGAGATTTAGAATCAATTTGAGATTTTCTATATGATTCATTTTCACAATACTCATGAATGAAATATTTGATAACACCCCCTTATCGACCTCCTTTAATCCAATTTTACTACGACTTGAATAGCTACTATAAATTTCTACTATTTATTTCACATTATTATACACATCAATGTGTAAAACTCCGTATAATTATATTTTATATGACCTGGATCATTCCACGTGTCAGAAAATGAATGAAAATTCAACAAAGGAAAAATATTGATCTAAATTTGATGTCATCCCCCAGTGCAAACAACTACATTGTATTAGTCACCAGTCATTGCTTCATTCTTTCGGAAAAATTGTTTCATATTATAATGCTAGTATTATTTTGTTGTTGTTGTTACCAATGTAACTTTAAAACCATTCAACAATGTCCAAACCCAATATTTTTGAATATTATATGAGAATATTATGCATGATATTCCGAAACAAGATTAAAAATAAATATCTTTCTCATGTAACGACAAACAGTTTCTTTCCAAAAAATAGCTCCTTAGAATCATATTGACGCGTTTCAACAACTCAATTTTTTGTTGTTTTTATTTATGATTCTAAAATTAAATTAACTTAGACTCATGGAAAGATCGCTTGAGTTTTTTTTTAAAGAATGTTAAAATCTTCCGAGAAATTCGCTTCAAAAAGGTTTTCTCTTGACACTTTTCGTAAAACCCATAAAAATGCTTGTTATTCAAACACATTGTTATTCTTCGTCCCGTTATCTGCGCAGACAGAAACGTGGAATTTGTGCCAGGTTTAAATTTTAAAGTCATAAGTAAGTACCTTCTGTTGACGTTAGACGAGTACCTGTAAAGGACCTAAAGAAAAACGTTCATATTTTATTCTGTACTTTTAATGCTGATATTGGGTAGGTATACATTTTAACATCGTTTTTAATATATTTAATTTAATAAATATAATTTAAAACATTTTTTAGGCTCATGGCATTACTTACTTCAGTGCACTGCACTATCTACTGGTCACAAATTTACAATTACCTTCAACTTAATCCTATTGTTTTTCCGATAAGCACTAATAATTTGATAATACCTACTAGCTATAGCATGTAACTTTTTATAACAAAATAAAATAAACTTTAAAAAAGAGAACATAAGAAACAAATTACTAAATTTCTAATTTTGTAAATAAAACCCAAAAACTTTGTAATTTTCTCTTGAAAACTACAATCAAGTGGTTTTAAAAAAATGCACGAAACTGTGAAAAAAACATATTTTACCTACTTAACACAAAAGCACGTTCTCAAGCATTGCATAAAGTAAATATGATTTCATGAATAATTAATAATAGTTACAGATATTCCGGTTTTAAAATTTATGATATAACCAAAAAATAAATAAAATGCTTGAACACAAATAAAATCATTATCTATTTTGAAAATTCGATTTCATTTATCATTGTGGAACTTTTTTTTAACGAAAAAGAAGTTTTTTAAACTCACATAAAATTTGACTAGCTGTGTTTGTCGTGAATTCGTAAAATCTATATCTTTGTCCACATAATGGAAGCTAGATATAGATCTAGTTAACACTTTCAGAGTGTAAAATACGGTTCATAAACAAACCGCACCAGGCCGATAAAATGTGGCCCAGTTCCAATGATTGTAGCGCATTGTACTGTTTTTTTTTACACAATTTACGCTACTTATTATCAGAGTGAGATTATTTTGTAAGGAAGTAGGTGTGTTCGCACAACTCTTTGTTTAGATCTTAAATTCAAAACATTGAATGAAATCAACATATAAGTTTTATATATTATATATTAAAGTTTCAAATCTCTTTAAAAACTTGTAAGTCTGAATGTAAAAAAGGTATTTTGTATGTTTAAAAACAAAACTTGTTATCTTAAAACTATTAAAAAAAGTGCTTCACATTTTCCATTTTATCTCAGACTATTTTTTTATTGACAAAAGAAAATAGTTTCAAAGTTCTCCTTTGCATACTCCGACTTTATGTAACTTTAGGAGTTCCTTGATATAGAAGAATATGATATTAAGAGCAAAAAGTTTTTATACGCATAAAAGTAATCTTTGGGAATTCAATTCAAAACGATACCTAGAATAAAGAAGAAAAAAAAATCTCAACCTTCATGAACACATGTTCTTATTTTCGTCCATTTTGTTATAAATTTATTTTTATCAAATAAAAACCAATTTTCATCAATATTCACGAATCACCCGTTTTTCACAGGGTTGGTGCACGAAAGTTAAAGCCAGTGTTATAAATCGAAAGTCTAGCCCTGCCAATGATTAATACAATTTACAAAAGAATGTCTCGTGAAATTCTAAAGTCATATACGTACTCTCGTGTTGAAAAGCGAACTAGTCCGTGGTGATTTTATTTAAGCTCAAGCAAAATGTCATTTTCTTAAAGCGTCATTTTTATTGACATAAATCAGACAAAAATCTCATCTGACCTTTTATGTTTCATTTTAAATAAAAATCATTTTTTGTGTGGCTTCAAATCTCATGTCGATTTTCGTGGCTTTGATTAGGGTGCCTACCGTAAAATTGTTAAATATGCTCAAAATAGTCCATATCTTTGGAAAAAAAAAGGGTTAATATGTCAGTTATAAAACTGAATCCAAAACATACTAGCGCCAAATGACGGATTAGGCTATTTTTAATATTAAACGTTACAATTTTTATTTAATAATATGACTAATTATTATTTTTATTTTTATTTATTTTTTATTTTTTAGGTTTTTTAATTTTAATTAAGCAATAATAATTATTATTATTTTTTATTTTTTAAAACAATTTTTAGTTAAAAGCTCTGCGATGTAATTATTGTTACGCGTGACAGCTGTTTCGCCTTCTGAGGGCATTATCAAACTGACAAACGGACAGTTCATTATATTTACATTGTTATACTATATATTATGTTGTACTCCATTAAGTCAAACATACTTACACGAAATCCGTTTTTAGCTCAACCGGAGAGTTTTCACGTGTTTTCAGTTTGTTAGATAAACAAACAAAAAACACCGCTTACTATATAGAGGAGATTAAAAAGATAACCACATATTAAGGGAAACATATGAACAAAACTAGTTCTCTTTTGCTGTAAAAAATCCTTTTGTAGAAACCTTATATTTAGCAAGTTATCGACGTTTCTAAAAAAAGCTGATGACCTTATTTGTGGATTCGTTTGCAAATAACGTTACTAAATTTAGTGTTATTTTAATACATCAAAACTTAGACTCGTAAAAACGTAGCCATCTAGAAATACAACTTTTGAAATCAGGAAAGGAAGCGAGAAGAACACTGAATGGATCACCTGAATAAGCTTGAATTTTTTTGAAATATTCTTTCGTAATTTAAACAAGTGAGTCAAATCTAGAAGCACTGAAGCTAGCAGGCATTTGTAACACAACCATCCTGCTTGACGTCGTAAACCCAAGGGGCTCTGTAGTATCTTTCCTGTCTCCAGCTAGTCTATTCATAAAATTGAACCAAATGCTTTTTCTTCAAAGTTGCCAGTAGATGAAAAGACATTATATAAATAAGAGATTGAGGACTTGACAATATAAACAAACGAGGTTAACAGTAAACATTCATAAAAAAAACGTTACATAACAGAACCTACGAATAACTATATAGTATAGTTTTTTTCGGGTTTGGTTTATCAAATTAGAATGATAATTTGGTTGGTTGAAGATGTGTTCGCAAGAAATATTTAAATGGTGAAAAACTATGCACATGTTGTAATTTTATTTTTTTTGCTAAGAAAATTACTGTCCATAAAATAACAATTCGAAATTAAGACAAAATTTTGTGCTCCATTAATATTCACATTAACTTAGTTATTTTAATATTTGTGAGAAGATTCGCAATACAATTCAATTTTCTTAAAAATCAACTATGTTACAGTAGTTTTTTTTTTACAATTAAGTGCAATTTAAAAACAAGATTAAAGACTTAAAAGGATTGGCTCGAAGCTGTATTTCTCGAGCCTAATCTCTTAGAGTCTTACTACAGAAAGAGCTTATCCAATATAAAACATCTTCAAGTTTTAATGTGGGAAAAGAAAGTTATTGCGAGCTTGTAATCGACCTAAAGGAAAGGTTGTTGTATAGTAAAACTATTTTAAGAACTAATCAAAAACATTTCTAAATTAATAAAAACTTTTATTGATAATCATAATATAAAATAACAATGAATTAATGTTTTTTTATATCTAAAAACAAAACATCCCCTGTTACTACTCGTACAAAACCAATACTTAATTTCTTTGTTCAGATTAAGTTAAAATTTTTATTTATTTTTTTTAATTTTATTTTTAACAACATTTTTGAGCATACCTATTTAAAAATAGAATACCGCACAAGTCCCAACTACTCCCAGCCCAGTGGGAATATGGCATCTCTAATTGTGGTACGTCACGGGGCTGAAAGTAGTGGGGAATGGAAATAAATGGAGAAGAGGAAGGTTCTTAAGTACCTGGCTATTCAAATCTGGTCACCAAACACGGCTAAAGCCATTTCAAGAAAAGTTTTGATTCTGAATGGTGGTTTTACACCAGGGCGGTACTTAAGATCTATCACTCAGGAACGTGTCAAAAATATACTTCATACTTTTAAATAGGGATTTACTTTAAAGCCTTATGCGTTTTTATTCTGATATTAATTATTGAAATAATATCAAAGAAAATATGAAACAAAAAAAGACGTAAGCTACAAAGAAAGAAATTACAAAGATGGCATCCTTTATCAGGAAAAATTGAAAAAATAATCTATTTAATATTAAATCTAAGACGTTTACTCATTTTCAAGGTGTTATTCATTTTTGTGATTCCTAATTAAATTGTCCTTTTTCTTTCCAGGTTTCATTCTTCTCAACAAGCCCAGAGCTGTCCAACAAGCAACGCTTCGAGTATTTCACCCGAACCATTCCATCCGACCACTACCAGGTGAAGGCCATGGTGGACATAGTCGGAGAGCTGGGTTGGAGCTACGTCAGCATTATTTACGAAGAGTCCAACTACGGAATCAAGGTAAATTAACTAAATTACTTCGCGTTATTTCCTGTTCTTTGTTGTGCCAATGTCCCCGTTACTATACGTTCATGCTAGCGTTGGGAAAAACTTCAATGTTTTGTGGTTGCTTCACGAATTGCTAGTTCTTTAAAATGAACCCTTCGCAGTGAACACTTCAATTGAAGTCGAACTCGCAAATTTTTTTTTTAAAATTTATCCGGTTATTTGTTCAGTATAAAGAGTACTAGTCGGTAGCGCTTTTAAAAATGAAAAGACCTGGAACCGGCTCCTTGCCAAAATAAAAAGTACTAGTTGGTAGGGATTTGAAAACGAAAAGACCTGGAACTGGTTCCTCGCTATTAGATCAATACTTTGAAGTCGGGCTTTAATTGAAGTAATTGTGATGAAGTACTTCTTTATAGGCTTTGAAGTTCACCTTCACAGCGGTACTGCTGCTAATTGAAGTAGTTCTTTGTAATCTAACTTTTATTGAAGTATTTGTTCAATGAAATGAATGGACGCGAAAATGATGTACCAACTTCATTTGAAGTACTTGTTCAATGAAACGAAGTTATTGAAATGAATGAACGCTAAAATGAACTATTAACTTCAATTGAAGGATTTGTTCAATGAACAATGAATGTAGTAGGAACTGTTGCCAAAAGAAATAGTTCTTTGAAGTACTTCTTTCAAAGCGGTCACAACGCTAGTTCACACAATGCAACAAAAAACGCTTTGTCACGGTTTAAATACCTATGGAACTAACTAACTAACCATCAAGACGTTTGCTCGTAGGGGTAGACAGAGAGGACTAACCACCAAAGAACGCGGTGTTAGCACACTCTCCTTACTTCATTTACATTCATGCATCATCTCATATATACTCTTCTGGTATTCTGACTCTTTACATGGCTCGACTCAATTATTTGATTTACTTGATCGTGCCATGTCTTTTTCGGGCGTCCCCGGCTTCTTCTTCCGCCTTTCTTGATTCCGTTCATTACGCTTACATCAGCCTTGCATTCTTTCCGGATATCCACATTTTCAACATGGCCATACATGGTTTTATTGCACATACGCCTCAAGGATCTGAAACTATGGAGAGTAAAAAAAAAATATTTGAACTTTTCACATCAATATCAATGATTTTTTTCCCCTTAATTAATATTGAAAAAATATTATAACCAGAAAATATTTGATTTATAAGAAAACCTTAAGCAAAAAGGGGTCTGTGATCAGGATTTAAACTCTGAATCCGTCTGTATGTTATATCCGCTAAGTTATCGCTTTAACTTGCAGACCAGCCGTGTTTCTCCAAAAATACACGAGTGTTTTAAATTGGTCTCGTACATTATTATTAGAAAGTAGGTCAATGTGAGCGGAAAAAGAGAGTTTTAAAAATCCCTGTAATAACTTAGTGAAAGCCTTTGAGAATTAAACAGTAAAATGAGTCAACTTGAACCAGTTTTAGTGGGTACTTCTGTCTGACTGTGAACAATTCCCATTTCTTCTCACCAACGGTAGCGTCAATAAGCAAGTCTAGGGTTCCAGATGTCACCCTATAGACCTCATCAGTTCTGCCCGGAAAGCGTGAAGCAAACATTTGTCGCCTTGTTCACAAAATCACAAAAACAGCACTGATTTCTTTATAATTGTGATTATTTTAAACTTTTTTTTATGATGTCGCGTTGTTATGCATATCAAGGACAAAAATCACCTAAAAGTATTCCGCAATTAACGATTCCTACATATAAAATTTAAGCCATGAATCGACAAAAACTCAAAAATCAGCTCTTTTAAAATTACATATTTTCAATCGATTTCTTTTTTCCAATTTTCATTTATTAATATTCGTGAACATCCTAACCAAAATAGATAAGGTAAAATTCCTTCATTTAAATTACAAATGATTGTTTATTTATTATTTATTTATACAGTTACGGAGAATTGTCAAAATTACAAAAAAAAAAACATCACATGACATGGGAGCAAAGAGCAACAGAGAAAGAACAGCACATACATAATATTTTAATGAAACAATGACAAACATAGGACAAAAATACACATGAGAAAGAACATTCAAGTCAAAGCCAAGGTCAAGTCAAGGTTTTAGTAGAGTCGTAAAGAATGACAAAAATCATTTAGGCTGAAACCAAAAAATTCAAGACCATGGCTTTAGTTAACAAGTCTCGACATTCTGGACAGTTGAAAATAATACCTATAATTAGTTTAGTGATGATTGAGGAACAGTAATTCATTGTGTTTAGTCTACGGCAAGGAACAATAGTGATTATAAAAACCCCTATGCAAGCTGCTATGGATAAGTTTAACGGGACACTATCGGAAACTTTGTAAAAAAAATTTTTCCTAATAAATAGAAAAAACATCGATAATTAAGATTCAACAAGAATGATGGATTGTGCAATACTTTTACCTTTACAACACGAAAGGCCCTTAAGGGTGTTTACCATACCTGTCTGATTTTGTCAGTTTTTGTAATGCTATAGAAAAGTGTATTGTTCTCGCAATTTGCCACATAGGTAACTTATATATTTAAATTTATAAATATTTTTTAATATTAGTGATTTCACCGAAAAAAATTCACAAAATTTTCAGTATTTCACAATCCATAAAAAGATTCAATTTCACAAAAAAAAAAATGTGGTAAGAATTTCGCTTTTCTTAATAAAATACCGAAAACGAAGTATATTTAAAAACGTTCCGCAACTCCTAGAGCATTTAATTTTATTAAAACAGTGTCGAAGAATTTAGAAAATGTATTTCGATAGAACATTATAATGTGTGCGGTTTGCGTGGTATGGGAGTAAGTTATTACAGTTAGTACAACTCAGGTTTTGAACGCGTGACCTTTGGTTTTAGAACTAACAAGCTTACCACCCCGCCTCTAAGCTGCTTATAAACCAAACAATGAACTATTAACTATTACAACTTCTACTGAACCGTCAGACATAATTCAACAACTTTGACCCCAGTAAACTCTCAAAGTATTTATATAGTAATTATTATTAGGCAACTACGTATTTGCTAAACAAGCCATAATTTAAGATAACTGTTGTGACGGCTACTGAAATGTTTACCGTTATTTTACTCTTCAAGACTAGTTCAAGTATTAAATGTTTTTATGTCTTATTTATCACTATCGATAAGAAGTTATAAATCGAAGTTGATGTATGAGCTCGAAGCATAAAAAATACACATATAAATACGGATAAAACCTGTAATCCTTTGATATTGAAAAAAATCTCCCATATCTTCTTTTCCCCGCTTGATGAAAAGCAGAAAATATGAAGTGGCTGAGAAGTGAAGAAATCGTCAAGCCAAAAACCTTACTAAAAGCTACTAGTATTGAAAATGAATTTATAGTAAATATTAATATGAAAGTCTTACGGAAAAAAAATCAGAAGAATAAATCAAATATAGAATTACAACCAAAACAAAGAATTGAAAGACAGCTTTATGACAGCATGCAGACAGCAGTATGCCGAAAAGTTGCTTAAAGCCATCTACTTCGTATTTTTTTAAATGCGGCCTTGAAAAAGTTTATTATCTTAAAAAGAATACTCATAGATTATGAAATCATGGTGTGAAACGACGTTTATTTTCATGTTAACTCCACACAGAAGGCCCGATAAAAACAATTTAATTTTGGACGCTGTGTGGGGAGGAGAAGTGATCCTGGGTCTTAAAAAGACTTATATTGTAGGAGGTAAAAACACGAACATCACGGAGATTTTGTGTTTAGCACAACGAATCGTAGAAGCGACCCGTTCCCAAGTGGCGAATGTCAACCGTATACAAAAGTTTGGCGCTCGTTTTGCGTGATTCCCGGCTGTGCGCCGGTGCTGAAAGGATCGATGACGCATATTTCTCGGAGCGTGTTCCATTGAAGTAATATATATTGGAATATGACACTTTTTTGTCACTTCAGCACATTACCTTACGTAAATAAATATCAGCTTTTGCACAGAGAGTCGCTCGTTTGTTAAGAAAAAGAGAATATATCAGAAATGTTCAAGTTAATACAATTTGAGGCGAATCTATTGAATAAAATAATTATTTGTCATAAATGATATTATAATACATTCATTTTTTACTGTACAGAATATAGAGACTCAAGCCATGGTCTTGAATTTTTTGGTACCAGTCTAAATGATTTTTGTCATTCTTTACGACTCTATTAAAACCTTGTTCAGGCTTTGACTTGAATGCTCTTTCTAATGTATATGTCTGTGATATTTTGTCACTGCTTCATTAAAATACTAAGTATGTAATGTTCTTTCTCTGTTGCTTTTTTCTCATTTCGTGTCATGCATTTTTTTTTGTAATTGGATAATGGTCCATTAGTATTTCAATAAATAAATACAATAAACAAATATTTTCAAGACAACAGTGCATTGAAATCAAATGTTCTACAAGTTAAAGCAACAATCCATTTGTATACCTAAGTCTGTAAAATTAACTATTTACCATAGTAGAGCAACTACTAAACTACCGAACCAACCTTAATTAAAGTTCTTACGGTGCTTTAATGGAACTACGCTTTCAAAGCTCCCATTTCACGAAGAGTAGATATTTAGAAGGATGCTGCATTAGGGCATCAGATAAAATCATCTTCCTATTGCTACTGGGTTCAAAGTCTTTGGGTGAATGATGGTTTTTTTTATCGGTATGTTACTCGTAGCTTGTTCACAAAGTTATTAATAATTTATCGTTTTAAAACCGTTTATTTGCGGTGGATTTTCATTTTAATGCTTTGATTTTATCAAATTTTTACCTTTATTTTACTATTTTCTATTCGACCGTAAACTGATTTTTTTACAGTATTGGGTTGACTAATGCATTGATGAATAAATATATCGTCGCTGAAAAAGCGAAAGGGCTTTAACGACACTTTGGTCAAAAATGAGTTGAATATGAAGTTTGATTCTGAAAACTTTTGTAACCCTTCAGCCATAAAACATATATATACTATTTTGGAAAAGGCTTGACTCAAGCGACACAAACTTGAAACTTTTTTAGCATTTCGTTGCTTTGGATAACTCAACGACAGAATTAAGTTACCTGGATTATTTTTTTTTTTTAAATCCAACCAGATACTTGATACTTTTGAATGTTACTGTAAAACAAAACAAAAAACTTTTAAGTTCTCTGGTGTAAAATTCTTACAATGGCGCTTCAACCCTTTTACCTTTGCGGAAACGATATTATATTCGCTTCAAATTGTACCAGTCAGAAAATGCTCGTTATAGGGTGAAACCGGTCCGGTTTTAAAAATACTAGTGGTATAATTTATTATTCAAGTGTTGTTTGGCAAAAGAGAACGAACCTCAAACCTTCAGGTACAAAAAATATTACTCTTGTTATTTGTGATGAACTTAGCAAAAGGTTGCTTAATAACATGTCAACAACAGTAGTCTAGCATTCACTCAATAATGAAAACTATAATTAATTAAAGATTATTATTATTATTATACTAATAAAATCCCAAGTTTCCAACCTTTATCTTACCCATCTTTTTATTGTTCCTAATATATTCAGCTTTATAACATACTCCAAATGAGGTTGCCATAATTCCACTACCTCCGGACAGTAGAAAATATTATAATTTAATGATTTTGACTAGTCTGTTCATTCGGCTGACTCGCGATGTCACTAAGCGAAGGTAAATCGATGCAAGTAATTTTGTGTGTAAGGTCATTGACTCCTACCTACTCAAAAGCATTTTTTTTTCGAGTAATCTTCAGTTACTTAAAAAAGCAACAAGTTAGAATTTCGAGCTCCGTGCAACGCATCGCGATAAGTTCGAATATTTCCTTCTACTCTTTTGTTTCGTTCCATTCGCTTCCATTCTCAAACTCGAATATTCTACGATATTCTTAATAATCTGTTCATAGTATAATTTGTTTTAAAAACGTTTTTTCTGCGGTTAATTTTGAGTTCGCATTTTGTATGTATGTGTTTTTCTCTGAACAACAGGAACGTACTAAAGCATTTGTAACATCATTGACTGAAGCCTCTTTTGTGTGCTTGTACGGTTCGTATATCCCGAAGAAATTTAAAATGGTGCCAAGTTTCATATCTCTGAGGTTATAATTAAAGATAAAAATAACACCCACATTATTAAAACCCATCGATGTCATTGTATTATTTCTAATTTTGAAACTGTTAATTCGTGGTGGAATTCCATTTTAATGATTTAATAAAACAAATTTGTAACTTTATTCCACTTTTATTATTTTGACTGGACCGGTTTCAGCCTATGACGGCCATCTTCAGACTAGTACAAGTGTTTGTTAACCTACGGCTTATATACTATTTTTGGGGATGTTAGGGGTAGTAAACAATGATTTTACTTTAATTATATTCATCAGTATTGTTGCATGATTTTAATAGTTACAGGGTAAAAGTTACTTTTAATTTATTTGTATTACTATTTTATATATCTATCTGGAATATTTATTTATTTTATTTAATATTTAAGATGGGTTACAGTTGCATTTCTATAAATATGAATTGACAATGTATTTATATAATGAAAGGTTGGTGAATACTGATTGTTAATGAGTTTACTTTAGGTTTTCCCATCTCAATTGTGATGTCCAGATGTACAACATAATTTTCTAATTATTGGGTTACTCCCAGCATTATGGTATATTAGTTTTATGATTCTATTCATTATGCACTGTTAGAGTAGATTACTTCTATTATTATAATTTCTCGGTATCAAGGAATTTTTAGTGCTATGCACTTTTTTTTTTTTTTTACATGAATACCGCACAAGAGTCTCAACTGCTCCCAACCGTCTAGAGCCAGTGAGACTATGGCATCCCCAAATTGGGTATGTTGTGAGGCTGAAGGTAGTAGGGAGGGGAAGGAGATCGGGAAGAGGAAGGTTGGGAAGTACCTGGCTATTCAGATCTGGTCACCAAACACGGCTTAAGCCATTTCAAGCAACGTTTCGATTCTGAATGGTGGTCTTTCACCAGGGCGATACTTAGAGTATCTACCACTCTGGAACGTGCCGCAAATATACTTGTTATTATTTTCATATGAATTAAATGTGTTATGACACATATTAATTAAATAAAAGTTATTGGCGCACGCCGGGTTTGAACCCGCGACCTTTGGATTCGTAGTCGAGCGTCTTACCACTCGACCATGGAGGCCGTCTTTGGTAATAACTTACATTTATTGTTATTACCTATTGATTGTTTGGGATTTTTTAAGTGCATTTACATTATGATATGTTTTTAGTTAGGAATATACATTATTACATTGGATCGGATGATAAAATTATAATGGGTATAATAGCGGAGACTTTACAAATGATTCTAGTTGTTTATTCATGACAAATTGTGGGTCAACTTTATTAGTTAGACGGGTTATTTCCATTGATTCTAGTCTGTCTAATTTTTCTCACCAAACAATGGGCGAAAATCCCATATATTGGCGAATTATCCACTAAAATCTCGAGAATTACAAATAATGATAAATATAGAACAGCCTTTTACAATGTAAATTCCTTAGGAAAAATTTTGATCAACAATAAAGACAAGAGAGAAAAACTAGATAACTAATGTAATAATGTATATTCCAAACTAAAAAATATATCGTAATGTAAACGCACTTAAAAAATCCCAAACAATCAATAGGTAATAACAATAAATGTAAGTTATTACCAAAGTGCATAGCACTCAAAAATTCCTTGATACCGAGAAATTATAATAATAGAAGTAATCTACTCTAACAGTGCATAATGAATAGAATCATAAAACTAATATACCATAATGCTGGGAGTAACCCAATAATTAGAAAATTATGTTGTACATCTGGACATCACAATTGAGATGGGAAAACCTAAAGTAAACTCATTAACAATCAGTATTCACCAACCTTTCATTATATAAATACATTGTCAATTCATATTTATAGAAATGCAACTGTAACCCATCTTAAATATTAAATAAAATAAATAAATATTCCAGATAGATATATAAAATAGTAATACCAATAAATTAAAAGTAACTTTTACCCTGTAACTATTAAAATCATGCAACAATACTGATGAATATAATTTAAGTAAAATCATTGTTTACTACCCCTAACATCCCCAAAAATAGTATATAAGCCGTAGATTAACAAACACTTGTACTAGTCTGAAGATGGCCGTCATAGGCTGAAACCGGTCCAGTCAAAATAATAAAAGTGGAATAAAGTTACAAATTTGTTTTATTAAATCATTAAGATGTCATTGTAAGTCCAAAAAATCGAAGCAATTTGCAATTTAAATCAAATATATCAACGCTTATGTTTTTTTTTAATATTGCCCGATAACCTAAATGGTTTTTTTGTCACCTGGGAAAAATATACATGAGTGTTCGTGTTTGATAATTTTCCTGATTATTTAATTTCTTATTCTTTACTCGTAGAAAATTCATGTTTCATCAATTGATAAAATCTTCGTTGTTTTATGTTTTGAATAAATTCCCCCTTGTACCCAAATCAAATCCGTTAGGTAAACGTAAGAAATTATTGTGAAATATTCATGCCAAGAAACTCAAGCAGGCTTAGAATTGCTTCAACTTGTATTGACTGTATTGTATGGATGTTCAAATCTTTTCAAATTGTATCTAAAATAAACTGATAACTCTCTCATGTATAAAATAGTAAAAGGGATAAGATGAAAACTTATGACCAGATCCGAAAAGCCAGGTACTCAATCTTCTTCTCCCCATTTCCTTCCCTTCCCCAATACCTTTGACCTCATAATACACCCCAAATGGGAATGTCATATTCTCAGTGGTTCTGAACAGTTGGCAGTAGCTAGAATTGTAGTGCGATATACACATAACAATGGTTATCTTTTCTAAACATAAAGTTTGGCGATTTAAAAAAAAAAATTTCGTATTTTTGAATTTGTACTGCGAGATACTTGACAAGTGGATGAACTCTGATTTTAGTGATGGTTAAAATGATATTTATAAATAATAATATTTGGATGATTTGAATAGCGCTGTTTTTGTGTAAAATCACCTTAAAGGCGCTGTGCAGATCTTATTTTCTATTATTAGATATTTATTCCTAATTTAAATGAAAAAATATACAAGAACATACTTATTTGGCAGGTCCCATTATTTATTAACACACTTATTAACTTAAAAATTTAATGATGTTTTTTATTTACTTTTATTTTATTTATTTTTTCCGATTTAGGGCATGGGAGCAGAATTAAAAAATGGACTTTCTGAATTTGTCCTACAAAACAGGATTTGGTTAAAATTTTAATATCTAAAGGTGATTCGTCGAGGGACAGATTATGTTGAGATTCTTTTAATGAATCAAATGATATGAGAGTCTGAAAAAGTAGAGAGTATTCAAATTGTGTGTCGTATTTTTTTTTGTAAAGAAATCATTCGGTTTGTCTAAACTTTTTGATGTGTACACTTGTTTAAACGAGATTTCAACAAAACATTGTATGATTGTTACAGGCCTTTGAAGAACTAGAAGGACTTCTATCAAAGCACAACATCTGCATCGCTGTCAAGGAGAAGTTGGTCAAAGATTCAGGAGTTGCCGAAGAAATTGCATATGACAGCATTGTCACGAAACTACTCACCAAGCCAAGAGCCAGAGGTAAGCTACATCCTTAGTATTGTTGATGTTTGTTTGTATCCATGCATAATGTAGTGAAACTGCTCTTAGATTAAGAGGTAAATAATCATTAAACATAACGCAGCTCATCTGAAATATCTAGGAATTGTGAATTTTTTTTTTGGAATTTGTGTGATTAATTTTAGCGAAGTTACTTTAAAAAATGTTCTGTAAGGCATTTAATACCGATTTAAAATGAATCTACCAGTTTTATTAAATTTGAATACCGCTTAAGAGACCTACTTGTCCGGAGCAAGTGGAACTATGGCATCCCTATTGGTATATGTTGTGAGGCTTAAGAGAGAGGGTAAAGGAAGGAGATGGGGAGATGAGGGTTAGGACGTACGGATCCGGTCACTAAGAAATAAACACTGTCTAAGGTTTTTCAAGCAAAATTCCTACTTCGGTTTAAAGTATGTTTAATTTAGCACTGGTTAAGAAAGGGTCATTAGATTAATTACTAATGATATTGCTTGTTCTTTCGACACAATATTTGTCAGTCTAAAGATTTTGGATACCCGCCTCTTGTTAAAATGTAATAGTAGTATAATAAACGGTTTAAATAAATTCGTAGGGAGAGTGCCTATAATAAAAATAATATGATAGCACAGCTACTTATAAAAAATGCTCACAAAGGGAAACCCGCTTTACTCCCAGCCCATTATCTGTTAAATTGCTGTGAAAAATGCGAGAAAAAAACTTAATAGGCCATTCAAAGACTTGAACCAATAGCTCGGAGTTTTCACTTTAAATAAATATGGAACCCAGTCTTTCCGCAGTATGTGTTCAATATATCCCAAAAATAGCCGTACCTACCACAGATTTCTCTGGAGAAGTTGCGAAGCCAAATGAGAGGAAATATTAATACAAAAATATGCTCCACGTGCTAGGTACTTAAAATACGACATTATTCCAATTTATTGGTGGCTCTCAAAATAACTTTTTTGGAAAAAAACGCACAATGGTTAGATGTTTCTTTATCGTCCGTAGAATGTTTATTTTAAATATTTATGTGATATCACACAAGAGTCCCATCTGCTGGAGGCAGTGAGACTATGGCTTTTATAATTTGTGGAATCTTGTGGAGCTTGATAAAGTTAGGAGAGTTTGAAGATAAAGATAAAGGAAGTTGATAGAGCCTGCTTATCACATATTACATAATTTTATGACTACAAAAATCATTCGTCATTTCAAGAAACATTTTGATCGTCAAGAACAATTTCAATTAAGGCAATTACGAGAAAATTGTTCACGATGTAACGTTGTACAAATATACTGCATCGACCAAGAATTTTTTTTTAATATAGTTTCCTTTTGGGAAAAGATTTACCGTATAGGATTTGAACCTGTAACATATTTTACCCAGATTCCAGGATTTTACTGTTCTTTCATCGAGCTTATCTCATAATCACTACTAGTTTAATGTTTTTGTACAAGAAATTTCTTAAACTATGTCAAATAAAAGTATAAGGTGCCAAAATAATCTTCCGAATCTATTGTCTTAACCAAGGTGTTAATTAAAAACATGAAAATGTATACTAACTTTTAACAATATCTATGATGTGATAGATCAGTGTCACAAAAAGTGTTGATCGTTTTTCGCATAACACATTAAATATCTTTATTTTAAGTAGATTTTCAAAACGAGCCTTTTTATGCTGAAACTCTTTGGTATCGTTATGTAAAAGATAGTTGGTATAAAGTTTGTGGTTCAAAACGAAAAACATACAATTTTTCACTTTTTTCTAGTGTGTTTCATCTGATCCGATGTTTCAGTATCTCTAAAACAGGAGACTACAATTTACAATCGATATTCTGCTTAAAATGGCTTAAGGTTTATTCAGTAACATGATGAGAGTAACAAGTTTTTTTTAATATATTTCGTTTTACCATTCTTCTTCTACTACCCTATTCTGTTCTTTACCGCTTCACAACTTTACCCGATTAAAGGTTCTATAGTTTTATAAGCTCCAAGCTATGACATTTCAAATATATCAATCTTTCGTTTATAAATATATTGGTAACTTTGAAATTGTTATTTTTTCGTCACCTGAGCATTAGTAGTTTTAATGTAAAAATTAACAAGTAGATATAGACGAGCTCCGTGGTCGAGTGGTTAAGACTTTCCCCTATCACTTTAAATGTTGCGGGTCGAATTCCCCGCGTGCGCAAATAATAATTATTTATTGGAAAATAATATGGTATATTTGTGGCATGTTTAAGATACTCTTAGTATCGCCCTGACGATAGACCTCCTTTTGGAATAGGAACGTGGCATAAAATATCTTAATTCATGTTTGGTGACTAGATTCGAGTAGTCAGGTACTTTCTAACCTTTCCATTCCCCGTCTCTTTGTTTTTCTTCCTACATCCTGTATCACAAGATACCCCAATTGAGGGGTGTTATTATTTTTCTACATCTTTGAAAATGTTTTAATGAATCATGTAGTCATATAAGATAGAATACCTTATAACATAATTCTCAAAGCGGATTATATAAAAAATAGGAGGCCAACTTGATTCAGTATACTGGCCTGGGTTGAGGTGGTTTTGGTGCAATAAGCAAAAAGATTATTTTGGAAGATTGAATGTTTTTTTTATTATTTGCTCAGAACAAATAAAAAGCAAAACTATTTTATCCCCTATAGAAATATGAGGACACAAAATTGTTGATTCCCAAATAATTTTCATTGTCAATCAAACCGCTTAGCTGATTTTGAATCTATATATGTGCAAATATTTCACACGAATAATTAACGAATATTATATGATTCGACTTTCAATTGAAGGTTTTTTTGTATTTAATTTAATATTGATATCTATTGTTTCAACTTGAAGGTGCGTTTATAACTTTTTTTCGCAAAAATACTGTTTAATATTATTTGTACAAAATGCGTTTTCCTAAAAAGGCAGCTAGACCAAGTTACTCTAGGCCTCCCACAAACATAATCCCATCTGATGGAGTTTTAATGAGGCCTTTGAAATATTCACATCACGTGTCGCGGGGAAGATCTACAGTCGATAAGGTAGTTGGGAAGATGTTCTACAGGGGTAGAATGCGTTCTATTCCAAGCTAATAATACAATTGGAATCTTGAAAATGAAAAGAACTTATGGTTTTATTTAAGACAAGGCCTCACCAGAAAAGATAGCTACTTTTTTTTTAAATAATCCCGAATGATTTCGGAAACAGATACGGTTTGTGTAATCAGTATTTTTTTAACTAAACAAAGCTCACTGAAATGATTTTCAGCTTTTTTAAATTTTATCTAACGAAATAAGGATAAAGAAAACATTTCGTCACTGGAAAGGCAAAAAGGCTGAAGCGCCATTTTGAGGAGTTCATACCAGAGCTCTTTAAAGATGTTTTTGTTTTACAATAAAAAAAATCTTCAGTACCTAGTTGGATTTTGAAAAAAAGTTAACTCAGGCAACTCAATGCTCTCACTAAGCTAACTGAAGCGACAAGTCTCAAACTTGTGTCGTTTGAGTCAAGACTTCTCCCAAATATATTTAGATGGCCACAAAGTCTTCAGAATCAAACGAGAATTACAGAGATCGATGCAGAAAAAAAACTGATAAAAACTTGTCAAAAGTGTCGCTTTAGCCCTTTTGATTTTAAAGCGACGATATACATCGAAGAAAAAATAAGATTTCGATGTCTGATGTCATTACAGATGGTGAATGCAAATAATAGTTTTAAATTATATCCATAAAGCAGAAATCAGTTTGTCTAAAGCAGCAAAAACTAACGAGCGGTAAGTTAAAAAAAAAAAAGCTTTTTTATTTTGACATCAATTATTAAATGGTATGCAAAGCTCTCTGCCAGAGAAAAAGCACTCTCCCAGAGAGCTTTGCATACTATTATAAAGATGGCAGCCTATATCGGTAGAAATTGAAAAAAATAGTATTAATATTTTTCAGGGAAGTATGAGATCGATTAAATCGCCGGTTTCTAAAAAATCTCGGTAGTTCAACTGACAGATATGTTACTTCCGGATAGAGTAGAGGTTCCGTGTTCGAGTCTCGGTCGCGACCGTTATTATTTTTAGCTCTTGCTTTTTTGTTTCATATTTACGCTGACGATTATTGAAAAAATATTACTTCATATTCCGTGTATTGAACATAACAGCTAGCAGATCGTCGGGCAGGTTACCCACTTAATTCCCATAGGGAAAATCAAGTTATCCCTCAGAGCGCAGAGGCGGTCGGTCCCTGAGCGCCCCGGATGGTGTTTCCTGTGCGGTTCACCCGCACATCTTCCAGTGATTATCACACATCACGTGCAATGAACCACACAAACATGCCGACAAATTGAATGCCGATATTCGTGTAATTCGATATATCATTGTACATTGCGAATATACCTTTCATGAAACAGATTTATGTATTTTTTTGGACGAGAAGTTTTTTATACATTAAATTTTACAGTCTTTGCGATTTTCTCACCGGTATTTTGAAAAAAACTATTTACTTACTAAAACCAATTAACATATCACACCGTTTCCCCACACGGTAGGCAGAGAGGACGAACCGCTTTACAATTCTGCCTTAGCACATATTCCTTTCATTATTCATACATACTCTTCTGTTATTCTCACTCTTCACATGGCCAGATTCAAGTATTTGATTCACTTGATGGTGCCATGTCTTTCTCGGACGTCCCCAAATTATTCTTCCATTCACTTTCGCATCATATATTCTTTTCAAACTCTTTTATTTGTCCAATCGCTCTACATGCCCAAACCATCTAAGCGTCTCCTTTCTTGATTCTATTCATTACGCTTACATCAGCCTAGCATTTTTATCCACATTTTTAACACGGCAATACATGGTTTTACCGTACATACGCCTCGGGTATCTCATTTCCATAGCATTCAGTCTGCCGTACATCAGGGTTGGTATAAGCACTCCATTGTGGACTGCTAGCTTCGCTTTTTCGGACAATTTTTACTTTTTACTTTTAACTTATTGCAAAAAGGAAGAATCGTGACAAAGCGTGCAATCTTTAAAACATCGAAAATATTTTTGAAGGAAGGAGCTCCAGATATACGATAAACGCGCCCCCAACATTTGTGCACAACATTGAAATGGATATTTCTAAGAAATGTTCCTGAACATAATTCTAGCTTACCTGTGCAATGATTCACCAGCTGATAAGATTTCTCTTTCTCATTTTACTTTCGTTTTAAGATTCCCTTTAGAGAGCATCTTGATAATGATTCCGCATAGGCTTTCTTGGGGCCACCTGTATGGGGTTAATGGAAAAAATGATAATATTTTATAAAATGTATTAGGAATGTCAAATCACGTTCTTACGTACAGGACGAAAAAACGTAAAAAGAAA
Source organism: Drusus annulatus (assembly GCA_022651775.1). NCBI lineage: Eukaryota > Metazoa > Arthropoda > Insecta > Trichoptera > Limnephilidae > Drusus > Drusus annulatus. The sequence goes on along the minus strand of JAGWCC010000522.1, from coordinate 536,949 downwards.
TGCTGCTTTCACACGAACGAAAATCAGAAATCAAGTTTTTTCTAGTACCTCGTTAATGTTATTTTACGGGTTCCGTTGTTTTTATACAAAAGCTGACCTTTACCCCTAAAAAAACACAGAAAAATCTTTTAAAATAATAACGACACAAAGTAAAATTTACTCAGAAAGATGGGTTTACCTGGTGTCAAAAAGCAGCAGAATTTTTATTTATTTTAATAGTAGTTACTTTAAATTGGCTTATTAAATAAATTACACCACTGTTTTTCAAGATCAAATATAGAATAATAAGTGTCAAATTTAATTGAAATCCAATGGAAACTCATCCTTTAATCCGGTACCGTTCATCCGATTAAAAATATGATTTTAAATTATCAATATTCACCCTTAATTGATGGTTAAAACGTAGGTATGCTATGGCTGTTTTACAGTTATTATAAAATATATTGTTCGGAGGAATGAGAAGTATTGCTTTCCCGCGTAGTATGCAATGATGCATCTGCAAGAAACTGGGCTAAATAGTGCAGAACACACGTTCACAGTTGATGACCGCACGTATGTGGAAAGAACTGCCAACATCCATCTTTCCTCTCTCATTTAATCTTGGCCTTTCAAGAACGGCATAAATAAATCCCTCTTTCAACCCGCCTCACAACGCCAATCATCCGAGGATGATGTAGTTTCCCGATATTTTTACGCTACAGCCAGGGGTGCTTTTATGATGTGTCACATAAAAAATCCTGTTGAGACTTTTCAGGAGTCTCTCGTTTTAAAATTCTTTGCGCAGACTGCATCAGTGACGGTCTATTTAACTGAATATTCTTAAAGGAGACTATCATCGAAGTTACATACTGAATAAATATCCCTTTTTAAATAAAATTATGTTTGTCTGTCTGTACTCGATTTTGTTTTAAATTACTCAACCAATTTCGATTAAAAATATATCTAATAAACTTTTTCACGGCAAACGATTTTCCAAACAACAAAATCTAAAGCTCAAATCATAAAGCTCAAAACTCAAAGCTCAAAGCTCAAACTCAAAACTCAAAGCTCAAAGCTCAAAGCTCAAAGCTCAAAGATCAACACTCAAAGCTCAAAACTCAACTTGAAGCTACAAGTTAATCTCTTGACGAGTGAGTTTTTGCAAATCAAACTTAACTGCATATGGGGAGTGAGTTTTTTTATATTCGGAATTTTAGTGTGTGGACTAAATTTGGAAAATTCTTGCTTCTCACATTGACAGCTGTATGTGGCCTGCTCACGCGTCGAAAAACCTTCTGATTTATTCATAAATGCTCCAGACGGGAAAAAATGTGTATTCAAAAGCACTTCAACAAACAAAATTAAAATCAAAACACAAACACTTTTTTTTCTTTGAGTGGCATTTCAACTGGGTTATATGTTGAGCCAAGCACATTTTTCGAACCATACATTTAGGGGAAATGCAATATTCTGTATCCGAAATCCTGCTTGTATCATTTAACCTGATGACTGAGATCGTTGCTTTTTTTTTTTTAAAAACACAAAATAGTACGTTATATGAACAGACAAAAAATAATAATCCTTTCGTGGTTCGTTTATTTATTAATTTTTATTTTGAATTGTTCAATATATATTAAATCCATTGACAGAACAATAGGAAATATAACAATATACGTTTTTTATCTTATTTTTTGTATTTTTTTTTTTTTAACTTTTCAAGATTATCTATATCTATAGATATATTATTCCGTAGAATCATACCTCTTGTCATGCTATGCTGTGTCAAAACATCTGTCCGACCATACGGTATGCTGAGTATTCATATTTGAAAATGAGGCTTCATTGTGTAAAAACACTTTAAATAATCACGAAAATATATATTTTAAAGAGTAGGCTTTAAATGGCACTCACAATCAGTTAATATTTGCATTGTTTAGTATTTTAACTATGAAAAATTTGTTTTTTTCTTATTATAACTATTTTTTTACAAGAACTTTTTTTTTGTATGCGGCGTTATTCTACCCTAAATTGAACGATACTGGAGCAGATTATATATATTTAGAAAAATATATCTACCGTATGACGAAATTTTGTTTAACGAAACTTTATAAATAATAAAAAGGTATTTGTGGTTTATATTATATATTTCTGCAAGCTGTGCTTTATACAATGTCATATTGACTTTTCGCTGTTTGTTTTTCACCACCGCCCGCCGCCCTAATATATATAAGCAAGAGAACCTTACCAAACTTGTCCTTAAGATTTCTTTCAATGAAGTGCTTTTTTGTACAGCGACGTGAACGTGCATTTAGATAAAGGTGATGGAATTAACCCACAACATCAATTCTAGGGACGAGGTTACAAATATATTCAGTTGCTTAGATTGATAAAAATTTCTCATACCTCGAGTTAGCATTGTCATCTTAAAGGAAAACAATGATTTGTACTTATGATGGGCCAAATCGAGATGATTTAATTGAATGAAATTTAATAATTTAATTGCTTAGTTTTGCAAGTTTTCATTTTTCTTTTCAGTGACAGCTGTTTTGGCGTTCGAAGCCATTATCAAACTGCGGTTAAGCTACGTGGAAACGACTTGTTAATATGATTCTAGTTCACTGTTTAATTACTGATTTCTATAAAATCATCATTTCTATTAAAACTATCTTGAAATTCTTATTATGTGAGAAATATGTTTCGATTTATTGATAAACATTAATCAAGTAATAGGCAGATAGGATGAATTGTCATATCACTCTGTTTATACAGATAAAACCCACTTATGTCCCATTCATTCATCTTATTGTAAATTCTATTCTGTTATTCCTTATACAACCATCAGCCATATCTTAATGAAACATCATCAATTATTGTTGCGTAATAAATCCTCTTGGCACTCCAAATTCCGCATGTCCAAACTACCTAAGAGTTTTGTTAAAAAATATCCTTTTCGTCATTCTCATTTCTTTCCACTCCCGTTGACAAACGTCACGTTCAAATTTCTTTCAAATGAATTATTAGAAGGTTATAGGAAAGCAAAAATATGTTTTTAGTCGTTCACTTGGATTTAATGTATACCAAATTTATATGTCCAATTTTGAAACCGTCAAAAAAGGGGTTACAAAATCAATGTTTTGACTTTAGGCAACCGTTTTAAATGCATAACAAAAATTAGCTTTTAATTTAAAAATAGTGAGTAAAAAAAAAACGTTTTACTGGTTGGAATATTTCGATGATTACAGTGTTTTTATTTATTGAACTAGTGGGTACAGATTCGTCATATGAGAGCTCTCGTGTAAATAACGAATTATACATGTTAGGATAATCAAACTGTTTGGATAAAGCCCATCACTAATTTGAACCAAATTGCTGTCGAGTAACACCTTTACTGAATTGGTGTGAATATCTGCTGTTCGTATTTTCACAGTCTCATTAGTACTTAATAAGGGGATAATGAAGCAGGTTGAAGTTCGCGTGTGGCCTAAAGACGTGCTCTGTTGATAGTCGCTACCTTACTTCGATGAGTTTCTACTAACAATACTATCATATTACGTCGTAACTATAAATACCAGTCAAGTACAATACAACACAATAATTATTATTCCTTACAATTAAGCTACTGCTAATGGGTGGCTCGAAATGAGTAACGATAGTTCTTAAATATTTTTAAATATAACATATAGTATGTGTAACCTTCCCGTTACCAATGTCTAAAAATTCCTTCCGATTCCAAGATTTCATAATAGAATAAATTAATTTTTTAATTCATAATTTCATTTCATCGCTGAAAAGGCAAAAGGATTTAAGCGGCTTATTGGTCAAAAATGAGTTAAATATGCAGCTTTTGTCGGTTATTTTTTTAGCATCAAAGAGTCTGACTCGTTTGATTCTGAAAACTTTTGTAGCCCTTATAATAATATTTGGATAATTTACATTACCGTTTTTTGTGAAAAATCACCTCAAGGGATTCAGTCATCTAAAATATATATTTACCATTTGAGAGAAGGCTTGACTTAAGCGACACAAGTTTGGGATATATCTAGCTTTTGTCGCTTCAGGTAACTCAGTGAGAGCATTAAGTTTCCTGAGTTAACTTTATTTTTCGAAATCCAACCAGCCTACTGAAGACTTACAAATTTACTGTAAAATAAATAAATAAAAACTATAAGTGCTCTGGGGTAAGCTTACTAAAATGGCACTTCAGCCCTTTTGCCTTTCCGGTGACGATATATTAATAACAAGCATTGAAACTTGAGATAGAATAAAAAAAAAAATCTTAAGAAATATTCTTTCTCTTCACGTTTTTTCTTTGCTGTACAAGTTATAAAATGTATGTATAATAAATTTGATGTATATACATCTTTTGAAAGAACGGTTAAAATAAAACAGATAATAAGTAAGTTTGAGGAGATAATTAATACTAAAGAAGCTTCCTAACGTCAGTCGCCATCTTGAAAACGAGAACGTTGTCAAGTAGGTGAAAAAAAGCATTGTTTTAATTCTCAGTTCTCCGATCGCAAAAGTTTATGGGAAAAGATAACAAAAATCGTGTACAAAGCGTAGGTAACGTACGAATTACCATAAAGGTTACACAAATTCAAGACCAATAAAACGTTGTAGTTGTATAGGTATTAAACATTAAAAAAAATGCATGGAATGAATTCTTTTTGTCTTACAATAAAAAGGTAAGTTATCAAAGAGCGATTACATTTTAAAACCATTTTAAAATCTACTTTTAGTTTGCAAATATTTTTTTCTTGGTGTAGTATAATGCTCAAACTAGATTTTCTCAGCACAAGTACATAATTAGAAAGAGCATTATTCCAAACAATGACCTAATTATAATACTAAACACGCGGTACAACAAAGTGCAAATTTAAAAGAGGAAATGCAAACAAATCTCGATACAAAAGCAGTAACTTACTTGGAGCTTTTATGTCATAATACCTTTATTATTTGACGTTGAAAGCGCATTAATTCCACGATAAAGTGTACAGGTGCAATATGTAATATGTGCATGCCATTTGTATTCAAAACCAGCTCGACTTTCCTCGACATGCTTAGGAAAAGCGTGCACTACTTACCTTGCGCTAATTAATAAACCTTATGTTTGTGCGCCACTTGCCTTTTAATTATTTACCTGCATAAATGGTTAGATGCAGCAACGGGTGCACTTTTTATTTGAACGAAAGTGATTTTACCGGTACTTGTAATTTAGATAGATATTTAATTCATTAAATAAATTTGCTTCAACATATCGAAAGTTAAATGGTAGAGGTACCATAATATACTGAGTTTCATTGTGGTTCACACAATTTACATAAAAGTGTCTAATTTCGAAACTTTTGATTCGTGGTGGAACTCCATTTTGATTATTTTAATATAACCGAATTATTACCTTTATTACACTATTTTTTATTTAATACCTGTTCTTGTATGATCTTTTCAGTGTCGCTGTGCTTGCACTTTTTATTATTTCTAATTTTGAAACTGTTAATTCGTGGTGGAACTCCATTTTTTACTTTATTTGACTATTTTTTTTTATTTAAGACCTAACTTTTTATAAAATCTTTTCAGTGTCTGAAATAAAAAATAGTGGAATATAGTTAAAGGTGCTTTATTTTATTCCCAATTACAGAAATTGAGTTTTGCTGCAGAGACGGATTATTTCTCTGATCTTAATCCTTTCTGAAATACAATTTTAACAGTACTTGCATACACTACGTTAATGCTTAAGCCTAATTAAATATATATTTACAAACTGTTGTCCATTAATAACAGCACATCACATGAAATAAGAAAAAATAGAAATAACACAGAAAGGAAAGCAAGTAAAGTTATGAAAAAAATGTGCATTAGACGATTTCATTGTTTGGAATCCATATCTGCAATCGTTAGCAAAGCATCTATCCGAACACAATTAGAAAAAAAGATGGCGTCATGGATAGAATTATCATTTTTATTTTTATTTTACAAAAGATTTTTTTCTTTTTTGCAGTCTAGAATTTTGCAGTCTAGAATTCTAAAATAAGTCAAAGATCATCCGCAAAAAAAGACAATTTTATCTTTAATGTTATATATTATGTTAAGATAAAATAATTTAATGAATTTCTACCAGCTTTACAATATGAAAAGGTGATATTTTTGCAGAATGTTCACTTCTTCAGTTTATATGCAAAAATAAATAAAACATCAAACCCCACAAAACATTTCAAATCAATCGCTGGATGATGATTTAATATCAACATTTTATATTACCCTTTTCTGCATTCAAGTATAATAAAATAAAGTTTTTATTTAACCTCTTTCTTCATTAAAGTAATTTAGATTGTATAATTGGACTAGGGTGAAAACTTAAGCTGCTAGTTAGGTTTTTATTTTATATCAATTTAAAGAAAAGAACACTGATGGAGTAATTTTAAGAACACCAGCTCACTTATTACAATAAAACAAGTTTGGTGAAATTTCACAAGACTGCGTTTTGCAAATGCAATATTACAATGATATTTTGATAAAGGCGGATAAAAAGGGACGGAGAGTGAAACTTCCTCCCAACCTACTTCTCATACCGATATCGGCTCGTAGCAGATTTGTTGACGTTGATTAATGAAACCACTCCGGGATATAACATAATATAACTTCTGCGTGCCTGGAATGTTAATGTACCGGTTATATCGCTTTACACTGAAGGCGGGTTCAATGGGAACTTGCCTAGGTTTTCAGAACTATTCAAAAGGTTCATCCAACTGACATGATGTATAGATATAATTTTACAATGCTCTAGCCATACAAACTGCGAGCAAGTCTCAAAAGCTACTTTCAGCTCATATGCAACATTTCATCGGAAAGTAATTATAATACCTATATATCTAATCCGCGAAATGTACCCTTCACTTAATTGTACTCTATATTTCCAATGAATAACGGATTGACCCAAATAGTAAACAGTATGTAATGTATAACGTTGTTACTTACTAAACTAAACCACGCTTCAGCTTTCACTGTATTTGCATACAACTAAATATTTTCAATTCAAATAAATACATTTTACCAATGTTTAATGCCCGATATTTAAGAATACTTTTATCAAAATCGTTATTTAAAAATGGTAGTTTATTTTTTAAATTTTGAAATTAGTCTTGCGTCATAAATATAGCACAGAATTATATTTTTTAAGTTTTAATTTAATCAACACTAATGTGTTTAGCTTGAAATTTTATTTCCATCACTTTCAATGAACCTTGTCAATTTCACCGTCAAAATATTAGTCAAGATGCCACATATCTGAAAATCTAATTAAAACGAGTTTTATTTAACAAAATCAAACAGTTTGAATACATCGCTCTACAATAAACAAACACATAGGTGTTTGTAATTCTTCACTTGTAATATCTGTTCTGTTTTATTGTAGACTGAAAATTTTAATAAATTAAAAAGCAGTGGAAACAAGTCAAAGGTTTTGTTTGTAGTCTTAGCCCAAAAAAGTATTATTTTATATAAAACATTGTCATATGGCTGATAAAAAAACGACATTTCCATAAGGGCACACGAGCGTAAAAGAGTACTAACCGCGGGTAAAATATTTCTGGATCCTTCTAGATTTATTTAAGAATTCTGTCGATAACCGATGTTGGTTGAATCATAAATTTCCCGGAGAAAGCATAAATCTCCAGGTTTTACTTTGAACTTGGCAGAGGAAATCTTCATATCCGATCTGAGAGTGCTCAGAAATTTTATTGTCTATGATTCAAGATAGATGCTCGGGCGAATTGGGTGAATTGGGCGAACACTCACATGAAAACTGCTCTGGAAACGGTCAAATCAGTACAGAAAATGTTAAGTACTTAAATTTTACGCAAAAGTATGACTTTTGTCAACTTTGAAATCAGAAGAAAATCATTCTACAATTTTCGTCTAGAACCTTCTCATACCAATGTTGGAAATCATTGTGACCTAGCTTCAATAATTCCTTAAGCTTACGCAATACTTGCCTTACATTTAAACAATTTTTAAAAAATAATTACCAAATATTTAAATTTCTACACCGTAAACTGGGTTAATAACTTAAATATTACTTATGAATCGGAAAAAATATTTAGAAATTAGCAAAGAAAATTTTATAATTGATGAATAATGAATGATTTTTTAACATTGATTATTTTAAAGTCATATAATATAGCCAATGAATACTAAAAAAAAGTTAAAAATTTTAATATTGGAAAATAACCGTCCTATTTAATAATTTTATTCGTGAAATAATCAAGTGAAAATGTGTTTATAAACCCTTTTTTTATATTTTATTACTGACATTATGTTTGTTTTTTATATATCCGTTAAAAATAAGCTGTGAGCATCTCTTGTAACGTTTTCGGTATTAAAGAAATGTAAATTTCGTTTGTAGAAAGAGAAAACTTCATCCGAACACTCATATTTATATATTTTTTTATTCTAGTAAACGTATTTTCGATCATTTTACCCAATTTTACAATATAAACACATTACATAAATACAATAATGTACCTATCATTGGCAGCACAAAATAAAAAAAAGAATGCTCGTGACTCTTAAGATGGACATTATGCATTTCACAACCGAACAAATACTCTGTTTATATTATTTCCACATAAAGGTCGATTTGGTGAAAGATTTTTTTGAGCGATTTGACATCCTAAAAAGGGGATTTTATTCACTAAATATGTTGAAGTGTAATCAATTTTTTCAAGTGTGTGTTTTATTGTTAGTAGTTTAAAAAATAATATTTTCATAAAGCTTCACAAATGTCTATCACGAAAATGTTTTTGAAATATGTATGCGTTTGTATAAACGTATTAGTTCCACTCGTATGCTCAAAGGCTTCCCTCAGTCAGGTCATATTTGAGTATGCTGTATGGAGAAACTTTTTTAGGAAAGGAAGCAGTGAAGAGACTCATGGGATAGGACGGGGTGAAACACAAAAGCAGGCAAATAATTCCCCGGCTGAGCTATTGAACACAAGAACTAGTCGTAAAATCAACCCATAGTTATATGCACTAATATTAGGAAAGCGTTTTCATGTCTTCCATCTGTGCATATGTTTATTAGTGCAGAAGGAGGTTGATTTTATGAAACAAATTATTATTTTGTTATTTAAATAGCGTGTCAGCAAAACGAATGCTATGGTCGCATGAATGATTGTATAAAATAAATGAAACGTGATATTTGATCGACACTACACTGGCAAAATATCTCACCCCACACTTTAGGGGTTGATTAATAGGCGAAATAAAACCTAGTGACCTTTGAATGGATTCATTTTCCCAAAAATAATTTGTGTTTTTCACAATAAATTTTTTTTTTACATTATCTCAAGAATGAATAAAAAATGGAATATAACAATAGGGATTTTTTGTTTTCAATAGAGCCTTGATGGGTCTCTTAGATAATATTGTGTTCCATATCTGAGCCTGAAACATTAATGATATTGGAAACAAACCCAAATGGAACCTTACGGAATCAATAACGATAGATGCTAATCATTTTTGTTTTATTATGTCTCAAACTCGACATAATAACATACAACACCCGGCTTGATTATACTACTAAACATCTCAAATCGTCGCCAGCAAGCTATTTACAATTTATTTGTGTTATTTTTAAAACACAAACATCCATTTAGAATATTATGATCGATACACAATGTTGATACGATGGTGATGGATTAATAATAACATAATAAGCGGAACAGAATTTCATATACTGTGTGTTTGAAATTGACAAAAACAAATCATCAGAAGTCATAGCCTCACTGACAGCAAAACGTGAAAAAATACCGACAGTGTTTTAATTTTAGGGTCTTTGTGGGTATTGTCTTTCTTTGTGAAATAACGATTAACAAGTTTTATGGTAGATTAGTGAGTGTTCAAATTAAACACGTTTTCCTTTATAGTGCTTGGGGTAAAACATACAAAATGTAATTGTGTAATAATGATTTTCTATAACTATTTATATATAAATTAAGATGTACTTTATTAAGTTAAAAACTGCTTTATTTAGTTGAGATCTACTTTATTAAGTTAAGAAAAAAAAGTTCACGGCGGTATTAGTTTTTTTTTTAAAGAAAGACCACCAACACCATTCAGGTACTGAGCAATTTACTCACAGTTTGTAGTTCCGGAAAAAAATCTAGATATTTCATCTAAAATATCACACTTGCATTCATCTTCTGACATTAAGAACGAATGGTTAAGTGGTTGTGGATATGTACGCATTTAGTGTTGATTACATAAGGTTTAAAAACCTAACAAGGAAATAAAAAATCTCGTCGCTTAAAGATATTCGAGTAGACCAACCGACTGTTTTAAATAAACGATTAATTTTAAAAAAAAAAGTATTTTACATTGTTCAATACTATTTATATAAAAATATTTTTAAGGTTATTTCTGACGTCCTGTACATAAAATCTTTCCACGGTTTTACGAAACCGTAATAAATTATTTTTAATGTTTGAGATGAGATTCCAGCATCTTTCTTTTATCTCCGCTGCATCTGATACTGTTTACGACACGTTTTTCAAATATCTCATCGGAACTAGCGGTCGAAATGGTTTATCGGCAAACCGTTGAAGGTTTTTCAGGCTACATTTTACAGTGTAAGTTCTGCTGTTAGCAGTATTTCTCTAGAAATTTACAAAACAATAGCGATTATTGTTCGTGTTAAAGCGGAAAAGTAGTATGTACTTATGAAAACGAGTTGTCAATCGTAAAAAATCACAGCATTGCAATTTGACTAACCAAGATGAAAACTGAGAAATTTTGTTTCTAAAGAATTGAATGATAATTTTTTCTTTAATCCACTTAATTTTACATAACGCTGTTAACACTCACACATCGCGAGAGAGTCAAATAGTCTCTTGATAATTCTAGATTTATTTATTGCAAGAAGCTTAAGATTTACATCTCTTAGGAATTGTATTTTTTAAGACTTAGAAAGACATTTTTTGCCAGCATAACTTAAAAAAATTAATTACTTGCACAACTGAAAGGTTATACAATTTTTTAAAATAAAACCTAATTCATTTAGTTTTGATAAAAAATATTTTTTAAGCGTTTAGTCTAACCTTGATTACCACAAAAGATAAACAACAACAAAAAACTTTAATCTTAACATTGACTCAATTCAATATGCAAAAGTATTTATGTAAAATATAAATATTATAGGCAAGTATTTCATGGTTTGTCTGGATAATATATTTTTATGTTTTATTTTTCGTTATTATGTTAAGTCATACCCCCACATCAAATAATAACATTAAACGTACGTACGCACAAGGCAATTAAATTATCTGATGGATTGCATATTTGGATCAATTTGAATGTTGTGAGAAATCAATCATGTGTATTTATCCGAACAAGTACTATTTTACATATACGAGTATGTACGTACGTCTAAAATTTAAACAGCGACTTTTCATTCGAACTATTTAAAGAGGGATTATTGGAATAAAAAAACTTTTATGGAACCTGTTATGTATAGTGATATATATTCCGCACAAAAGTCTAAAATGCTTTTAACCGTCTGGAGCCAGTGGGACCATGGCATCCCCAATCGGGGTATGTTGTGAGGCTGAGGGAGGGGAAGTAGATGGGGAAGAGGAAGGTTATAAAGTAGCTGGTATCTTTTGCCAGAGTGATTATCAGAGTATCTACCCCTCTGGAACATGTCACAAATATACTTTATATTATTTTATATGTGAAATAACAAATATTAAAAAATATATAAATATTTGCGCACGCGACGTGTAGATTTGTAGTTTAGCGTTTTAACCACTCGACCACGGAGGCCGTCTGTTATGAAGAAAGGATTTGTAGCTCTACAGGGATGGAGGAGTGCAATACTTTTCACAAATAGAGAAGACAAAAAAATTGATCAAAGTGATAAACGAAGAAGAGTATAAAAATATATAATACATTGTATAAGTAATTTTACAAATTATAATCTTTAATATTTTAACGTTAATATCGCAAGTGTCCCATTTTTCATAGTCAGTTGTATTATGACATCTCTTAATCAGGGTATGTCCTAAGGTTCAAGGAAGTGAAGAGAGAAAGGATCACGCCTTTCAGATCTGATGAATAAACACTGCCCAAAACATTTCAAGCAGCGTTTTGGTTCCTTGACCAGGGACTATGTTTGAGGGGATATTTTAAGATCTTTTGTCTCCAGAGGACAGCCAAAAATAAATCCAAGTAGCCATGATACTGATTTTCGTTTTGTTTCATTGACGCAGTCTGAGCCATAATACGGCCCATACACTGACGGAGAAGTACTCTGGAAACTCGAAGCGCATCAATACCCCGGGAGCTATTTTTTTCTTCTTTTAAAGAATTATTATTTTTTTAAAGAAATAAAATCATTCCGGATAGCAATAACCGAACAATTTTTAATTTATTATACTTCCATCATTATAAGCGTAAAATGTTGCATGTGCAATGATGGAAGACTTAACTAGCTGACTTAGCTTACTTGCCGGTCTAATGATTTTTCAATGAACGTGAATATAACGTTATCTTTTGTAATTTTCAGACTATGCTGTTATTGTACATAATTGTCAACCAACGGTTTTAAAGTATAGATAGATGTGAAAAGTTCGTTTTTTTAAATAACAGTAATTTCTTCATTTTAATATTTCACAGCCATCTACAATATCGAACTCTGAACCAAATTCTAGCAAAGCATTTTGAACCCTAGGATTCAATCAAAGGCATAAGCTTACATTAAGATATTTTTCAATAGTTGTGTTAATTTCCATTGCTATATCCGCTAAATACCTTTTAGCGGGTGTCATATTTTAGTCGCTCTCCGAGGTAGCTGGGAAATGTGAAGGTGTTCCTTACAAGAAACTAAACTAATCTAAAGAAGATATCAAAACATGATGCATTTGTACTAGGGTAGTAAAAGGAATTTTCTATTTTTTGCGAATTGTAGCTTAATTTACTCATTAATATCGTTACACTTTCGCAATGATTGCGGGACTAGGATCAATGACATGTCATTGATATTAGATGTCTAAAGTAAGTACACGATCATAAAAGTAATGTTTAGTAATTAAATTTCATACTTTTGCTAGTGGCCTCATTTCCTTTTTTTATATTGGGCTTTGAAAGCCAAGCGAGGAAAAGATTCAAATACATTTTCAGGATGTAAATACGAGTATGTATACATATATATAAAGAGTAGTGAGATTTTTAAAGGAACCACATTTAATTATAAGGATGCGGTGCGAGCGGCGGTATGTTTTGAATGAAAGAATGATTAAATAGCTTGGAGCGGAAAGCTAGTAGCGGAAGGAGCGAGTGGGAGTGGGAAGGGAGAGAGGGAACCTACCTTATCAACGCACAACGTTGGTACATCAAATCCGCATATTAAATTATATGAAAGTCGTAATCAACAAACAGATGGCGCCAGACGGCGTGAATAACATAACTGAATTTACACTTTTTTCAAATTAACAATATTATGAGTAAAATAACTTTATTACTTACAATATTAACAAGCAGAATACAGCTCACAAAACACTATAAAATATTTTTGTAATAAAAATCTACCATTAATAAAGAGTTTAAAATACAGTTTGTTCATACGTTTGCAAATTGGAGGGAGCTTACATTGAATACAAAAATATTTTGTACTTTTAATGCATGGCAATGGCAGTAGTGAATTTTCGTAGGAATTAAACTCAGATCTTGGATTTTTTTCAATAAGTATGTAATATAATAAGGTTCGTTAAATTTTATCAACATTTGTTTTATAATTTTAAATATAAAAAATATTTATACACATATAACAATTCGAACGCATTCGGCATAAACTATTAGTATAACAGTTTATACTTATGCGTTCCTGATGAAGGTTAAGTCCAACCGAAACCGGTCGAATTGTTATATGTGTATAAATAAAGTGGCTTAAAACAAAATTATTTTTTATTTAAAATTATAATGTCAAGCTACAAAGTGTTTGCTTCCTTCGATAATTTGTTTTATACTTTAATTTTAACATCCCACAAGTAAATGTCTCTCGAAAAGTTTTTCTTCCCACGCACTAGTAAGCACATAATTTGTCGCTTTTTTTGTAGAACTTTTTTAGTTCAGCATTCCCTAATTTAACGCTTATGTGGTTACATAGTTTCTGAAAACACTTCCGTTTTTCCCAAAAAAGTAATAAACTCACAAAATAAGTATAATTTCCGCGTCTACCGCCTCACTAGAACGTTGCCTCCATTATTATTTTACAGGGAGCTACGTATTATACAGATTTGTTGACTGGCCGATAATTCAACCAAACAAACACCGTACAGTTTTGAATTTTGCATTCTCTGGCACGAAGAACCTAAACGATAGCTGACATGTTCTGGATCCCTGGTGTAATCATTCAGTAATGCATGCGGCAATATATTATGTCTATTGCAGAGAGGACATGTCGACTGTCCCGTATTATGAACTATGCTAGCTAGTATAAGTGTAAATAATGAAGGTTTGTAGTATACCCAATGAAACATTAATGAACATGATTATAACAGCAAAGGCAGGTTATAACACTCATCATTTTTTAGTAACTAGACTTTGAGGGAGAAGTACCCTAATTTTACGAAAAATCAACTTTTGACACAGTATCGCTGCTACATATGTAAACTTATTATATCTACTCTCTACGAATGTACCTTTAAGATGCGCAATGCGAGGCTTTTTTTAAGTTTTCTGAAGAAGGGTAAGGAAGCCCTACACCGCTAAATTCATCAAAATTTTCATTATCAGTTTTCAATTTATGAATATTGTTTTGTTTATCACTATTCATATTTAACCATCAGGTAAAAGGTGTATTTAGATTGTACTCGATAGTTAGACAATGCTTTCAGAAGTCTAATCTGGAAACATAAATTTACTCAGCAGAACTTTTAAATTACAAAAAAAAAAACATAGAAATTGCTTGTTGTGAACCAAACATGTGTTGAAACAGGGTTCAGCAATATTTGATTTTGTACTGCCTTGATGAAGCTTAGATATTATAGAAAAGTATTTGTGCAAAGTAACCGCTTCATTTCAAATAAAATCCCAAACACCGCAAAGTGATTGCTTTCTACTAAAAAGAAAGTGAAACTTGTATTTCGTCAAATTATTTTTCCACGAACCATTTAAACGGTTTTTAAATCGAGTAATCATTTAAACTGTCATTTTTATTAAAAAACAAAATGTTCTCTAAGATTTAAAACATGTTTTAAAATATCTTAGTTTTTTTAAACACAAGTGACATCAATTATTCGTTCAAAACATCTAAGGCTGGCTAAGGAAGCATTATCTATATAAATGACTTAATCCCGCAGATTAAAACAATTTGTAGACGAATGGTCTTACGAAAACAATTTATTGAGAATATGGTTTAATTCGAAAGACTGAATTAATTGTGACACTTATGTTTTAGACGGATTGATGTGGGATAGTAATTCAGCTAAAAGCTTATTAACCTATTTTTAGTAACGCTGTTTCAAGCAACACTATTCCAAGGCTTTTTGTGTTGTATTCCTCTCGCTTTCCCAGACGAAGAAGCTTAATAAGCGCTTACACGATTTATTTCTTCAAAATAAACCTCTTGCGAAGGAGACTTAAGCGTCGTCAAGTAGCGCACTTTCATTTTGGGTTTGTGGTAAACAAGAGATTTTTGAAAACTCTGCGATAGCGAAAAAGCACTGCACACTAAGCCCCATACTATTAATAATATCACGCACAAAATAAATTGTTTCACGCCGCGAAAATCCGGCGCTTTATCGAAAAATACCGGTGACCTTCTTTTATTGTGTCTGAAAGAAAATAAATTTCTCCTTGAACGGTTAAGTAACCGATCCTCTGGCACTGAGCCCAGATATCGCTAACTCAAAATTCGACTTAGTACCATTAAAAGTGTATTAAGGCTCTTTGCTACTTGAGATAATTAGATGGCGAGCGATGAATTTGTGCTTTAACATCGATCTTGTGAGATACCACCGTTTAAAATACGTTTAACGACGCCTAATCTATGACGCCTTTATTAATTACAAAATCAGAAAAATTCTTGGAATTCCTACTTTTACTCGTATTTTTCACTTTCTTTGACTTCACGGTACTCTCTATCCGGGGGTGCCATAGTTACACTCGCTCCGGACAGTATGAATCTTTTGTATTAATCTCATCAAACAACAACCCTTTGCTCCAAAAGATTTATCTAAGATTTCGGACCTACTGAGCACGAAAACGAGTCGTCGAAACGACCTATTCTCATTTGGGAATTTTGTGTTGTCTGCAAATGTTGGACACGCGTTTGACTCTTTTTCGGTGTCAAAATTGATTGATTCATTCCGGATTCGAATTGATTATTAAGAATATGACTATTGATTTTAATGGCTTTCTTTATTTTTAGTGCTGCTAAATTATTTAATCTGTTGCCATGACGATTTTTGTGAAGGATATGATCATTGGTGCTTTTATTTAAGGTATGGTTTTTTTCAATACGATGATGATGATAAATCTAAGCGAATCTGAAGGGTCATAAAAATTAAAATAAAATCTGTGTTGTATTATACAAAGTTATTATTTATTTTATATAAAATATGTCAAACCACAAAGTGATTGCTTTCTAAGATTATATAAATTGAATTCTTTGTAGAGTTCTTTCCGCTTAAATATTGGTAAAAAAAACAGCAATGCCACCTGTTCCAAAGATTTCAAAATGTCCATTAAGACCGGTAAATCTATCGGTCTGATTGCCCGGGTTTATCAAAATTACAGTCACAGAGGGTACTTGATATACGTGAATTGCGTAGGTACGGACAAAACCATTATTTGTCTTGGTTATAAATAAACATGAAACTACAGGATGTCGACAAAGGTGGTTATGTTCGACTCGGCGCGATTTACGCAGCCGCGAGATTAACTTCGCAGAACATAGTGAATCGGCCACCTGGTCTGGTATAGTCGTCCGCCTCATAAACCAAACATATTGCCCTTCCCAACGCTGGCCCGGAAAATGGTAAATAAGGGTGACTATGGTGCGAGAGACAATTTTTCGCTGAAATGCCCCGGAAAATTGGATTTTCGCGGTCACACGCGATCAAGGCTTAGATTTTTCCTGTTTCCCCCGCAGTGTGGCAGCACTGATAAATAGTTGACACGTAATTTTATATTTGGGGGTACGTTTAAGAGTCCTTTTGTAGGTAATTTTATGGGTTTGTCATACGATAAAAACCTTTCATTGAGCAGAACCTTGAACTATTTTATTTTTCATAGGATATGAACAATATACAAAATTGTAGTTGTGATATTTTCTGATCGTGAAAATATTCTGAACCTTAAAAGCATAAATCACTTAAAAACATATATTTGACATTCAATTTTTCATCCTTTCATCGTGAAATTCTTTAAAGCCAAACTTGAAATTCAGAAATAGAAAGGTTACAATAACACCAAAAAGCTTGCAAATCAGTGCAAATAAATAATACTACCAATCAATAAAGCTTATTGAAAGAGGAAGTCGGGAACGCCCGAAAAAGACATGGCACCATCAAGTCAATCAAATACTTAGAATCGAGCCACGAGAAGAGTCGAGAAGAATAACAGAAGAGTATGTATAGGACGATGAATGAATGTGAATGAAGCAAAGAGTTTATGCCAAGACAGATTTGTAAGGCGGTCCGTTATCTCTGTCTTCCCCTACAGATAAATTGCGTGATGATTAATTAGTTAGTTTAAACATCTTCGTGTGAACCACCTTAAACGAATTCAAAGCCGACAAACATGTACTATTCAAGGCTGATGTAAGTGAAATTGATAAGATTAAGAAAAAGACGCTTGGATGGTTCGGGCATGTTCAGCAGATAAATGAAAACCCGGCGTGCGCAAATAACATGTATTTTAATCAATATGTCTCATAACACATTAATTTAATAGATATAAAATAAAATACAGTATATATGCGGCATGTTCCAGAGTGGTAGATAATCTTAGTATTGCCCTGGTGAAAGACCACTATTCAGAATTGAAACGTTGCTTGAAATGGCTTTAGCCGTGTTTGGTGACCAGATCTGAATAGCCAGGAACTTTCCAATCTTCCCGTTCCTCATCTCCTTCCCCTCTCCTATACCTTGAGCCGCACAACATACCCCTTTTAGGGATGCCATAGTCTCTAAACGGTTGAGAGCAGTTGAGACTCTTATGCGGTATTCACGTAAAAAAAAAATAAAAAATATCATATATAGCAGGCAAAGTATTACACCCACCGTTCTGTTGCGCTGAAATAATCCTCTATTATTATAGCTTTTATTTATTTTTTCTCTAAAAGAAAGGCAAACATTTCCGGGTTACAAATAACCTGACAATATTTAAAAAAAACTCCTACTACCACCATAATAAGCGCCAAATATTGATTGTGCAATGATGGAGGACTTAGCCGGCAGAGGAATTAAACCCACGACGCCCGGATGGGAATCTGATGCGTGTATCCACTAAGCTAATAACCGGTCAATTTATTATTATTAAATGGGTTAATTATTTTGTATACTTAACTACTGGTTGATACAATATATCTACCTTTCATATTTTTTATCGCTTCCCTGTATTCCATTTGATTACAAGTCTTAATTTATTTTTAATAATATAAATGATTGTATAAAGCACTGTTTTGTAATAATAGTTCACTTCAATTGCACTTCACCTAAAAAAAACTTAGCACTTTTTTTATTTATTTAATATTTTTTTGTAAAGCAACAAGTTATATTATTTTAATTATGTTATCAAAAGCAACAAAAAAATATCATCATTAAACAACAATGTAATACGTGCTCAGCAAAAATAGCAACATTAAATTATATTGGCCATAAAAGAATCTCACGAAGCAGGACAAGTGGAAAAGTTTGGTATTCTCTGTACATTTGTCGCGTACAGCTTTCGGGGTGCAACTAATGTACAAATCCTTACTTGATGAACTTAATTGCTCTGTTCGCGAAACTTGTTTTTATTAAATCTCCTCGGAATTCACTCAAACCACCCAACTACTAGTTCTCGGCTCTACAGGGCGACAGTAATAATGTTTTCTCAATTTTTCGGTGAGGAATTTTCGTTAAAGTTATTTCTTGATTAGAAAAAACGGCCAACAGGTTAAAGCGATAGCCGTATTCTCGTTCTTTTTTACCTTAAAATTACACAAAACCTAATATTCATTTCCACCGTTCTCTGTGATAAACTGTCAAATGCTTCTGAGTAGATTTCGACCAAAGTAAAGGGAGTCGACTTTATTTTTGTAAATAATTCAATTGAATTAAATTCAATATTATTATTATTTAGTTCTGCTAGTGATAATTTTTGGGGACAGGTGTTTTGGCGTTGGCCATTATCAAACTGTCTCAACCTTAAACGCCGAAACTTCACTTTAAACGGAAACTAAAACTAGCAGAACCAAATAATATAATATTAAATTTTATTCAATTGAATTACATATATAAAAAAATGGAGTTCTACATAGTACAAAAACTATAAATAGGATTCGACTTACCATCATAGAGACTACGCTCAATTGGAAAGATGCTGGACACGTAGCACCACTAACAGATGAACGTCTGAATTCTAAAATCATCCCCCACGAGAAATGGATTGACGACATAAAAGTAACGTGTCGGGCCCTAGCACGAAACATCGATATATTATAGATTTTATCAAGAATTTCGGTGTTGTTAAATTGTTCTCGAATCCAACTGCAGATCGCCAACAAACAAAAAACAACCCACGTCAGCTAAACATACTTACCATTTAGTCGATGTGAACTGTCGTGATGTTTCGTGCTAGGGCCCTGATGGATCGGCAAAACTCGAAACATCGGAGTGAAGTCAATGTCCACATCCAGACATACGACATTTGAAGAGAACTTTACGTACGTTCGTGTACATAAACTAATCGCAAACCCATCCATCTTCCAACTCATTCCATGTTTTCTATTCAGTAATTCAAAATTAAAACTACACCAACTTTGATTTTCTTTATAAAACCAACGAATACTAAAAAATCGGTATCGGTATCGGCATCTCCCAAAAGCTAACCCTAATATCGGTATTTTTCTTATAAAATGATTATAATAATAATAAAAAATGAATAACTTTTATAGCGCCGTTTTTGTGAGAAAATCACCTCAAAATGAGTAAATCCAAGAAAAAAAATGTGCAGAAAAAAAAATGTTTTCAAGAACTAAAAAAATCACAACCTACATACAGACGTACACCTCTTTTAATTTCCTTTTTGAATTGGTTTCCGATAATAATGCTTTTTTATCGTTGTCTTCACTGATTAATTCACATTTGCCATAAATAGGAGTTACGGTTAGTTACCCGCAATATAATCTATTTAACTTTGCATAAAGTTAAAAATCTGTCTTATAAAGCGGCAAAAAGTTTTGAACGATGAGGTATCCAAAAAAGATTTTATTTTTGCACAAGAGTCCCAACTGCTCCAAACCGTCTGGAGCTAGTGAGACTATTGTCACCCCAAATGGGTTATGTTGTGAGGCTGAAGGTAGTGAGAAATAGATGGGGAAGAGGAAGTTTGAGAAGTACTTGGCTATTCAGATCTAGTTACCAAACACGACTGAAGCTATTTCAAGCAACGTTTTGATTCTGAATGTAAGTCTTTCACCAGGGCGATACTTAGAGTATCTTCCACTATTGAACCTGCCTCAAATATACTGTACATTACCCCTTGCGAGGAAGGTTTTTTTTATGACACGGTAATTTTATACGATAATGGGCTCTATAGAAAGCCAATTTAGAGTTTATTATCAGAGTAGATAGAGTTTGGCATTACATGTGAAATACCACATATTATTTAAATAAATTTTATTTGGGCACGCTGGATTCGAACCCGTGATCTCTGAAATTGTAGTAAAGCGTCCTAAGCACTCGACCACGGAGGCTGTCAGATGATTCCATTTTCCGTCAGAGAATTCCATTTTCTGTTTTTCTTGGGATCAAATAACATTTTGTTCTTGCTCACACGAACAAACATCCATAAAACAATATTTAAACGTGAACTTTACACAGGGTATGTTGTTTGTCAGAACAATTCATATTGTGGTGTCTATCAGAGACTGAAGTTAAGTGAAACTTCTAGCCAGCTCACCGTGTACAGCTAGAAGAGATAAAATATCATATTTCAATTCTCTATTCTCTGGATACTGATATCAAATACTCAAGGCTGTAGTAATAATGTAAAGTGGAAAATGTAATCATTTTACTTCGCCGTTTACTCGGGAGTTCCGTCAATTCGTGTTAAAATTTGCATCATATTATTATGTTAAGCACTCCAAACATATCTGGCTCCCTCTTGGAGAAGCAAACTAAACATCCTCCGAGAAAACGTTACGGGTTATATTTATTATGTCTGGGAATCAAAAAAAAAGTGAACGTATGTATTAGTACCTACATATCAAACGCTTGAAAATTGATCATATTTTTTTCCGTGAAGACGTAGCTTCTCTAGCAAATATTCTAATTCCATTTCGTGTTTTATATGTCTTTTTGTAATTGGACTTTAAATAGTCATTTTAATTAGCCGTCATAAGAAAGAAATCTATTATATTATTTTGTTAACGTCATATTGACGAAATATTTTTTAAATGTTTTGACAGATCAGAAAACGAGAATATTTACGAGAGTGTTACGAAACGAGAGTATTTTTTAAAGTTTTTTTTTAGTCCATTGCTGCAGATAAGTCTATTTAAAAATGATCCACAACATTTTGTTCAATATTCTTAATAAGAACGTTTAAATATTTCTACTTGTCTTTCTCTTTTTGTTCCAAATTTTAAAGAAATTCCTTTTGTAACCTTGTAATCGTCCATTCTCAGATAACCCATTACCACATTTGATCACATCTAGCCATGTTTTGAATGCAACATCTTGACAGCAGCGTTTTTGATCTCAGTAGGCAGCAGGAAAAACAGCGGTTAAATGATAATAAAGATAAGAACCAACAGATGTCACTGATTGCTATTGCATTTATTCTGCAAAAGTAAAGTTTTTTTTTAAATAATTTTATGTTATTTAGTCCGTAGACAGTGTTTATGTCCCTGTATGGGGTGCACGCCGCTGCATCTTGAAACCTAAAAACCTTAACCACTTGTTGATCTTGTGAAAACTCAGACTTAAGCCAACAATCTGTCTCACTACGGGTCTTGCAATCTAACATTATTTTTACACAAACTTTTGTAAAACCAAAAAATATTTGAAAACCCGTTCCGTGAACAGTGATTATAAGTGAACAGTTCTTTTCTGTCGAAGTATAACATTTTCATATCCATTATCAAAATTTAAAAAAAGCGCACTTCGACGTGCCTAACAAATTTTCTTTTAACTAAGCATTTTTGTTTTGCTTACATGATTAAATTTAGTTTTTCAAAAACATGTTTTTCTACTCGCTCAACAAGTAATTAACCTTCCACGCTAGTCTTGGTTTCTGTTATTTTTCTAGGCCGTAGGTGGAATTTAACATTTGGAACAGTTTATCGTAATCAGATTGACTTGAGATGATTAAAGCTATCAGTTTTCAGTAAACTTAGATTGTTGATTAGATCTCCCGTTACATGAAGACCTCAATTCATCCCTTCGTATATCTCTAAGGATTGTTTTGAACCATGTTGGCGATATCTCGTTTCATTGACGCTCGTCCCATAATATCAATTAGCCAATTTGATTATTCTGTAGGAACTCTAAAATCTTACACATCCCATTGCTGTCGAAAGTATTTTGAATATTTGATCAAGCTTTATAAAATGGGATTTTCACAGCATAGTTTTATCAATAAGTTTCCGCATAGTCTGCAGGTTAAACATTGATAAGAAACGTATCGATCTAGAATCCGGCTTGTTTTTGGGTGAGCGTACTTATTTATTAAAAAGGAAAGACTTTAAACGAATAGACAAGGTTAAAAACTATGACTTGTTCTAGTATTAGATTGTATTCATGTGATACGCTACTGCGATTCAGTCAGAAGGAGCCTGACTAGGTAGGTATATTGTGATCTCTGACGTAATGAAGCACTAATATCCTACACGCGGTAGTTGGGAATATATTGTTATTTAAACATTAATATAGATACCGGCTTCTCCGTGCAGGACCTCGTTTGGAAGTGTTGAGCATTTGAAAAGAAAACACCTTACATCTAAGAAATTCGTAAGTAAATGATTTGTTATGCTTATGTATCCTACTTTTGTGATTTATTTTTATACTGCTAGAAAAACGTATATTTATACTGTTTGTGATAACGTCGTTAATGCGTCAATAGGTATAGTGCACATATAGTGATTTGAATAAACTATATAATTTGCTATACTGAATTTGTGCACTGATAAAAAGTTTTCAAATACGCGTTATTGTTTCTGACATTGGGTACCCATAATATAAAATTATATCAATTGAAAATCAGTACATCTTAACCAACAGAAAATCTGCGACGTATAAACAAGAAATTTTAAAAACATAAATAATTTAGATATAAGATAGTGAGGGAAGAAACAGAGAGGCCAGAAAATCATTCCACAGCCGAACTGTTCAACACATAAACGATTCGTAGAAGCGACCCGTTCTCATATATCGAATGTCAACCGTGTACAAATATTGGGCGCGCGTTTGACGACTTTTCCGGCTATGCGCCGGTGCTAAAGGGTTCAACGACACAAGCTCCTCGGTGCATCTTCCAGGAAATACCTGTGAAACAAGGACTGCATTCCCACCTGACATCTGTATTCCAAATATTGCAATCCGTTTGTTAAGATCAAAATCAGAAAATCTATTAAACGGATCGCCCGTTTCTGCACAGAATGAAGAGTTTTTTGGTTATTTTATGGCTCCAGACCAGAGGCGGCTGCCAAATTCAACAATGGGGCCCACTTTAAATTTGTACAAGGTCAGCAGTTGTGTAATTTTAAAGTATATGCAGGTCCTGTACAGAACGTCCAGTTTCTGAGAGGCTAACCTTAGTCTAACTTTGATTGAGGCTCTGTTCCTTTTTTTAAAGAAAGACAAACATTCTATCGTTACAAATAACCTGATAATATTAAAAAAAAAACTCCCACTACCATCATAATAAGCGAAAAATGTTGATTGTGCAATGATGGAGGAGTTAGCTAGCAGAAGAATTGAACCCACTACGCCCGGATAGGAATCCGACGCGTTTGTCCACTCAGTTACTAACCGCCTTAGCTGATCACTGAAAGTTACACCAAGCATGTCAATGAAAGGCCTGTTTAAAAGATTTATTCCACCGAAGAAGACTAAGTTGTCATTCATTACAATCCCTTGTAGTCGTTAGCACACAGGATTATTTTGTTGAAACATTAACGAGACTTGGTTATTCTTACCTTAAATCTTTCCAGGTAACCGTCCGTTCTTTGATTCAAATCCCTCCGAGCCGTTAGAGTTTATGTGTCCTTTGAGAACTTTTCAAACAAAAAACTTGTTTTTAAAGCTCAGTTTAAGAGAATATGAATGCTTAGAGCGACCTGTATACTATATTGATGAATTTCAGATTGCTCTCAGTACGATTTCTAACTTTAATGTATGTCTTACATAAACCACGGCAGATATGAATCATATTTCTAAGTGTAATGAAAAATCGGACATAAGTACTCGTATATACGTTAGCACAGCGGGTTGAGATACTAATCACACGATTTCTTTATTTTTAAGTAAAACCGCATTAAAAACACTAGCTATCTCAATCACGAATACAAAAAAAGCCGTCTCATTAAAATGATTATTGTTACCATTACTTGTCCACTTTATCAAAAATATCCTCAAGAATCTTTCAAAAGAAAATTTGAAGTGCCCCAAATAACTTTTTGTGACATTCCGCTCTGTTGAACCAAGTTAAATTTAATTTACTCCCCAAATTTGTGTCTCTAGCTTTTTAATATACGCAAAGATACATATTTTATTTTGAGAAGATAACTTTTGGAAAGCAACCTCACTTGGAAAATCTATTGTAAGTTGTTGTTGTTGGTTTGGAGTAAATTTTAGTTATAATATACAACCGAGTAATATTTTGTATACAATATTGATGAATTACATATTTTCGTAGTAAATTAGCGTTATTAAAGTAAGAGCGTCTACTTTGTACAAGTAAATTCTTTTTTGAAACTTGAACAAACATTTAAAAAATGGTTTATAATAAGAGAAACGTGTTGTTAATGATTAAATAAAAACAAATTTTTAACTTTATTCCACTTTTTTTATTTTTTGACTGGACCGGTTTCAGCTTATAACGGCCATCTTCAAACTAGTACAGGTTGTTCTTATTCTATGGCTTACATACTATTTTTGGGATGTCAGGGGTAGTAAATCATGATTTTACTTTAATTATATTTATCAGTATTGGTGCATGATTTTAATAGTTACAAGTTACTTTTAGTTTACTATTTTATATTTGTATCTGGTATGAATTTTTATTTAAGATGGGTTACAGTTGTATTTCTCTAAGTATGATTCTACGATGTATTTACATATTGAAAGGTTGGTGAATACGGATTATTAATGAGTTCATTTTAGGTTTTCCCATCTTAATTGTAATGTCTAGATTTTTCATGAAATTTCCTAATTACTGAGATACTCCCAGAATTATGGTATAATTACATGATTAAATTTACTATGCACTTTTACAGTAGATTATTTTTATTATTATAATTTATATGGTTTATAATTTCTCGGTATCGAGGAATTTTTAAGTGCTATGCACTTGGGTAATAACTTGCATTTATTGTTATTACCTGTTAATTGTTTATTATTGTATTTATTGTAAGAATTAGATTGACTAGAATCAATCGAAATAACCCGTCCAACTAAAAAAGTTGACCGAAAATTTGTAATGAATAAACAACTAGAATCATTCGCTAAGTCTCCGCTATTATACCCATTATAATTTTTTTCATAAGACCTGATATAAACGATGTATTTTTCTACTTTGAAACATAGTATAATATTAAGGCACTTAAAAATTCCAAATAATTAACAGGTAATAACAATAAATGTAAGTTATTACCCAAGTGCATAGCACTTAAAAATTCCTCGATACCGAGAAATTATAAACCAAATAAATTATAATAATATAAATAATCTACTGTAAAAGTGCATAATAAATTTAATCATGTAATTACACCATAATACTGGGAGAAACCCAATAATTGGGAAATTTTATGGAAAATCTAGACATTACAATTAAGATGGGAAAACCTAAAATAAACTCATTAATAATCAGTATTCACCAACCTTGCATTATGTAAATACATCATAAAATCATACTTAGAGAAATAAAACTGTAACCCATCTTAAATAAAAAATTCATACCAGATACAAATATAAAATAGTAAACTAAAAGTAACTTTTTTATTTTTTTTTTATTTTTTTTTTATTTTTTTTATAATTGTACAACAGATATAAATACAATGGAACAACAAGTAAGCAATTTCAAATTTTTTAA
Source organism: Drusus annulatus (assembly GCA_022651775.1). Taxonomy (NCBI): domain Eukaryota; kingdom Metazoa; phylum Arthropoda; class Insecta; order Trichoptera; family Limnephilidae; genus Drusus; species Drusus annulatus. The sequence goes on along the minus strand of JAGWCC010000522.1, from coordinate 510,454 downwards.
AATAATAAGTTTTTTGAACTTTTGTAAATTATCTGAAAATATATCCAAATATATACATGATGTATTTAACAGAATTATACCTCTTGTCATGCTATGCTGAGCCAAAACTTCTGTCCGACCATAGGGTATTCTGAACATTGCATGATTTCTGCTGCGACAGTATTTTTCTGGTACGAATAAGCTGTAGCATGCCAAGAGGTATGAACAGTCGATTAAGTGATTTATAATTTTAAAGCCTATTGTCATGAGACCAGCATTGCGCCTAGTCTCTAAGCTTTGATAATGTGTCTCCTCGAGTAGTTCCATGTGATGCATGAACATAGGGTATGTTCCGTCCAAACGCATGTACACATACCTGAGGATTTTTTTTTAATCTGTTTCAACATATTTATGTATTTGGTTTGATGTGGAGCCCAAAACAGTGCTAGCGTACTCCAACTTGCTTCTGATCACTCCATTGAAGAGGGCTGTAACAACTGTAACTTGTAACTATTAAAATCATGCAGCAATACTGATAAATATAATTAAAGTAAAATCATGGTTTACTACCCCTGACATCCCAAAAATAGTATATAAGCCATAGAATAAGAACAACCTGTACTAGTCTGAAGATGGCCGTTATAGGCTGAAACCGGTCCAGTCAAAAAATAAAAAAAGTGGAATAAAGATAAAAACTTGTTTTTATTTAATCATTAAAATGGAACTCCACCATGAATTAACTTTGCTTTTTGATCTTGGCGGTTACCAGATCCTCAACAATAGCATTTTTAAATAAGATCCATTTCGTGAAATATTAGTATAATCCAATATAAAAGTAGGGCGAGGCTAGTTGAACATGGTTTCGTTAATTCGAGCCTAATCTCTAAACTCTTTTTGAATTTTTTGTTTTTTCAACTTATTAAGATAGTTTCATTATCTTGCTTTATAAGAATATCCATGAAATGAAATGATACATTGACTTTATGCAAGATATTTTATTTTTTACAGAGAAGGGGACTTCAACATGCCACATATACGGGGCAAGTTAAACCACCTTAAGGGGCTTTTTGAACCATATGGTATTGAATAATAATTACTATCCACACTCATGATTTCATAACACAAATTGAGTTATTAAACTAAATTTATTTCAACAATGAAAGAATACAGAACAAGGTGATGGTGTGATTTTTTCAATCTTAAAAATGGTATAAAGAAAAAGGTCAGCTAAGTGTTCTTAGAATTGATTTATCGAAATTGCTGTCACAATTGACGCAGATATACATTTGAATAGTGCTAGATGTGCACTTTTCGTGTGTCCACTTTAGACGTGCTTGACAACGAACCCACTCATCGCCGCGCTCTACCCTACGTAGTTACTCAGTTTTGGCTGAACGACGGCACACGACGTTCTTGTGGTTTGATTCTCCTTAGGTTGAAATCACCATAATGATGCTTTGTTTTGAGACCTCCATCTAAAAATCGAGTATCGTCGGTTAAAGTAAGTATCAAAGTTATTTTCAGAAATGAGCGCGAATAATATACATTTATTTTCTTGCGCGTATTTTCGTGGTAAAATCGTTGTTCCCCTTTTATCATTTTCTTTCGAGCTTAAAGATAAGCCTCGCGAAAATATTACGAAAACGTAAACAATAAAACTCAATTGCCTGTTTCAATTCAACGACACAGAAGGTGCGGTACTGAAGATAAATGGTTATTTACTAGATTTTTGTTTTTATTAATATTAAAAAGTCATAAAAAATTGCTTTGTTACAGAAACCACAACAAACAATAAATAGAGACTAATTCAAAATTAAACATGTTGTAAAGTAGAAGATAAGCACCCTTTTGGGCAATAGATAAATGTAATAGAACAAACACGTTTTTGTTAAGAATTTCAAAAAATCCATAGTTCAATAATAATATTGTTTTATTTATTTTATTTTATTTTTTTCTTTATTATTATTTTTTTCTTTTTGTACCTTGATGATGCTTAGTCTAAGCAATTCGGTTTGTCATAAAAAAATAAAAATAAATCTGTGGTCTTATACAAAGTAATTATATAATTTCCATTAATAATACAATTTTAAATATTTATACATATCAAAAATAAATGAAATTGATTACATAAAGTATTTTGACGAAATAAAATAACGAATTCTCACGAACAAATTGAACAGTTTTGGCTTACTATTTTTGCAACACGTGAAGCAAAGAGCCTTAAATATGTATTTATGTTTTTTTTTAATCTGTTTTCGGGTACAATTTTTACCAAGCATTGAACTAGCGAAGCATTTGACGCTCAACGAGCGTAAAAAGTGATAATAAACATAATACCGTGATGTACGTTCTTGAGCTATAAAAGCATATCGGATGGGAGCTTTTTTACGCCCTTAATCTAATAAATCTCTTAACAACGAATTTATTATTATACGAGTTATTGTATTGGATTAAGTAAAACGGCTGACTCAGAAAAATAAACTCGACTCGTGATGGTACAATAAGAATGTTAATTTTTTTATCGTGAAGCTAAAAAACCTAACTGGATACGGGAATGTTTGCGCCACAAATCACGAAAGTGTCTGCATAATTTTTGGTTTTAATCTTTCACGTGCTCCGAGAGGAAGAAACACGGGGAAATAATTGGATTAACTGTCTGTTTGGTTCCTTATATTCCTTTGTTATTCCAGTTTTTAATGTAATGCTATAACAGGGCTTTCAGTTGAGATTGTAGAAAGTTTAAATGTGGAAGAATTGTAGCTATGAGCGTGAACAATTCGTTAGGACGTAATTGTGGTTTTTTCCTTCCTTGGTTTCATAAAAGTCACTGCAAAAATGCCGCTTTCTTATTTGCCTCATGATCTGATGAAATCATAAATTTATCAAAAGTTGTGTCTGTCTAACAAAACTAGTAAAGTAATAATAACATAAGTACACCTTTGATCGGTAGATTATTATTATTGTTTCTCTTGGAGATACTTTCCGGTTTAAAATTAAATCTAATTTACCATTTCGGTAGCTGAGTGGACAATCGCGTCGGTTTCCCAACCGGGCATCGTGGGTTTGATTCTTCTGCTTGCTAAGTCTTCCATCATTGCACAAGCAACATTTATAACACCGCTTATTATGATGGTTGTAGGAGATTTTTTTTTAAATATGGTCAGTTTATTTGTAATCCGGGAAAGTTTGTATTTGTTTTTTAACTCAAAAAAAAACTTTTCTCAATTCGAAATTAAAATTATCGGAAAATGTAATCTAAGAAAATATTTTCTGATTCAATAGACAGTATTTCGAAGATTTGCTTTTATTTAATCCCACCTGAAAGTTACGCATAACTCCCACCCACCCTTTTAACGACTTTTTCTTATTCACAAACTTATGATTTTCTTTTCGTTTTGTATTGTATTTTCCCTCTTCACAACATGCGTCTAATAAAGACATAGGTTTATTCACCTTTGACATTAAAAACCCTTCACACATCATCCCTATAAATTACATTTTGAAGTTAATTTAAAAAAAACTTTTTTTGACCAACAGATCCATTCTAGATAATTGAATCTGTCGAGGACCTCTTCAAATTAAGAACCACACCTAATTATATATTTGGAAACGGAAAATATTTTCCACAACCCTCATGTAAAGTGGTTTAACGAAAATTGAATAATAGTTTAATATAATACCACAGATTTTTTTGAATTCTTATGACTGACCGGTTTCGCTAAGCCTAAGCATATTAGGATACAAAACTAAATCTGTGGTCTCATACAAAATTATTATCTCATTTGCACTAAGCATGTCAAACCACAAAACGATTGTTGGTTACGAAAATATGAAATGGTTTAATTTAATTTTTATTTTCTTTCTGGAAAGAACGTAATGTAATATTATAAGGCCATAACAAAATCCCTGAAAATAGAGTGATTTACGAACATGCATTGGTTGAAATCCATCCAAATTTGGCTCAAAATATAATGGTGAATCCCAGGAAATCACATTTCCCAGAGGGTGTAACATTTATATCTTGCACAGCCGTTCTTCTGAATTAAGACTTGACACACCATCGTCGGGTCATTCGGGTTAATGTGGCAAGGAAATGAAGAGGGCGTTAAGTCCAGGAAAGGTTGGTCTCGCCATCATATTTATAAGGTTTTATAGGGCCGACAACACGACCCGGAGGATATACGAGGTACCCTAACTTACTTTTGCATGTGTTGACATTATATGTGTGCGTTTGGATTTAATATCATCCGAATACTATGCTCGCACGCAATGATGTAACGAAGGCCACAGGCTCAAACCAACTTTATCCACAATTTTGTAATTTCGAAGAATAAATGACGCTAGCCACTTTTTTACATTACAGGGACCAATAACCTTCCTATCACAAAAAAAATAGTTCCAATAATAAAAACTAACAAGAATGAAGAACGATAAATCTGCTCTATGTTCAATTCAGCGTTTGAAACATTCTCCAAGAAAAAATAGTGATTTTCTTAGAGAAATTGTTTGAGTGATAAACCGTGTTAATCTTCTTTTCCTTTGTGTAAAAACTCTATAAAATAAAATATCAATTGATCGTTCCTAAGTGATTCTGTTGAATATTGAACATAAGAACATTGTTACAAAATAGGCTCTTCTTAAATTTCACAAAACATTAAGGATTGTGTGAAATTGCCTGACAACTTGTTTTCAATAAAAAATGATTTGCCATCATTTTAAGGAGAGTGATAATAATTATTCACCTATTAATATAATATTGAACTTTGTGCTATTAGTTTTTAAAAGGTAATTTATTTTTTAACCCCATTATTTTTATATTTTTTCCTTTTGTAATTTCAATTGAAATTGATTGGTCAAGAATGAATTAAAACATTTTCAAGTATATTTTCTATTTTAAATGAAGACTTATTTAATACCACAGATTTTTTTTCTGAATTCGAAAAACTAGTTAAAATATGATATATGTGAGCAACACATGTGTGTGAGTACTGTATTTGACAACATTCATTGCGATACCTATTAGTAGTGTAAAGGTTTCAGCAATGCAAATATTAGCTAAAATAATTTTAAAATTTTTTTTATTAAAAACACACGTTGTTTAAATCCACTTTATTTTTGTATAAGTCAACTAGTTTAAAATAATTTATTTTCACCGTGTTGCTAAATTTATTTGAGCTTAGTGCTGTACAATTGTTAAAAAAAAAAAAATTATATATATATATGAACCGGCATAAATACGAAACGATTTGATATTTCCCATTGTAGCTGTTTATTTTCTTCTAGCCTTGATTTTTTTAGTTGGCTTCCCTTAAATCAGGGTCTTCAGTTTTGCCGATTCTTGGCACATGTAAAATCTGCAGATTTCTAAAGGTCATCAGTCCACATCATCTGTTTCACATGCTCTAAAATTTTGTTACGTTACTACAACCGATATTTTCTTTATCATTTTTGATGGATTTTACTTACTACACAAAATTATTGTTACTAAACGATAGTCAATTAAAATAATTAACCTGCACGTGCAATAAAACCTTCAATATACTCGTATATTCGTCCTAGGCTCTTTGAACCCTTGGGATTTCATTTTCAAAATGTTAGAAGATTTAGTTTGCAAATAATATACGTAGTCTGTTTCACTGGATACCATAAACTCCCGAAAAAAAAGTCCCAGGGCGACCAATTTGAAACGTTAAAACCAACTGTGCCTTTTTAATATGCCTACAAATCAAGTTTTACACTAAGGACGCGCCAGTTACAGACAAACTTGATGGTGAAAGATTTTATTTGGAGGTAGAAGTTGAATTTGTTGGCTCGTATAGGAATGGAAATCGATTAGACAATAACAAATCCTTAAAATATTACGATATTAGATATAAATTAAATGAAGAAACTTTGAAGACTTACATAATCTGTAAAATTAATAAAATGATTACAAGAACAATCATGTTTAATTTAACAGGTCTCGAAACGATAAATAAAACGTGAAGTGTTATCAATGATTGAACTTTTGCATCTGACAATTTAGATGTTACAAAACTCGAAATATAAGGTGACTGAGATATTATGCAGATGAAGGTTTTTTTTTAATGAAAAGTTTTTTTAAGCCAAAATTTGTTGTAAATGAAAGTTAGAACCATAAATGTGTCAGTACTAATTACAGTTGAATGCCAAATAAACTGTTTTTATTATCGAAATATCGTTAAATTTAGGGTAAACAATTGTTTTTTTTTTTTCAAATAATGATTTTGTATGCAGATATATCATAAGTCTATGGAAAAAAATGTAAATACTAAGATAAAATAAAAACCACAAACTTTATATATTCGTAGAAAGTATAAATTTTGTAGTTTGACGTATTTAATGAAAATTAAATAGTTATTTTGTATAAGACCTCAGCTTTTATTTTAACTTTTATGATAGACCTGTTTCGTAGGCATCATCACCAAAAGAATACCGATCGGTCATAAAAAATAAATTAAATCTGTGGTCTTACAAAAAGTTTTTTTTTTCATTTTCATTACGACAATCTTTCACCACGCATAAAATTTATAAATCCAGTTGACAGTGTGAGTATGCATGGGTATATTTCTAATTATCCACGACAGATTGACTAAAAGGTTGCTCTAAGTTGCCTCGTCGCCCTAAAATAAAAGGGTATCAATGTCCGAGGCTATTTTCCCGTTCACATATTGAGGAGCCGAAAATAAACCGGACGGTTATACGAGTTTGCAACATTACGTTCTTAATACATCCTCTGGGTTAAGTCTTTTTCTATTGCGGCGTAAAATCTCTCAAACGTTCAGTGTTTCCTTAGTTTGCCCCTGCTTTAAATTGCGTGAGTTTCAAATAGATACATTTACTCAAGTCTGATAACACTCAAAACAGAGCAATAAAATGTATAATTTCCTACGATTAACTTGACCGGTCGGTAGCTGAGTGGACAAATGCGTCGGATTCCCCACTCGGGCGTTGTGGGTTCAATTCTTCTGCTGGCCAAGTCTTCTTTCATTGCACAAGCAACATTTTCCGATTATTATGATGGTAGTGAGCGTTTTTCAAATATTGTCAGGATATTTGTAACCAGGGAATGTTTGTCTTTCTTTCAAAATAAAATTAAAAAAACAACTCCTGACGCCGAATAAATTACAAAAATCAACAAGTTTGTTGACTATTGTCGCAGATACGTATGCTCCTTAGATCTGAACTCTGAGGTTACGGCTCCAAAACCCGAGGTAGGCAAATACATTTTAAATAAGCATTTAGGAATTGTACACCTCATTTAGAGTGCATATTATACTCGCTTTTCCCGCGTCCTGATGAAATATCTCCATTAATAATTGTAACCGTTCTTGAAATGGCTTTAGCTGTGTTTATTGACCAGATCAAAAGAATTAAGTACTTACCAACGTTTATTTTCTTGGTTTCCTACCCCCACCATGTTTTTCAGCCGCGTAACTTTCCCCACATTATGTCATTATTCCATTGGCTTCGGGCAGTTTAGGCTCGAAAAATGTCAGATTAGAACTTTCCCGAATATATTTCGTAAATTACAAGTTTTTTTTTTCCTGAAGAGTTAGACAGATCAAAGTCTAGCTAGCTATAAGCAAACTGGGTTGGCCAGAAAAGCTTATCGCCAGGCTGATCGTTGTTGTCTTTGTAAAACTTTCTTTATTGCAACACCGTGCTGGCTATTCTGTAACAATGTCTTATTTTTGTTTAACATACTAATATAATAATTCTTGTACAATAATATGTAAAGAATGCTTGCTCGCAACAGTGAGATGAATCCCGTTGTTTTTGCGGTTTCTTTTGTTAAAAAAACGTATCTCTACAATATGACAAAAAACAGAAATAAGGCACTTTGTATTTGTATGAATAATTGTTTTAAATCTAAGTGCTTGTCATCGCAGCATTGTTCGTACAATTGTAGTCTTCTTTACCCCAAAAAAAAAGTCTGTGGTTGGAGATGAATAAAAGGTCAAGCCAATGTTGAAGAGCGGCGTCGTTATGAAATGATTAAATAAACCATAAAATATTTCAACATAGTAAGCTTGCGTGTACTCAAAATAGCGTTTTTTAATAAGGTCAATTTTTTTTAGAAGCCTTCTGAAAGCCCTAAAAGAAGCCCCAAGACTTCCATTTTTCGTAGGATTTGTGCTGAATATATAAATATTTATATCTACTTATACATTTGTATATATACGTGCAAAGTAACTTTATGTGCTTCGTTTTACCATTTGGTATTTTAAAAAATTAGTGGATGTGTGAAAAAAATATTTGAATAGATCTAAATAAAATACAACAACAAACAAAAAACAATCAAACAAACAATATTTTTGAGCAAAATCAGAAGATAAAGGCAAAAGGGAAATAACATCCCAGACAAGTTCATGTATAGCTGCTTTTGTAATGTTGTGAAAGATTGTGTTTTCTTTGCCAACGGAATGTTCTTGTGGTACCCATCATTTAATTTCCTCTAGCCAGTAAGTAATATAAACTTTGTGTAACTTGTAAGAATCAAGACAGATTTTCTATGAAAATTAACGGATCAATCCATTATTATCAAAATACATGCTAATGTATTCATTAAATATGGGTTAAACATTTCCCACGGTCTGTTATTCACTAAAATTAAAATAATGGCTCAATTTAATCAATTTAAAATTACGTGTAAATTTCGTTTTATTGTGATTTTTACTAAAAGTCGCTCGAAGGACTTTTCGCGAAAATCGTTTTCAATAATTTGCCAAAATATTCAGAAAAAAATAATATTTAAAATTCAGAGCGGTTTGTAAGTCGACCATTTACTGGTAATTTATTGCTATATGCCCTCATGACCTCTTTCGCGGAAATTTATATTTTTAATTAACAATGTTTTTTTTTTAATTCAGCAAAATGTAATTAATATGTGTGTCTTTAAAAACTTCCTGGATATTTTTTCCAAAAATGTTATTTTATCCAAAACAAGAAACACACGTTAAGACAACTGTTTTTTTTAAAAGCAAATACGATTTGTACGATTGCGTGCTCACGATAATTATTTGATCCAAACATACATTTGATTATAATATAGGCTTTGTAGTTTGTTTTAACCATCATCATTTTCTGGCAAAGTTCTAGGTTTAATAAGTATAACGTTTTTTTAAATCACATTCTGAAGATTTGAGCAATACAGTTCAGTAAATGATTAATTAAGTTAATGTTTTACGTCTTAATAACTTAAAGTCCTTTATTTTTCTTTACTTATTCTTAAAGGGAAATGATTCCCTACCACTTAACATAACGAGCAAGATTTTCCAACTTTCGTATTATTTTAAGGATTTCTTACAATTATGGCCTAAGTATGATCGGGTTGGTTAAACGGGAAAAGTAAACAAATCAATCACTTAATATTTATAAAATATATTTAAAAGACCTCAATATCACATCATGAATTTTCCAGTTACCAAAATAATCTCTGAAAAAATCTAAATGTAATCAGTTAATATATTTTGAAGATGTGGTAATTACAATGTTTTATTGAAATTAATGTCCTCTGTCTTTTTCCAAGCTTATTGCGAAAAGTCAATTTTTTTTTTTTAATCTTATAATTCTTATGAGGCGACACGTGTTCAGAGATATTACTTAACTTCTATTAAGAATGTTCTCAGTTTTAATACAGTTTGATAAATAAAAATATTTGCATTCATTTATGATGAAGGTAATACATTTTATTTTTAAAGTGTATCAAGAAGAGGCTGTGATTTTTGACGGAAAGAGTAGCCTTTATACTGTTTTTTTCGAGTCCTAAAGCGCAACAAAGCATATTTTAGAACGAATGGCATTTGATAGCGTTAAAACGATAAAATCATTTTAATGCAGAAGCAGGTAATAACACACACGAGAAACGGATGGCCTGTTTACTGCCTGGTTTTCATTTGCCAATTTCTGAAATACGCTTTCGTTTTTTATGGTAAACACCACAATATCATAAGATTTTCGACGTGAACTCATTAAAATTCACGTTTACAGCAATTTTGACAAAAATCAATAGTGTGATTTAGATATGATTTTACAGGAAGTTTTACACTAAATATTTCTTTCGCCCCACGAATTGCGTATTTTAAAGGAAATGGTTTCGGCCTATCGAAAATATATGTAAATATTTTTTCATATATACAGAAAGCTTATAATATTCTATGAAAGTGAATTGGAATGAGCTGCTGGTTTAAGTAAGCACACAAGTTTGCAGTACGCTTACCGCCGCACACAATGCGAGCGTAGGTGGTGCTGTCGCCGGGTGTGTGGGAAGTGCTCAAGAGGATAATGGCTACTGGAGTTAAAAAAAGTACGGTTCTACTATAAATGCCACAAAATAAGTAACCGAAGGCTTACTATCGACCTCTCAATCAAAAGAGTAGAGATTTCGTATTTAAACCCCAAGCTGACATTATGTTACTCTTGATATTTGAAAGCATATCACGTTATATTTAACGTTAGTGCTGAGTGCAAACAATATTGACATCCTGCTACTACAAAAAGCACACGTACTAAAATAAACATCTCCCCGACTACAGATCCTACCGGCTACGATATCTTGTTGTCACACATATCAAACAAGAATTGGCTAGCATAACCCAGTAAACACACTCATAGCCTGTATGTCAAAGGAATTTGATTTGGTGACCTTAATTTTATAACTTAACTTTCTTAACAACACCCAATTAGCCATGGGGCCAAGCTCATATATTGCCGCCCCAGGATCACCCAACAGTGTATGCTGGGGATCACTTATAATTGGGCTATTTTTCTGTACACGAAGCTGACAAAGAGATTAACAAATGGGTAGCGAAAACCAAGACTGAATGAATATTTTATAAAACTAGCTAAAACTAGATTAAGTTAAAATGCAAACACTCTACCAACAGCTACAATTGCTACAGTTACTACAGTCTACTCAGTGACTAAATATTGTGCTCCAGTGTACGCACACATACACACAAAAACTCACGTACAACTCAACACTGTTATTTGCACGTTGAGTGGAATACTTTCCTGTGCTCCGCTACAATGGCTCTTCTCAAATACTGCACCGCTCGCTGTAAGACAACAACCTTCAGACTATGCAAAAATGTCGGGAATAGTAACATTTCATTTGTCTATGCAAATCTCCAGGCCAACCATCTTACATTCAGGAAACCCTTTGGTAGGATGTAAGGTAAAAGTCTGCTTCATTCGTGACACTCTCTTGAAAAGTTGTGGTGAACTAAGGGGCAGACTTAGAACCTGAAAAACAAGAACCCTGTTGTGAACCTAACTATAAAGCTGTCAGTACTTTCTCTCCTTCGACAGATCTGGACTTTACTACAGATTGCACTATATAATGCACAAACGGGACCTTAGAGCTCTAAATTTGATGAATGTAGATAAATACAAACAACAGAACACAGTGTAGAAGAATGTCCTCTCTTCCAGTTGAGACACACATCTGTGCTACTCCTGATACTGTCAGCTGGCTGAAGAAACTTAGTATCTCTATGACTTTTACCAACTCTCCCCCACCAAATGAAGAAGAAAAAAAACACATTATAACTTATTTTCAGCGAATTTGGCTTTTGAACGGAGAAAACAAGGAGAATGCCTACACTTAACCCATGATATGTTTCTGAGGAGTACAAGTTTGTGAATATCTAACATTTAGTATTCTAAGTCATATGAATGTACTAATTAGAAATCGATATAAGAAAAATATATTTAGATATATTATAATATCTCAGGTGATCTTTTATTCAATAAATTATTCTCCGTGAAATACTTTGCAGCTGCTAGTTACCACATACAAATTTCATAAGAAATCTGACAAAGCATAAAATCTAAGTGTTTTGTTTTTGTCTACAAGCTAATATGAACCTATAATGGCTGATTCACACCAACGTCCGGTTCCACTCAGTGCCGATATTGTTCCGCAAGAGAGCTTATTGATATGGTATGAATATCAGTCAAGAAGTATGTGCCAAGACAAAGTTTTATGACAGTATTTCCTTCTGCCCACCCTTGTGATATTTAACTAATTAGTTACATAATTATTTGAATTGTAAAAATACTAACATCGCAGATTTTTTTTTATCAAAAACCATTTTTTTATCACTAAATAATATTTTTTATTGATTATTAATTATTCAAAATATTATTTAGTGATAAAAATATGGTTTTAAAAAAAAAAATCTGCGTTATAAGTATTTGTACACTTCAAAATAATTATTTAACTAAATAAGTAGTTAAATATCACAAGGGTGGGCAGAAGGATATACTGCCACACAAATTTGTCTTGGCACATACTCTTTGATTGATATTCATACCATATCAATAAGTTCTCTTGCGGAACAATATCGGCACTGAGCGGAACCGGACGTTGGTGTGAATCAGCCTTAATATAGTATTTTTTTGGCTTTTGTCACTGTCACTCGAGTTATGTTAGAACTAAGTGGGTTGTATTGTTGCTCAGTAAAACTTTTTAAGTAACAAAATGCCTGACGATCAACTGGCAGCTGTGACATAAATAAAACTTGAACGTCAACAATTAAGGTTACAGAATTTGTCGGATGAACAAAGGGTCAAATTAAAAGAGAAAAAGAACAAGGTGTAATTTTTTGTGTTTAAATTTTAACATATTTTTTTATTTTTCACGCATTATTCATTTCATAATTTCATGACGGTTATCTCATAATTGACAAAAAATGTTTTTAGGAAACAATATTTATCAGATTTATTGAGAAGGCTTTTATACACATTTTTTTAGAGGTTCGCTATTATTGGAGCATTGCTAAACAGAAAGCTTAATTCTGAACCAAAAAGTCAAACTCTCAGTCAAACACTCTTTAAAGACCAGTATTTGTTGCTTGAAATTGCTAAAGCAATATTTTATTACCAACGTGTTATTCAATTATTAAACCCTGATCTTCATTGCTAGATTCTTCTCAACCTTTCTCTTCGCATGCCCTTCATCTCCACTTTTTCAGCCTCGATAATAATACTTTAATTGGTCCCGACGTCTTTACAAATAAAAATCATTAGCTTCTTGACGTATAGCTAGAAATATTTTTTTTAAGATGCGAACAAACCATTCATCAAATACCTCAACGTTGGGTCGTCCTCGTGAAGTAAGAGTTTATTTCGGCGGAAATATTTATTAAATAGATAAATCAACTAATAATAACACGATCTGACTAAATTGGGTTCATTTCCTTCCTAGCATTTGTACCTACGGCCATTTTCGTGAAAACAAAAAATAGTCCCGTTTACTTAATCGTCCCTGTGATTTTATCTCAAATGAAGTACGGTACATCCAAAGGTTCGTTTAGGCTCGGCCCTCAAGCCGTATTTGAATAAAAGGCAGATTTAAACGCGAGCTTAAAATTTGGGTCTAAAACCGTAAAATGGGAGTGTATCATTTTAATAGATTAGATTATTTTGTTAGTTAAACGCCATACTTACAATAATTATATCTTAAATATTTAATATTCTTGATGATGTGAGATTTTAAAAGCCTTTTAAAAATATGTCATTATGTCCAAATATTTTTTTGTAAATTTTTGAAAGCGAAATTCTATTCCGGGGAATGTGGATCCACCAAAGCATTGATTGGTTTGTTTATTGTTGTATTTAATGAATTGATTTGGATACATTTTTAATTCATGCATTAAAAAATACACATCTGCATAACATTTCCTTTCGAAAACCCCTTTTCAGTTGGATTGTGTTGACTGATAATTATTTCAGAATAATAAAGTTATACTGAAAGAATTTATAATGTTGTGGTACTGGATCTGAATTTCCAGGAACTGTCTTATCTTTTTTCCCTCCGAGCTATTTTTACATAGACAGTATTATTATGAATAAACTAAAACAACTAAAAAAACTCATAATATAAGGTTAACTATTGTCATACGCAATCACATCACATCGTTTTCCATTCAAACATAACGTATAATGGACTCACTTCCCCTTCTCTACAACATTATAAACAACACACCTTATAATTAGGTGAATTTTCATTATTCATTTATCCGAACATAAACTCTCTTTTCGCCCAAGTGATGAGAAAATTCTTGCGATTCCCATCCACTATGCCACATCTTTCACGCATTATTTTTAGTGCAAAAATCACGTATCTGTAATGAACTGACGGAGTGCTCGCTCATTATCCATTTTCAAGGATAAAGTTAAAAGTTGTTTTTTTCTCTCCACCAGCACCATAATTGTTTTCTTCGATTCCCTTCAATTACTTCCCTTTAGCATTTACTATTTTATTTTGTACGGATACTTGTTATTGATTTGGTTTACTTAGATTTTCTACATTCCAGTTTTTTTCTTTAAATATTTTCACATATTATTTAAGTAAATAAATCACTATGCGGAAAACGTTAAAAAAAATATTTTTTCCAAAACAAACGGTTTTTTTAATACGATGTATGTTTATTAAATATGTGAATAAATTGAAATTGAAATATGAAAATATGAAACATTGGCCAAAAAATAAACAGAATATACAAATGTGAATAAGAGAAGTTATTAGTACCAAAGTGTGCGTGAAATCGTTAAAATAATATAAAATGTTTATTTGTCAAAATTTTTATTATGTAGCACTTTCAATAACATTCTAAACCTAAATTCTAATTTTTCTTTTCTTTTCTTCTACATTTTTTTTTTGTAATTACATAATATGCTCTTGTATTAGTATTATTATTATTTTCTGTTATTTTCTTTCATTATTTTCACTCTAATTTTCGCACATTTATATGGCAGACGTAGTATTGCACCCACCGCTCTGTTCCACTGAAAAAAACTTTAATATTTCCATTAATCTAGTTTCTGTGAACTTAATGAAACTACTTGATATGACATGGATCGTTGGGTAACTGCTTTAGAGTTAGTTATCACATAATAAATGTTAACATTTTATTTTAAAATTCCAGAAAACAAATTACTAAAACTGATTTGTAAAATGTCGGAAACGAAGGCCTTCATTTTATTATGGTTTTAAAGTTTATTTTGTAGAACTCCATTTTAATTTTTAGGTTTTTTTTAATTTTATTTAAACAATAATTATAATTATTATTTTTTTTTCAAACAATTTTTAGTTAAAATTTCTGCGATGTAATTATTTTTACGCGTGACACCTGTTTCGCCTTCTGACGGCATTTTGATAATGCATGTTTGATAATAACGTGGTACGTATTAATTTGTACACAGCGCCCTTGAGGTGATTTATCACAAAAGCGGCGCTATACAAATCGTCCAAATATTATTATTATTAATGCCCTCAGAAGGCAAAACAGCTGTCACGCGTAAAAATAATTACATCGCAGAGCTTTTAACTAAAAATTGTTTAAAAAAAAAATTAAAATAATAATAATTCAACTACGACAATTTATATCATAAATCACAAAGTTTTGATCTTTTTCTACCCTAAAATTTTCCCTCACGCCATTAACAAAAGTAACCTTACGTTATTAAACGGGATCAGAAACTAGTTTCTTATTCGAGTACTTGAGTTTTTTTTCCGAATACCTTACAAAATGAAAAGGAATAAAGGAAAGGCGAATACCCAGGTTCAAGATGCCCAGATCGATTTTCCTCGTGGGGTTGGATGAAATATGAAAACCCGAATGAAAGTTTTAATATACTCGTACCTGAAAACTCAAGTAGATACCGGAGATTAATATTTTTGATTTCAGAGATGGAAATATCTTAGAATTTATTAAGTTGACCCTAAAAATTCTTCTATAGAAATAATAGAATAAAGAAAAAAAACCTGAAAAGCACTTTTTGGAAGATTTATTTGACTTCCTTTTTGCCAAAATTTTACTGTCTTCTTTTTAGTACATTCTTCGAGAAGTCGTATAAAAACGTCACGTTTCGTCCCAAAAAAGCTTTCAGTGATACATATTATTACGTATTGGTTTTTATTCATAGTGAATTACTAAGGAGAATTGTAAAATGTTAAAAAATATTTTTCAAAATATTGGAAACGGTAAGTTAAATGCGTAGAAAAATGTAGAAAAACATAATAGGCCCCTTCACACTTGCTTTAGTCTAACAACATATCCCGTTCGGGGTTGCCATTGTTCCACTGGCTCTGTGTAGCTGGGACTCCTGTACGGTATTCACATGTTAATATAAATAATTTTTTTAAATTGTTAATACGTTGAAAGCAATTAGAAGTGTAGTTGATTAAGGAAAGTTATCAATAAAACATTTAGCAACCGTCACCATCAACTATGTTCAGTCCAGACTTCTTGACAGTGGCAATTGTTAACGATAAAAACTGACTTAATACCAAACATAACTGATGATTTCCATTTCTTCCAGGTGTCATAATCTTTGGCTCCGACCAAGAGGTGGCCGGCGTCATGCGGGCAGTGCGCCGCTCCAACGCCACCGGAGCCTTCTCGTGGATAGGCTCCGACGGGTGGAGCGCGCGCAACCTGGTCAGCGACGGCAACGAGCCCGAGGTCGAGGGCACCCTCTCGGTCCAGCCGCAGGCTAACCCCGTCAAGGGCTTCCAGGAGTATTTCTTGGGGCTGACGGTGGATAATAATGAGAGGAACCCCTGGTTTGTAGGTAAGTCGATGTTCATTTCACGTTACAAATGTTAAGTAACATATACACTACTTACGTTGGGTTATTTCAAACACTCCTTAGCTTCTTGGTTGCAACTCATCTAGCTTAACATTCCTTGCCGTAGACGCAGAAACAATGAATTGCTGTTCCTCAATCATCATCCTATTAATTATGGTTATCATTCTACACTGTCCAGAATGTCAAACTCAAGCCATGGTCTTGAAATTTTCGATACCAGTCCAAATGATATTTGTCATTCTTTACGATTCTACCAAGACTTTGACTTGACCTTGGCTTCGACTTTTGTTCTTTCTAATGTATGTTTTATCTTATTTTCGTTATTGTTTCATTTAATATTATGTGTGTGCTGTTTTTTCTCTGTTGCTCTTCTTTTCCGATTTCGTGGTACGTATTTTTTTTGTAATTGGACAATAGTCCGTTAGTTCATAAATAAAGAAATACGATGACCATCAAACTGACGATCAGCCCCATTTTTTTTCTTTATTTGAACGGTCACCATTAAACATCAATTCTAGAACCATTTCAGCTTTTCGTAAAATAGTGTCATCATCATTTTTCAAGAATGCCGCTGATTTTTTTTTTCAATGCCGCAGATCATTATTTATTGGTTATCAAAAGATTAAATCAACCGAACTTTAGTCATTAAATACTTAACTTCTACCCGTGTTTACTTTGTAACACAGATTTTTTTTAAACAAGCTTTTAATAGAATATAAACGTTGTTTTTTTTTCGAAAAAATAATTTTGGTATATCATTTATTTATTAATTAATTATAAGAATCTATAAAAAAAAATATTTTCAATTTGAAACTAATTCAATGAAATATTCAAAATAATATCCAATATGCGTATTTGTAAAAATCATTAACTTTGTGGCTTGCCGTAATTATGATATAAAAACAAACACTTATTTCAAACCACTTTATTTTAAAACATTGATCGACGGAATCGAATTAAAAAGCACTTGAATATCACTACGCCTCTAGAGGAATATCGAGAATCATCCATTATAGATCCAGGGTGATTCGTGTCTAATTAAATCCATTGTGTTTTATAATTTCTTCTCTGTGAATGGAGGAAAGGAAGTAGGTACAAAAATAAGTATTTCGACAGTGAATTTGTTTAATTTTTATAATATGCTGAACTTTTTATAGGTGTTCTCGAAATATATCATCATATTCGTTCCCAAATGCGACGTTACTACGTTAAAAAATATATCATCTTCTATTGTATAATCAAGGTCAGATTCCGGTGAAATTAAATAAGGTACCTCTAGTATAGCCTGGTATTTTATGAAAGAAATGTCTTATCGCTTACGGCAAATCGTCATATCATATGTTTATGTTTACAATTGTATTATAATTTGATTTATGTTTTAGGATTGAGTAAATTTGATCAATTTTCATCACGATTATGCACTGTAATTTTATGTAATAAGTGAGGTTTCGAGGTGGAATATACGTGGGCTTATTTCAAAAGAGAAATAAGATAGTTGAAATTGTTTTGAATGTTGTAAATTCATCAAGTAAATAAATTCACATTAAAAGTGGGGGTTCCCAAAGGAATATCCCGCTCTATGGTCTCAGGGTATAAAACGAGGTTACTTGCGAGTAATAAGTCAGTCCAAGAAGTGAGTCCAAAATGTGAGTCCAGTAAGAACAGTCAAGAAGTGAAATCAAGAAATAATATTCCACCTCGAGCCTCGAACCTCAAGAACAACAGAAGAAAAATAAATACCCAGTTTTGGGTTCCGATGAAATAAAGTGTTTTTCTGCTTCCATAAGTTCTCGTGCAACGAGAGTAGAAACATCATCATCCACATTATATTTTTGTGAGATTATCAAATTTTTTTTCTCTAACAAATCTTAATTACTTTTATATTTGCTACATAATGTTGACTAACGTGGAAGTTATATTGCACATTATTATGTCGAATATTGTTAATTCTTAATGATTTCAGTTTTGTCTCATAATTTCATTGCCAAGAAAAAGCAATATTTGCTTAATCTCACCCATTTAAAATAAGGAATAGTGTATGATAAAATACATTGTATTTAAGTACGTACTTTATTTAGCAGATAGAGATTTGAGAAGTTTTTTTTAGAATTTGAGAGTTTAAATTAACATCAGTTCCAAATTTGAAAAGTTTAGTCAACGCACTCAAAAGATAACATTATTTTTGTATGATAAAGAGTCGAAATTTACTGGAAATCACAAAGAATTATTAAGAACTCAAATAACAAGACTTAGTTAGGTCAATAAAATACAGAAATGATTTCTTACTTTACCGTCTCCATTCGTGCCAATTGCCAGTAAGGATGCCCAGCTTGGATTTATACACAGAGTTAGTTTGAACAAGCCCCCTCAAAAAATGCTTCCAGCCAAAATGTTTCCAAAAGGTTGACATTATTCTGAAAAGGGTATTTCCTTTTGTGTAAATATTTTTTGCCGAACAAACGTCTTTATAAAAAGAAGTTTTGTTATAACACGTTTTGCTGAAACAATAACAAACGTGTTTTTATGATTGTGTCGACTTAAGCCGTGCTTACAAAAAACACATAAAACTACAACACTCTTTGTTTGACTTGAAAATGAGAAACTGTTATTATTTTTGCTTAACCATAAGTTGAGTAAGTGTTTTTTTTAGGGAAAGGAGCTGTTTAATTTACTGTGCTATCGCAAAAACCATCTTAAAAAAGTTTTGGAATTAGCTTACATTCAGATGTAGTTTTATTATCAACAATAAAACAGAATTTGTATTTATCTGAAATAGTAAAACCTTTCCGCCGACGAGCTCTTGCATCATGAAGTATTATGTGTGGAAATTTCGGATCAATCAACATCAGTCACCACGCTTTTTTATTACTTTATTATTAAGTAATTAATGTCATAAGTTTTCAATATGTTTGTTTCATGTTTTTAATCATAATCTCAGGTAAATAAAATTACTTTTTGAAAATTTTCAGGTATCTAACGTTTTCCTTAGAAACAAATAAAAGTATTATCTCTCCAGACGTTCGTACTCAAATCGAAGAAAAATGTATTTTTTTAAATTAAATAATTACTACTCTAATGATACGGGATGAGCCTTGTTTGGTAGTCACTAAAGTCGAAAAATGTTTTATGTATTATGCAAAACAGAAAATGTATTTGAAAATAAAAAAGCCGTACCTTATAATTATAGAATATTCATTTTGAGGCTAAAATAATTTAATTCCGAAGGAAATTATTAGGTTCTTTAGATAGGTGTGCTTGTGGATCTACACTCAAGTTAATACGCACAGCAGTCACCCTTGTTTTATCCCGATCTCATCAAGAATTCTATTCAACGGGATATCGATCACCTATCAATACTTATTATTGGCGAAGTTATAAAAAAGTTTTTTTATTAATGAGCAAACAGCGAAAGCGAACTAGTTCGCGTGCTGAATTACTAATCAGAGGCCCTTAAGTTTATCTATCAATGCGTGTTACCATTAACCGCATTTGTTAAGTTCACGGTAAGTCGCAAGATGTTGGTACTTATTATAAACCGTATGATTGTTTATTTCTTAACTTTGAAACTGATGTTAATTGAAGTCATCAAATAAAAATAAAAACTTGCGTACTAGCGCTACATTTTAAATTGGAACTTATGAATTAATTAAGAAAACAATCAAATCATAAAAATAATGATTTCAATCCAGACACGCGATTGAGTATCTACATTTGTGTAGTAAATTTTAGCAGACGATTTTTTTTAAATTTATATAATAATTATGCTTCGATATGACTTCCTTTTGCAAGAACAAACATTTTTATAATCACCAAGAGACTGGAATCGTGTGACTTCATAATTTTTTTACTGTAAAACAGCAAAGTATCTAGAAAATCGGTTGATTAAACCAACTAATATTTCTTTATTCCGTAGAATTTTTTTTTTTTCAGATATTAAATTAGGAAGTTATGTTACTTTTCGCCATTATTCACAGTTAACAAAAAGTAAAAAAAGGTTTTTATTCAAGGTATTTGGAAGATGCGCCTAGGTTTATCTAATTTTACTTTAGCACTTTTATCAGCGTAGGTAGTTATTATTTGAGCTTGAATACGTAACATTTTATCTAAATGATATCAAATTTCAATCATTACTACAGACCGCCTTAATACTAACTCATCTAACCTAGAACCTTTTTCCAATGTTACGAAACAAAGCTAAGAAAATTTAGTCTTGACGAGTTTCTTTTTCGAAATCCCAAAACATGGAAAACGATCCCTTAATTGAATACGTGAGGCCAACTTTTCATTTAGAATCTTTCCTTTTCTTCTGATTATAGATTGTTTGAGCAAATGTAAATGAATTTTGTTGATTATGAGGGATGTTTTCTAACTTTTCATCAGCCTAAGCTTTTTGGTTGAGCTCTGTGAAGAAACACTGTGGTTGAGAAGTACCAACATTTAGACTTTTTTTGCCGATCACTTGAAATTCAACATTAATTATATCATTTAAAACGATGTCAACATCATGAAAAACGTCGCACTTAATAAAAATTTTGGTGACAGCGACAATATACACTCAATAAAATTCACCGTTTAATAAAGAAATATCTATAGTAAGCGTTATTATTCAACTGTGAATTATTTGTGTAATTTCGTCGTTTTAAGAAAATACAAAATTTCTTAACCATAATTTATTTATTTTGGCCTAGACCGGTGATTCCTCGCTATCGACAAAGCTACAAATCTAGCTTGGAGAAGATCTGGAGAGATTTTGTAGCCGTAGAAGGATGAAACCAGTTTGTTCCGAAATAACTGTATCGATCAAAGTGAAAAAAGTTTAAGCAATTTTTATTTTTTTAAAAACGGCGGATTTCATGTTGATACAAAATTAGCCGCAAAAGTATTTTTAAATACACAATTTTACTAATCCTAGGAACTTTAGTTAGCACATTTCTCATCCCAGAAGACATTTATGTGGTTTTGGTAGCTGAACAGAGTACTTTCACCAAAATTCCAATATGCGAAATTCATGAAGATAAAATCCAATTAACGCAAAGTGATAAAATACCTACGCGATATTTTTTTTACGATATTCATTAGCCATTCAAAAATTAGTTAGTTGGCCTATATTTGACATTCTTGTTACTTTCGATGTTCCTTTATCTAAAATAATTAAATTGTGTCTCTCAAGTATGTTCATAATCTAGAAACTGCTGTTTGACCCTCTGAGACCCAGTGTTATTCCAAGTTAACTCTGATGTTGTGTTTTTTTCTCCATAACCAGCCATTTAAAAAGTTGGATTTTGTTTTCTAATAGCTGGTAACGTTTCCCATTGGATTATTTTTTTTCAGGTAGATTGCAATCTTTAGTCCTTCCACAAAAAACATCTAATATTTAGACAGCTCCCGCTACAGCAATCATGCTCATTCTAGGATCAATCAGTAATTTATTTTGTAATATATGGTTTTAATATTTATTCACGCTACATTGTCAAAGATTTGTTTTTAATAAAGCAGTCATTCGTGTTCATTCTGCCGTATTAGTAAATACAAACCCGGGAGCCTGATATTAATTAAAATCAACATAGAATAATTCTAAGCCAAATAATTAAATAGCAAAAAAATATACCTTATAATTTCTAATGATAATAAAACATGTTTGAATTTTGTGAAAAAATACCAAAACTTGCATTTACATCGATGAAATCTTCCATTGCCAATCGAGGAAAGCCTCTTTGGTCTAATAAATTGATACGAAAAAGCTAATAATTTTATGCCTTCAATTTTATTACGAACAACCGTTATCGTTATCGTTATATATAATATATATTATATTTATATATTTTATTTTTATTAACTTTTGTTTCTTACATTATTTTTTACATAACCTACCTCACTAGGTCATTAGAACCAGATCTGAGGTAGGTGACAGTGAGTACAAGTAGAATACTTACTTAACACTAAATCCTATAATTAATGACAGTGGATGCGATACAAATATACATACATTTTACATCGTAGCAATCCTACAATTATTAATAGTGAATACATTATATAAATAAAAAACAAAAACAAAAATATAAGAATAACAATTTTACTATAGTGCATTTACGTAGAATCTTACCCTAAGACTTCAGGGAAAAAAACATTAACAACACGAAATGAATTTACTCCTAAGCTTCTGTTTACATAAATATACAACCTAATATACAGTTTGGTTACATAAAAACAAAATTTCTTATTAAATTTCTGAGAACCAATTATTTAGGTCATAAACCTAAGAGAAAAAAATAATACTAAAGCATATTATAATCACGTACTTCCTGTTTTTAATATTAATATGAACATAAATATCCACATTTTTACGTCATAATTCTTGCAATAATCGAAAAATATAACTAACATAAAAATAACAAAGATTCAAGCCTTAAAGTTTAAAAAATTATGGTCACTTTCTATTAAAAAAATCCCACAGTTATAATGATGGCTTTTAAAATCACAAAAGTATTCCCAGCACAATGATTAAACAGCCATTAGGTTAACCGCGAGCTTCTGTATGTTCCTATTAATAAATCGGAATGCTAGAGTTCTGTTTGCACAAAATATTTGAATCAAGAGATTGTCCCCTGTTGCAAAATGTTATAAAACTTGTTTAAAGAGGCCCTCTTTTTATTATTCTTGTTGGTTATACCATACTATTTGTTCTACTTTCCCCAAATTTCCTTTAACTGATTTCGAAAGCTGTTTAGACAAATATTCTTCTTCAACAGTAGACAATTTTTCATCGGAAACGGTGTTCATATTCATTTTTGCTGCACCCTCCCAGGATTAAACCCGGTATAATGCTGGCCCAATGAGCATGCACATTGCTGAGGGTTCGTATTCGATTAGTATTATGCAATCATTTTCACGCTTAGCTACTATAATACGTTAATTGAAAGATATCTCCTCTAATATGTATTTTTTTACTGTGCGGGAATCGATTACCCCATCTCACAGCTCGAATTAATAGCGTATTCCATAGGCAGCAGTTCCACCGAGAGCTCCCTATAAACAGTTCGCGATTAGAACAGCAATATTACTTCTGATATGTAAAACGATGTAATGCAGAAGAAAACGAGAATATTGAAAAATACTAAATTGGACAGCAGACGTACTCCTACAGATTATGGATGCACTTATCGTTGTTAGAATAACCAAATACGCATAGCTTTTGTTGTACAAATCATTTCTCAGTTCTTGTTAGTGGTTCGTGAAAGACATCAAATGGATTTAACAAAAATTCTGCAAGTATAATCGTAACTATTTGGGTTATTAGCTAAAATTCAAGTTTTCGAAACAAACCACAGTGGGAAATAATATAGTAGGAATACGATAAAATTTTATGTTTACCCTAAACAGAAGGTATTTGAATTTGTATCAAAACCTTGTTTTGGTTACACGTATTACATGCACAGCAACGAGAAGAATCACAGCCTTTGTGAGTACAAATATACGAGTACAATTCACAAGCACGGACGTAAAAACTTGATAATTTGGGTATTGTAAAAATGTTGACAGGTTCAAATCACTTAGAATATTGTGGAAGAGCGTCCTCTCTACCAGTTGGTGACTTTACAATGCTATAAAACGTGACGCTAGATGATATCGAATAGTTGAAGAATGTAAGCATCCCTCTTTGGCTACTATCAACTCTCCAACCATACGAAGATGAAGAACACAGATAATGGAAACCAAAATTTCTTTAATCGTTATTTATTTGAAAAGCAAAGTCATCATAATATTTTACACGACGCCAAAATTCAAGCATACATTTTAATATACGCCCTCTGATCTCGGTTGGGGCTACCCGAGATAATATACGAGAATATGATTTTTTTAAATGCAAATACCGTACAAGAGTCTGCCCGGATTCAGTAAGATTAGAGCATCCTTAATAGGGTTATGTTGTGAGACGGAAGAGAGTGGGAAAGGAAAACGTGGGAAGAGAAAAGTTGGTAAGTAACTAGGTATTTAGATATATCCATTGAAGAAGGCTAAAGCCATTTAAAGCAAAGTTCAGAAACTAATTGGTTGTCTTTCACCGGGAAAATACTGGATCTTTTACTCTTCCGAAGAAGCCATTGAACACCTAATGTAATCAAAAAGTCAAGTTGAATTGAAAAATCAATTGAACTAAAATTCAACTGAAATCAGGCGCGACCTGACTTAAGAGTCCAGGCTTACTCGAGATACTTAAAAACTTATCTTTTCATGTTTCTTGTTTGTTTCTCGGACCACTTGTTGGTCATCCGTCCATGATTATGTGCTGCATTTTATCGGGATTGCATGGATAATCAGTCCCCATCAAACCAGCAGCCTCCCTTCCTTTCATTATTGTAATCCTTTGTCAAGCCTTTGGTGGTTTTCAATCACACAGAGTACGTATAGCTTTAGTCTTAAGCCGTGACGCTAATGGATAGGCGATTAATTGATAGTCCATTAAAGATTTAAATTGATTAGATGGGCCGAAACAATGAATAAACCATTCTTATAAAATTGATGCAAGATTTCTGATCTTACTGGAAAAAAATTGTGGTTAATATTTGCTTGGGCCACTTTATTTCCAAAACAATCACCTTGCGAAAATTCCACTCACTTTAACGTTTCATAATAAACATTTACCCAATACACATAATGTGTTAATCGTACAAAGTGTTGTAATTTCTCTTTTTTGTTTCGATATTATTATTATATGAAACATTTTAAATAACTTCTGACATTGGTTTTCAAATTTAACCTAAATAATGTAAATAGATTTTATAAATCTTTTACTTCTTCAGGAAATTAAAAGCACTCAAATAAATAAAATTGTACTAAATGTTTTTAATGTTTCAGTATCGGTTTATTATGATTAGTAGATAATAATAATGTTTTGATTGCACACTTGATAGAGAAAATAAATATAAATACTAATTGCGAAACATCAGCTTTACGCACGCACGTAAATAAACGATCAAATATTTAAATCAAATGAGAGAGAGCGAAATAACGGCAAGGACAGAGATAAGAGGGATTAAAGCGGGGAAACAAGAAGGATTTCCAGAAACTAGCTAAGTATGGGGCTATACATTTATACCTTAAGTATACTTAATTAGTAATGATTTTTTCAGTTTAATTGAGGAATTTATTAAGTGCTTTACGGTAATCTTTCTTAATGATGTTCAAAGATCATTTTTTTTTTCTTTTGTCATTGAAATATAAAATATAAATCCACGGTTTTCATAAAAAAATACGGACTAATACGATTACCACAGGAGGATAATTAAAATAAACGTGATCTGATTTCATATTAAGTCTACTTTTATTTCCTTAGTGATTGAAAATTGATACAGTTATCAACTCAATCGCTCCGCCACTAGCTTACTGAGTGCTGAAGTATGTTGTTTACGTAGTATGTCAATGGAGGTACAAAATTTGTTACATGTATTGACAAACAAGCATTTTTTAAATTAAAATCGCGGTGATTTTTTCTTTAAGGAAAGGTAGACATTTTCAAATTACGAATAACTTGAAAAAAAGTAATTTATCCAACGAACATCACAGTAATCAGAAAGCATTACTTGAGCGATGATGGAGGACTTAGCTAGACAGAAAATTAAACCCACGATGCCTGGGTGGTGACTCCACACTTTAGACCACTCGTCTATCTCACTGATCAGCCATAAGATACCCTTAACCCAAATGACCTAGTCAATCGGTTTCATAATAAAGTATTGAATTTATTTTGTTTTGCTACATCCTATTCAAAAACTGTACCATCTTCATAGTGGCATACAATAGGTACTACATGGGTAACTGTCGACACATTTCGTGAAAAGATAATATTATAATATTTTCTTATCATTTTGTGAAATCAAAGTGTTCCACATTTTCCGCTGAACTTCGTATCATTCTTTCTATTTCCCCCGAGGGCTTCTTATGAAACTTTTGCGAAATGTACGTTCTTTAAATTGACAGCAAAATTTTGTATCTCTTTTTCTAGAAACTCCACAAATTTGGTTGATAAATCGAAAGAAACATGTTGCATTTTGAAGTCTCCCAAAAACATTATTTCTTTTCCTCTCTCTGGTCATTTGGTAGTTACTTCAGATCGAGAGAGAGAAAGTTTTATCTTTTCCGATTTGCGGTTAAATAATACGTACCGCGTAAGACAGAAAAAAATAAGTATTTGAAAGCTCCATATTTTTAAGCTTAACTTCTTTAGCCTTTAAAATCGATCAAAAATATTTTTTAATTTTTTTTTTTAATTCTGGATTGTGAGGAAGTTGCAATCTCACATATAAAAAAAAATAAAATGATAAATGTTTTAAAACTTACCCATAAAACAACAATAATACATCAATTTTGTTCAATTAACTTATATTTACGTTTGTTAAATATTCAGTGTGATTATTATACTCGTATATGTGGTGTTCAAAAAATATATGAATGTGAAAATAATTTTATTAGTTTTGATCAATCCCAATATTAAGTTTCTCGAGGTTCCTCATCTTCTAATACAGCGCGTATCTTTTATCAATAAATGGCTAGGGGGGGAATTAACTATTTTTTCCTCTTCTGCGCAGTGATACTGATACCGTTTGATTTCAATCAAGGTGAATTTGACGAACGTAAAGCAGAACCTCCGATTCAAGTTGAGTGAATAAACTGAGGAGTGAGAATACTTCGCATGGGGGTCATTAGCAATGACACTGGGGAAGACAAAAACGACATGTTATTTGACTAAAATACACGCATGTCTGGAGTTACCAGAAACCGATGATACAAGAGAGTACACCTTATTTTAGTCACTTGAGCATACATTTTAGTCATATAATGTAAAAATTCATGCAAACATTTTGAACTAATAACTTTCTTACTAAAGTTAAGACAGGTCTTGAATCGAGAGAAATCTAATTATTTTTATTTCTTGAATACCCGTACTCATCATAAAATTCAAATAATCAAACTGTATTTATCGTATCAAAATAATTTTCAAGCATTAGAAAGATGGCAGCCAAATCGGAAAAAAATAGAAAAAAAAAATCAATAATCTTCAATGAAAAGTGTGAGAACGATTAAAAATTTCGGTTTATAAAAAGGTCTTAATGGCTAATTGGTTGAAGAGTTACTCCCGAATAGAGTAAAGGATCCGACTTCGAGTTTCGGTTGTGACCATTGTCTTTTTCTGTTTCATATTTATGTTGCTGATTATTGATATTATTTAAAATACTTTTCAATCGATTACATCAACAGTATACGTATTGTGTATCACGCACAACTCTCTAAACTTTTAGACGATTTTATTCATGAAAATCTGTGAAATAATAACGTTTCAATTTTTTTTTCATCGGCTTATTCACGAAAACTAGTACTTTTTGTTTTCTAAAAAAAAAAAGATCAAGATTCCCCTATATTATGCCCTTATATAATAACATCACCATAGTGAAGGCGACAACAATTTTAAAAGTCACACTGTCATCCGCAGTACGAACGAGATAGGGGGTAAATCCACAAAAAAATGACCGTCGTCTTTAAATTATTTTGAAGCCCCCAACATCGTATTTCGTACAAAAGTATGAATTTGACAGTGTGGTTTTTATTATTATTATACAACGATAGATACATTTCGCAGTTTATTTGCATTGTATAATACCAGCAGTGTTGCTTTCCATACATTTTTAAGTTTAACTAATCTACAGAAATCATGCATCCGATGAATACAGAGCGAATTGGCTTACGGAAAAACGTAGTTTGCTTAAATTGGCGTTTTCACTTATTCACATCATTTTAACGTGGGTATCAGGTATACCATTGCTTTTCAGTAGTATAATATTATGATATTTCACTTCAAGTGCTTTGTTTTTTTATAACAATCCTTATAATAATGATTTCGTAACCTCATGCAAGGGTCATGTTCTTAGAATTACTACCACAGCACTCCTTACATTATTACATTTTATTATATTTGGTATCAAATGATGTAAACCTAAAAGATGGAAAATATTTGAAAAAGGCGGTTTGGCTGGTAAATTTATTTGCAAAGCAATGAAAATAGAACAAATACACAACATAATAGTTCCAAATAATACCAATAGACGTAGCGTACAAAAAGCGTCAAATCCATAATTTGCCAAAATCGAGTTTAACATTTTTTCCTACAAATAAATTTGAGATTTATCTAGCGATAATCATAAAAAGATTCTGAATAGGGGAGTTGGAACATTATACATTATTATGTACAAATCTATCAAGTAGAAAACCGAGACCAAGCAGTTAACGGAGACTTGTTTTTAAGCTATTATTTATACGTATTTATTTAAGCCTGTAATAAGGATTAAAAATAACATTAATTTACTAATTTTTTTCCTCTGAATAACTTCTCTGTGACATTTCTCTCAGCTGTCAATGATTTTTTTATGGTTTTAATCTAAAAATTATATTTCATATATTTCGTGACAAGTTTCACAAATCATTTTTTTAAATTAGTTGTGAAAATATATACTTTTAAGAATAACTAAAATTATCTGGTATTTTGACCGAAAAGATAAGTGGATTTTGTACTGACCAGCAACATTATAAAACCTTTAGCATATAAACATTTTACGTACGAAAACATTTAAATTGAAAATAGGTAGTGGTACTTTCAAGCATATACACCAACACTAGGGGTAATAATCAGTACTATGTTCTCAAATTCCTGACATTTCTTGTTATTATTATAGCTTCACGGCTATCAAAAAGTAGTACGAAAGTAATTATCACTAATTTTCTTTAGCACTCTGGTTTTGACAAACATTATTTTCATGTGTTAAATGTGCACGAATGAATATACGCACACATCAGGAACTTGGTAATCAACTCAATATAATGATTTCTCACGTATATTATTTCTCACCTTTAATTCAGTTCACTGACGCATATTTTTGGGTTTAGTTCCAATTAACTATTTAAGAATTATGTAATAAATATGTATGAAATGCAAATAGGCAATGTTGAATTTGTGCAATTCATTTGGAAGTTTGTACTAACTTTAATTGGAGATTTGTGTCAATTTCGATTGGATTGTGAATTAAAATACAAGGTAATTTTTTGGTTATCACAAAATCACATAGAACTGGACAGCTTTTAATTACATATGTTTTCAAAATGTGATTAAATATTTTGATATTTTCTGTATTGAAGTAATTTTTTATATCGGCTATTTTTCATGCTAAGCATACAATAATATATCCTTGTCACAAACAGAAAAAACCCTTCTACAAGCTTATGTAAGGAATCAGTGCTTTTTAATAAAAATCCTTGATCCATAAGCATTCTAGTGTGTGCGTTTATTTCATAAAGAAATATATGAGTATTAACTGCTTTGCTTTATACTAATTCATGTCCACACATTCTATAAATGCCTTTAAATATGTTTGGCAATAGAGACACTTTGTTTTTCTAATCTTACGTTCATCAATATTTCAAAGATGAACAAGGTTGTTAAATTTTGATTCAAATACGAAAACTTGTAACCAATATGAAGAAGTAGCAAATATTTTCAACAATTTACGAATTGAAAATATTGTACCATTTTTTCTGTGTGTTCAGAGGAAGGTACTTACTTTTACCGTAAATCAAGTAATAAAAAAATACCAAAATAAATAAAACAATATTTAAACGTACTAAATTATTGTTTAAAGCATAATTGAAAAACAATGTTTGATTTCGAGTGGTTTTCGGTTTTTAAGCTTTTAAATAAAATTAAATTAACTGTTGGTTCAATTAGAAACTAATTTTCATGCAGCATCTTAGACATTTTTTTTTGTGGAAAACAAAGTAACCGTTCTCCAATGTGTATTGCAAAAATAGGTTATTCAATAGAGATGAAAAAATTATACATCCCACCTAGTGAAATGTCTCTGGCCCGGAGTTTTTCATGACTCCTGTTTAAAAATGATATGGGTCGAGAATATTTCAGAAACTAAATTAACTTAAGCTTGCTCTTAGTAAACTTGTCATTAAAAAAACCCGAAATGCATCTACTTTTGGCTGATTGTTATTTTTTTTTTTATAAATTATTACACGAATACAGATGAGTTTCTTTAAAAAAATGTTGTTTTAACCTATGGCTACTAATAAATAAACTGTGTACCTCGTATATTGGTATTTCCAATGATTTCAAAATAAATTGAATATCATTAATCATATTTTCATAACATGTTAGTTTTCACGGTTCCGTTAGAACGGAGTCAATTTTCTCGAAATATTTAAATATTTGTCGAATTTCGAAAATGGGAAACAGCGTTTCTATTTGACTTTCGTTCGAGAGGAAATACGTTGTAGTGTAAATTCAAATTTGTATTTCTCTCTCTATCTGTGCTACTCTGTTTGCTTTTAAGACGAAAAGGCTCACTTTTCCTAGGAAGGGTAATCAAATATTAAAAGGGAAAGTAAAGGAGGGTCTTTTGAAAGAAAAAGGGCAATTGCTTTTTTATTTGTTTCAACAGATACTAGGCGCCAATCTGATGAACCTTTTTCTCCAGCAAATCCGACAGCATACAAAAGTAATAAATTATTGGCGCTTCGTAATAATACAAATTACCAGAATGGGACAGATTTTTTCCAAAATGTGGAGAGGTTAGTGCAATCCCACACAATTCATAAAGTATACATACTTTCAAGTTAGAGCTGTCAGGTTTTGTAGACAAAGAAATCCTGCAATCGTTGCTATTCCCTATTGATATTGCTAATCGCGCTAACGGATGCTGAGCCGATGGATTTATTTATAAATCACTATTTTGATGGGACGTCATCTGAAAGGGCATTTCTCTGTAAAATTGATGTTTATTTTATTTTATTTAGGAAACGAAGAGTCATAAATTAAATGTGCAACTTTCAAGCTTATTAAAAATTTTCGTTAAGTATTCAAAAACAGTATTTTCTAGTAAAAACTATCCAGAAATATTAATAATTACAGCAAAAAAATATAATATGTCATTTTGTGTGGTACATTCAAGTATTGGAAAAGAAATATTTTTTATTATTTTGTTTTCACCTCAGTTGCCGCGGGGCTGAATATTACCAACTTAAATATTTTAGTTTTTCATTTGTCATCAAATTAATATAGGTATGCTGGTCTTGGAAAGATAAATTATATATAAAAATGACTGTAGAATATAAAGCATATCACTTAATAAGTCGTAAATATAAAGGGATTTCACTAATCAAAATTAGAAACAAATAAAGTGAGCTTTCTACAAAAATATAAAAAATACTGTTTTTCGGAAAAACGTAATATAGCTTTCAAAACTAGGTAGGTGTGTGTGTTCAAATGAGTAAAACGCTTGATTTTATTTTATTCAAATATTCAATCATCCTTCCATACAAGAATTAAAAGATTAAAGAGGGTCTTGAATTCCAACCATAATGAAATTAATTTATAATTCGTTACGGTCATGAATAAAAGCCTAAACGAATAATCCATGGATTCAAGATGACTTTTTTAAATATTTTTAAGCGCTTCTTGCTGTCCTACGTCAATTGAATTTTCTTTTACGAGCACAGCTTAAAATATAATGAAATCGACTGAACCACTTTTAACTAGGTAATTAAATTTAAAGAGCCTCTTCTCTAAAAAATATTGTTGTAGGCTTACTTTTATCGTCTATCATCACGATGAAACCGTTTAATGAACCCATTTGCATATTTCGGAGCGTATTTTGTTTGAAAATGTATTTAATTTGTGTTTTTTTCAAATTTTTATGGTCAAAAAGATAAAGAATGTTTAATTTCAAGTTTTGTTTGCCTCTCGCTAGAATTTCTACGATTATTTCGAATGAGTTTCCTGATTAATTTTGTAATTTGAAAGTTTATGTAATCGATAGAGCATTTCAAAGTTGAGTTTTACTATTTATAAACGTAATCACATCAATGAAAAACTAATTGTGGCGTTACTGAAAATCCCTCTTCCGTCATTTTAGTATTTGCTAAAGAAAGATGATTAATGATTAAAGACAGTTTGCTTTCAAAATCATTTTATTAATTTAACGCTACTCTCTGCCTTTGTTGACCCTGGTAATGACAAATATCACATATTAATTTCTACGTATACAAAACCCAGTTTTCTCTCAGCACACTAATGTTTCGGTGTGATAAGACACTACGACAGCACAAACTTGAGAGTTATGACAGTAGAACATGTTAATATATATTTACAAAGGAAAGTAGCACAGTGACGTTTTATTTTATCCATGTTCAGAAGTATTCAAATATTCGCAAGGAATGCATACTTCACGTGCTGTCGACAATCATGTAAAATCTTCACAAATTACGGAGGTACCCAAAACCACTTTAAACGTTCTACGCACACATTTTTCTACCTCATTCACGCCATTGAAATGTGAGAAAAAAATATTAACAGTGTTTTTTCATATTTTTTAGAATTTTGGGAAGACCACTTTCACTGTCGGTACCTCAACAGCTCGCGCACCCCATACAACCTGAAGTACACCACCCCATGCACAGGGAAGGAAAAGCTGACCAAACAGAATACGGACTTCGAAGATCAGCTCCAGTTCGTCTCCGACGCGGTGATGGCTTTTGCTTATGCTATCAGGTGAGCCATGAACATATTATTTTCATGCGTTGATTATTTTATTTCCGATCGATTGATGCATTACCAAGAAAGCTCTTTTAGATTTTGGAATCGACAGCTTAAAGCACAGATATTGTGATTTTTAAATATTTTTTTGAGAAAACTGAAATTCATAGATGTAAAACTGGAAAAAAAATGTGTTTGTGCAATTAATAGTTTTATAATAAAACGTTATAGATGTTAGTACAATACATTTGTGTACATAATTTTTTTAACCATAGCCCTGATTTTTTCGTATTTAAACACGTACAAAATTCGGACTTAGTATATAATTCACAGATGTAATATATCAATTAATACGGAAAATTATGGTATCCTTGGTGAAGTCTCATTGATATTTTATTTTATTATCCACAAAACCATTAATATAAATGTGTAATGACTTCAACGACTATTAAAAAAAAACAAAAAATCTTAAGTAATATTTTTGTGTTGCAAAATAAAAAGTTGAATAATACCTTTGTTGTATGTTTTTTACTTAACTGAATATAAAAAAAAACATGAATCCAAGTGAAAATAAACCGTATTTTATCATTATTTATTTGTGAATCCTACGATGCATTTTTTATGGTAACCAGTTATCATGTTTATTACTCCACTTATTAGTGGAAACTTCACTGGTTAATGCATCATAGTAATCATTTTACTTATCAAAAATTGTAAACGACTATAAGTTTTCGTAAATAAAAAATAAAATCACTTATTTCCTGAACCAGCTTAAAAATTAAGTACCAAAATATAAGCATCTGAAAGTAATCATTATATGAATTGCCTCATCTCAACGGAGTAAAATACAATATCCGAAATACATTGTAGGAGTAGTAAAATTAATATTTTCTATTCTCTTCTAAGTGGTTTCGATTTTACGAAAATATTTATTTGTTTCTAGAAAAATATTTTTTGTGGATTCTCGCATGAGTTCCAGGACATCCTTTTACGATGCTATCATATAATATTCTTTTTGGGGCGCCTTCCCACATTATAATAATTGTCAACGGGTGTAATGATAATACCCTTGATAGATATTTTATTGAAATATCGCATAAACTGTATTCGGTTTTGGATTACAACTTAATGTTTTGTAAAAAAAATTCCACTCTCCGTAAAACAAGTAGTAATTTTTTGACTCGTGGAATCTGTAAAATAATATGTTTTAGCCTAAAGGTTATAAGTTGAGTTACATAACAATAGAAAGGTTAAACGATTTATTTTCTCTCCTTTGACTCCTCGTAAAATGCTAGCTGTAGCTCACTGCATATATACTCGTATATATAAAGTTGGACAGGTTTATTAAAAAAAGCTTTTTTGAAACTAGATTTATAAACAAATATCCACGGGTTTTGCGAAAACCGTTTCTTTGTCAGGACAAAAGTGAAACTAATAATAGATAACAAAAACAGACCAATTGATTTAAAAATGAATAAAATTAAGATAATTAGGTACTATGCGTCGATACAAAACGGTTTTCCAAATACATATAAAAATTTGGACCCTTAGTCAATATTTTTTTATTTTTGAAATAATGTCAATAATCTTCAACGTACAGAAAAAAATAATGGTCGCGACTGAGACTTGACTCGAAACCTCTAGTCTATCCGGGGGAATGCTTCTGCGAATTGAGCCACCGAGACGATATTTAAATAAATACATTTTTTTCAAAATTGAAGAATAAAATTACATTTATAATTTTTAATTAAGTATGAGATCGTTAAAAAATACCGGTTTCCTTTTACACAAAATTATATTTTTATATTTACTATATTCTTGTTATTTTTTCTGTTTTATATTTACGTTGAAGTTAATTGATATTTATTCAATATTTAATATAAAAAAATAAAAACCCTAAAAGCTTTAAAGTAAATTCTAATTTATTATTACTATCATTTTTTTATATTTATTTAGGGATTTGTATTTACATGAATTTATGTATTTATATGTATTTGTATTTATGTGATTTATATGAATTTTGTATACAAACCAAAGCATTTCGGCAATCGTCGACCAAGTATTTTGATGTCAGCAATATTTTGTTAATTCTAACGTATTGTAATTTTAGGCAAAATAAATCCTCATAATAATTAAGCCCACACTGCAGAAATTGACTTTCTGTTTTACATTTGTTCAGTTGCGAAAATTAACGTATTTGCTAGAGTTTCACTATGATCCCATTATTCCAGCAATTTGGGTGATTTCAATGCAGCCATATCCTATAAAATTACATTTGTACGACTATGAAAATGAACTAACAATTAATTGTTCTCCCCAGGGATATGCACAAGGAGCTTTGTAGGGGTAAACCGGGACTCTGTGAAGCCATGAAACCAACCAAAGGACCAGAACTACTTAGATACCTGAGGAAAGTTCAATTTGAAGGTAAGGCTTTGACGCTCAAGCAATTATTTACGTATATTTGAATGCTGGGGCATCTAGACCACTTAGTAATGTAAACTTGTGTAGCTACGAAATACAGCTAAGTACTTAATTATTTGAATCCATTGCGCATCTTTAATAGGATTGCCAGCAAGTTAACTGCTGTAATTTGATAGCAGCGCACAAATTCTAAAGCTTAATCAAGTTTTATTAAAGTTTGCACATTTGCGTTAACGAACATCCATGTTAATAATATTTAATGGAAACTGTACAGTATGTTTTGTACAGAACTGTTGCAAAGTGCCAAGTTATTACAAATCCAATCATCTAATAAAGATCATAATTTGTGTTGGGTACTAAATGTTTTTTTATTTATTTTATTTAATTGTTTTCGAAATAAGTCTTCTATCAGCCTAAAACAATGATAAAGTTAATACATTATTTGAAGTTAGTAATTATTGTTATATTTTTTAATTTTATTATCACGTCCCAGATTCAAAAAGGTTTTTTCAGAATCTTTTTTTTTTTACAGTTATAAAGTTATGAAGAAATAATTCTACTTCTTGCTTATTTTTTTGGTAAATGACATAGATACTTTAAATCTCAATATAATATCATGGAGTTGATATTTTGAGCTCAAAACAGTAACGTTGACCTATTACTTCCAAACTAAAGAAATCTGTGCGAATCTGTCAGAGCTCACCGTTCGCGATTTTCAGTGCGACATACAAGCAAGTTCATCTATGTTACGTCATAATCACCATCAAAAACTCTAGTAAACCCATAAATAATACCTTCTGTTTTTCAAATTAAATTATTGTTTGGCCATTTTATAAAATATACTTCATTCCTTTTGATATTTTGAATTTCCGCTATTTTTTATTCAACTGTTTTAGTGCAAAAAGCGCCACAACGCTGTTATGTTAAAAGTGCTAACGACACGACAGCACTTCACACTTTGATGTACGTTTCGACTCGCGGTGGTGACGGTTGTTTGCGTGGAGTACGTGATTTTCTTTTAAACCACTTTTTATTGTATTGAAATTATTGTATTTAAATTAATTCATTAGTAATCTAGTTCCGTGTTAAAACATCTTCCTTAAATACCTTTAACATCATCAACATCGATGGTAAATTTGTGTTCAGAAAAATGACCAGGGCGTAATTTACGGCGATTCGTGGAATGCAGTAATAAGGATGGCAGCGCAGTAAAGTAAAAATCCCTCATGATTTACCTACAATATAAAAAGTGACTTCAAGCAGTTTGTATTGGAAAATATTTGTGTCAGGCATACATTTTTTTTGATTTTTAGTTGTCAATAATCACAATTTTTTTTAAAGATTACATTTTTATGTTTTATTATTATAATTTGAAGCTTGGTAGAAAGAACGTAGAACGAATTTTGAAAGTCAGATTTATTTCTAACAGTAGAAGCAAAATTTTATTTGGCACTTTATCATATGTTCAAGGAAAATTTTTGACACCGAAAAGGTTGGAAAGACTTATGTGCCGAGTTGCATATTTCAAAAAACTTCGTTATTTCATTCCTTGACAGAATGCCGATTCGTAGGGAGTAATTTCTTTACACGGTTACAATAAAGAAAATACAAAAAGTGAAAACGTCAAATGACCATACGAATGATGGAAGAGTCAACAATACAAAAAAAAAATTATGAAATTAAATATGATTACTAAAATAATAAAATAGAGCAGAAAAATACCACAAATTTTAAGAATAGAAAATGCAATATTAACAAGCAGCATGGTATAAAAGAAATCTCCCCAACCAAATTAATCTTGCGACTTATTGTAAAAGTCGTTTCCCAAGATATTTCCCTACGCATGTGTTTGGTTTTTATCATTGAAATCGTATATTTTGTACATTTCTATTTTTGCCGTAGTACATTTATTGTTACTACGTATCTCAACAACTTTACAAACTGTCGGAAACATGAAACGTAACAGTTTTTTTAGCAAAGCAAAACATATTCCTATAGTTTTAATTATTCTTTAGGTGTATTATTAATGGGTATTTGTTTATGTTAACGCCTTCCAACACTAAACTTATTGAATTGTTAAAAATATGTAATAACATATTTTATCTGTTGAAAAAGTGGAAATTTTGTATTTACTTAGGGTTGACAAAAAATTCAACAAAAACTCACGCACCCTACCTTTCAGGAGCTTTTTAACAGAAGTTATTGAATTTATCACTAAGCTTGGGGAGTAAATAGCAAGGGTCTCACTATAACACTATTAGACAGTGAAAAAAGTAAGTATCTCTGTTTGAATAACCGTATTATAGTTTTTATTTCATGGCATTATTACCTAACTATCTGAAATGCTGCGATATGAATATAAAATACTTAACAACGTAATAAAATATGATATATTGTTTTGTGAAGTTGTAATTGCTCTCAACAAAGCCATTATTCACCTCAATCTCGGGATAACCGTTCCATCAATGAGAACCACTCCGTAAAGCTTCTCAGGTGGGCTAGGTATCCAAGGGCGTCAGGTGAATGGGGTAGCCGACAAGCAGAGATTACGTGAGTAGTTGGAAGCTGGGTACTTGGGTAGTTGGGTAGTAGAGTAGTGGGGTCATTGGGCAGCCAGGTAGCTGGCAGCAAAGCGCCCACGTCAAGGATAAGGGGCATCGGAAACCGCTTGATCGCCTCTCGATTCAGCCTTCAAGCTGTAAAATTGAAACCATCCGGTGATGAACGTTTTATCATAATATATTTTAGTCGCAAAAATGGTGATCGTAATGTATTAATCTTCTTTGTCAAACCACAAGGGAGAAAATAGGAGTCAATATCGATATGAAAAAAATACTTAAAAAATGTTTATGTTAACACCACCTCGTTCCATATATCGACAACTAGTTTCAGTTCATCTTAAACCTTCAACCACACTGCATAAGTACATCCCAATTTTTCTAACCACGACGTATTTGCTTAAATAAATAAATGTATTTTCCTAATTTTGACGAATAACGAGACTGAGAAAATAACATATTGTACTATACGACCAAAGGACAGAAAATATAATCATAATATCATATTCTAAGCAAATTCAAACACTAAAATAATGGTTTTGTTAAAAAAATTGAAAGTGTGAATTATAAATCTGTAAACTTGAGTTAATAAAAATATGTTTGAAGAGATTATACTTCAATATATTGACGATTATAGTAGCAGAGTGGTAAACTTAAAAAACTCTGATCCTAAAGGTCGAGGTTTTGTAGTGAAATAATTTATTTTTTCACGGTTAATGTTTGAAACAGCTTTTATGTTTTATTATAATTCAAATGTTTTCGTTAAAGCCCTTCTTCAAATAATATTTTGATAAAGGCCATTCAAAAACGAAATATTGACCGAAACAGCTTTTTCTTTTTTTGATTACCAGATCTGTGTAGCTAGGTTTCTACATTAGACCTTATTTTCCCCTTCTATTAAGCCTTCCTACTTCCTTAAGTTCTACAACAATCCCAATATTTTGGACGCCATCGCCCCAGTGTCCCGGGGGCAGAAACCTCCATTCAGAAATCCAACTTTTATTTTTTCTTTCTTCTACTTTTAGTAGCCCCACAAACCTTCTCCAAATTGGTGAAATCTACTGGTTCCAAGCAGCAAAAATATTTCACTTCTCAAAATGCCTTTTTCAAAACTGTTGTCTGAAAATCGTTAGTCATTTTACGGTATTGATTTTATTATTCGAATTGCCATTCGAAAAGTGGAAACCTATGACAGTATAAATCTGTCATTTAAATTCCAAATCCTATAAGCTGGCGAAATGAGAAATTTAATTTGAAATCGTTTCCAATCAAGAAATAACAGAGGATGAAAATGATAAAAACCGAAAAATCCTTCACAGTAAATCGTTAGCCATTTTTATCGTATTGTTTTATTTAAAAGAGCTTATTTTAAAAAAAAAATGTGCATACCGTACAAAAGTCCCAACTGCTCCCAATTGTCCGGGGCCAGTGAGACTATGGCATCCTCAATTGGACAGAATAAAAGTTAGAGGAAGATCAGAAAGTTCCCAGCTAGTCACATAATAGTAATTACAACTTTGCAACAAAATAAGCATAGTCGGGATATCCAAAAGATTTGGTTTATGAACGGTTTTTGGTTTTTGTGTCTACTGGATACTGGAATCAGAAACTTAATTTTTAAAACTTATTTTAAAACTTCTAATAATCTTATTCAATTAATAATAAATAAATTGTAAAAGTTACTCAATCACTTAATATTTTCACAAATCGATTTTTCTTGAAATTCAGCAGCTTTTGTTAAAAATCTCAGAACTTTTTTAAAAAATAAACGAATGACAATATATTTGAAAGTTTGTTTTCAAATTTTGAAACAGTCAAATTATTATTGTAAAGTTCCGTGGCTCATGATATAAATTATTTTTCCTTGTTTATATAATCTATACAAATAATATGCGAGTTATAGACGTCAGAGCAAACCAATCGAGAGTTTTTGCTGCTTAATCCTTTCTGACGATGTGTTTGCACACTGCAAATACCTATGTATTAATTTATTGTGGGTTTTGGAATGTGTTTTTGTACGACTTATACACTTCTACTCGTGTTTGTTATGCTGCTATCTAGCAGTAGGAAACATCAACTTTTTTAAAATATAAGTTATTTTTCACTTATTTTTCTTATTCAGGCACAATTTTTCTGTTTAAATCAAAAGATTTGAATAACGAGTCTGAAAGGTTTAAGGTATCACATAAACATGTTTTATTTTTCGTAGATATTTGACCAGATACGAAATAATAAAAACATT
Organism: Drusus annulatus; assembly: GCA_022651775.1. NCBI lineage: Eukaryota > Metazoa > Arthropoda > Insecta > Trichoptera > Limnephilidae > Drusus > Drusus annulatus. The sequence continues at coordinate 470,046 of JAGWCC010000522.1, read as the reverse complement.
TCAAAAATTGACAATTCGAACTACGCCACATTTAAAAATAATTATTAAAATAATTCTTACAATACTATGATGATATGAAAACAATATTTTTTGTTTTGTATTTAAATCCAGAGAAATTCTTGAGTAAAAAGCTTGAAATATTATGCCCTTATCAGAATCAGCATTTAATATGCTAAAAAGGAGTTTGAGTTTAAAAAAATACATTCTTATCAAGATCAGAGTTTTACATGCGAAAAAAGTGGTAGAAGATGTGAGTACAATAACTGGCGCCAACTCTCCCTAATCATAAAAGCCCGCTGTACTTCAACATAAAAACTAATATGAAAATATAAAAAAATGATGCAACCTGCTTGACAATTTCCATTTACGACATTTTTATGGGCTCAAAAACAGTTAAGCGATCCTTTACTGTCCAAAAGAACAGTTTTTTTTTTATGTTTTGGTCACGTAAACGTTAAACCAAAATTAATTGAAACGTTTTTGGATGAAATTATTCCGGTTACCTGGGGAAGGGGCAATTCGAACGTTTCAAAACTGTTAAACAAACTCTGCTTCAATATATATAATATATATATATATATATATATATATATATTATTCGAATCGTTGAATTTTCAGAGGCAATATTATTTTAGACACCTGGCATAATACAATTAAAATATCAAGTCCAGTTTATGTAAAAAGCTATTTCTAATTGCCGTAAATAATTAATTAAAACAAAAATAGTGCGGATTATGATTGATCATTACAATATCTACACGTGCTTTCTTGCGACTTTCGGAAAATTGAATACGTCATTAAATACTTCGTTTTAACCACACAATTCATGTTGTCGACCGGTTTCAGTACACCATTATTTATATGTTTCTTGTAAATTGCACTATTTCCTACCCACACAACCTTCGCCTATGTCTTTTTCTAAGGTACTTGACATTTCTCTGTAATTATTGTGAGCGTATATCATCGCTGAACAGATATAAGGGGTGAAGCTGCACTTTGGTAGAAAAAAGTTAAATATGCAGTTTTGGTCGGGTTTTTTTTCTGCATCAAAAGCTTTGACTCCCGTTTCATTCCGAAGACTTTTGTAGTCCTTTAGACATCTAAAATATATTTTTTATTCGGGAGAAGGCTTGACTCAAGCCACATAAGTTTGGGATTTTTTTAGCTTTTTGTCGCTTCAGGTAACTTAGTGAGAGCATTGAGTTACCCGAGTATTTTTTTTTCTAAATCCAACCAGGTACTGTGAAGATTTTTGAACAACCTTTTATTGAATAATGGCAATATGAAAATAATAAGATTTATATACTAACAAAGCTTTTAAACAAAGACATTTATCCATTTTTATAAAAGAGATTAGTTGCAAAAATTTTGGAGCTGGGGTGCAAATAAAGCTTCATTTCTTAGTTAGTCTTAACATCCTCAAATAAAACTCATTCTTTTTACATCTTTAAATTATTCATAAAAAGCTTATTTCAAACAAGTTTTAAGAGTTATTGGAGTATGCTGTAATTTTGTTATCGTCGAATCTCGTCAGTTTTCTGACCTCGGGGGAAAAAAACTAATTATTTCCTCCAAAGGAGATTGGCAAAAACACATTACTCGAACTGTCAATCACAGGAAACGAAAGCTTCTATTTTTTTTTACTATCCGACTTTTGCCACCTTTATTTTATAAGTTTTTATATCATTATCGTATTATTCTTTCAAACCATCTGTGTAATTACATAAAACTTTCATAAATACACTAAGGTTGGGGCTGTTTCAAACATTTGTCACATTTGACATCGTCACAATTCAACGAGTAGTGCTGTTCATCTGATCATATTTTTTTCAAAACTGAAAGAGACTGACAATCGGAGCTTAAAGGGGACCGTTAAACTGTAAATAAAACTATATGGCTATAATCACTGAATTGTGACGATGTCATATGCGAGGATACTTTGAAATAACCCGCACTAAATGTGTACACCGTGTTTCACGATCATAACGCTAAACCTCAAGAGAGTTAGTTTCCCGAATGAAAATAGTAATTATTTTTTCTGTATTACGAATGTCATTATTTTTTTGTGAGTAGTTTCTTTGAAAAATTAGTTTGAAGTCGTCAATAATACAGCTTCAGATCCGGAAAAAAAACTAGGAGTTGAGGATGCGTCCACACAAAATTTTCGTCAACTATCCGCAAATAAAAAAAAGTCTGTGACTCCTTTTCCTGAGATTTCCGTACGTATTTTTACAAAATAATCGTGAAACTCTATGAATATCGTTTTTCATTTATAAAACAGAAATCGGTTTATTTATGCGATAGCATAATAAATTAAATAGATGCGTATACCAAACAAATAATTTAATCTATCACATATCCAACGAAACATTTGCGCATGAAAACTAAAACCGTAATAAAAAATATTTTTTTTAATATCAGCAGCTGAAAACTCAACACACCTGTAATATGGATAATAATAATGGAAAGTACTCGCAAAAATCTACAGTAAAAAAATAAACAAGAGTGTCTTACTTCACCTGGAATATACAATGTTATCTGTTACGAGAAAACTCGCGGCGAGAAGCAGTTTTCACGGCGTATTATAATTGTGAAATTTAAGCATAATGTGGATAAGCGCGCATTTTCTCAGATTACGTTAATACGCTTTTCAACCTCTCCACGACCGCGTGGGGTGACTAATTTACATCAAAATTACTATCCTCTCTGGTATCAACTTAAGTAAGATGATGTTTTTTTCTTGTTAAAATCGTAGTCATATGAAATCCTAAAAGGTACCTACTCAGGATATCTATATGAGAGCATCTAACCTGGTGATCTAACGAAACAAAACTAAATTCAAACATCACAACACCCAGACTTTAAAATGTCCACATGTTTTATTAAGTTCAACCAACTCAGCTCAAAGTCAAATGCGTAAACTACCCGCCACGGAGGTCTTCAATGTCCGTAATATAATAACGAAATGCTTGGGGTGATTCAGCTAACCTACATGATTATGCAGGTTATGCGTGATATTTGGCTAGTCGAAGGTTAATATAGTCTGTGGTCATACTTATGTTTTAAAATAAATATCAAGCTTGTATCCATAAAAAGTTCCAGACTCACATTTTTGTTGATAGTTAAAAATGTAATAGAATGATAAGAAAACGCTAGAGTCAAACCAGAAACCTTAAATACGTTTATTTTTTAATTGTTTTCACTATTTTAATACGTGTAGTATACTATTAAATATATAATTACTAAACGAGTAGATTTTTTGCGAGTCAAACAGGTTTTCTTTACACAGTGCCCCACGATAGCAGGTTAATGAATATTTCTGGTGAAATATATCAATAAAATAATTATCACTACAGTATGGATTATTTTCTTTCATATTATAGTGATAATTATTATCATTCCCAACTGTCCAGCATGTCAAGACTTGTTAACTTAAGCCATGGTCTTGACATTTTTGGTACCAGTCAAAATGATTTTTGTCATTCTTTACGACTCTACCAAAACTTTGATTTGAATGTTCTTTCTAATGCATATTTTGTCCTATTTTTGTCATTACTTCATTAAATATTATGTATGCGCTGTTCTTTCTCTGTTGCTCTTTTTTCCCAATTCATGTTTAGTATTTTTTTTTGTAATTGGACTTTAGTCTGTTGGTTTATAAATAAATATTGTATCCGTCCGCGTGGGTTTCGTGAATTTCTCACGGTCTATCAGACAGTTAAACTGATAAACTGTTTTCGAACTGTTGAAATTTCAATGGTTTCTTGCCAAACAAATAACAGTGTGTTTTTTAATCACCGAACGTGATTTTTCGTATTTCCACAAATACACAAGAAACAAAGCAGTATTGATAGTTAAATGTATTTTTCAAAACTTTTTGTATTTGAGGATTATGGCTGGGAAGGTTATAAACAGTACAATGTTTATAAATGTCACCCCCGGATGCAAAAATATATATTTTTACACAAGTGATTTCATAATACATGCACATTTTGAATCAATAAACAATGCTAAAATATTTAATTTAAGAATTAAAACAAGGGAAATGGAATATAATTACGCCGATGAGATTGTGAGACGAGTGAAGGATAAGACTGTAGAAATAAATTAGATAGGAAGCTCATATTATTAGTATAATATTTGAGCAAAATAAAATAAAACAGAAGTCTCTAAGGCTTTCCAAACTTTAGGCGTGATTTAAAGCTCTTCGTGTTTCATATTGACATTGCCTGATTATTTTTTGGTTTCCAAGTTTAGCTTCGATGAAAGAAAATATGTTACCTAAAGTTTATCAATCCAAAACAATACCCTTAAAAGACAAACATTATTTTTATTATTTGAACCTGTACAACTTCGCGTTAAGTCACATAATGTTGAAAAATATTTTTTTGCTAATGCTCCGCAGATAAAAATAACAGTATCTTTTTATTCCGCCCCTGGACATTTTCAGGTATTTTTCGATTTTCTTTTGCTTCTTTATAGATTTCTCATACAAGTTTAGAGGGAAGCAGAATAATATTCTTGTGATATTTTATTCCCTCGTCAGTTCAAATTATTATCCAATATGTCATCTTGTGATTCTCTTCTCTATCCACGCGTATTAGAAGACAACTTTAGTAAGCCTACGTAAATAATGTTTTCTGAATACACTGAGATATTTTTCGAATATAAATAACTGGAAAAGTTAATATTAATTATTTTACTGCTCATATTTAGTATTTACTACCTTAGACATAGTTAAATAACATCATTCCTTACAGAATTTGACTACAATTAATTTTCTAGCATATCTTCACACCTCGTTTACTAAAAACCTTTGCACTTCGTTATGAGGAATTTGTATTTATGTGGTGGAAATCCGTATTTCTTTTAAGAATTTTCAAAACAAAAAGTAAGTAACGTTATGAACATACTTGAAAAAATTACGGATTTCCACAAAATAAGTACAAATTTCTCATAACGATGGTAAAGTGCAAAGGCGTTTAGCATATACATGGCCTGTTCAAAAGAAAAGGTGAATTTTGAATTTTCGCGGGCTGTGTGCATTCGATTATCGTTTTTTTTTGTTATGTTAGTACATATATGTTTATCTATGTTAGCATTATCAGCCATTTTGGATTAGTGGTTTGTTTTTGACAACTGGAAAGGTTAGTCACGTTTTTGTGTGTTTCTCGATTTTTTACTTTTGAAAAAAATGGATCAAAGAATATGTATTAAATTCTGCGTTAAAAATGGAATGTTAATTGTAATTAAATTCTGTAAGTATAAAAACAAAGAATTTATTTTATTTAGTTGAATGTTATTCTCTTCAATATTCTAAATAAGATTCCTTATTTAACGGAACGCTACTAACGTTGCTTTAATAAATATTCTGGAAATGTACTGCAATTGATGTCTATTTAAATACAATAAATCTTTGTTTTGACTCAATTCTACTAAAAATAATCTTCACGATTACTGAATTTATTTCAATTGAAGTCATTTATTTAAAAAAATTACGTTTATTATAAGGTTTACACATCAATTTACTTTCCAGATAACCAAAATATGTGAAATAATTTGCGATTTTGGAATAATTAAAAAACCGCTTCAACACATAAATAACTCGAACAGTTTTTGAAAGTTGTTCATTTATGGGCGTTTTCATGCTCGATAAAGGCTCGGTTGTCTGTTTCCAATCAAAATAACCACGGCTTGGAAGTTTTCGAAATGATAAAACCTTGGAAGGTATTTGCGAAAAACTTGGCCGTGGAAGAATTAAAGGGATTTTCTTCGTAACTCTTCGTTTAATTCAATCGAGGCAATTTCTTTAGGCAAAGCCATTGTAAAGTTCAGAGAATTACGACAGAGCCACTTCTTCTGGAAGACAATGAAGAAGGATTCTTGGTTTTATAATGATACAATGATATTGTTTAATTTAAGTTTGTAGGCAGCACGTAATGGAATTCGGTGAGATTCTTATTGAATTCGTGTTAATCGTTTTTTCTTACACGGAAGTTTTATAGTTTTAGGCATTTTTTTCATTCCGTGTTAATCTCGTATGTCATTATTTATTTTTAATAAAAAAAATTTATTGTGTCCTTAAATTTAAATTTATTTATATTAATAATTGATTTTTGATCTCGTTCCAACTTATTTTATATATTTACCCGTTTTTAGTGTGTACATAAAATCTCCCCTTTTACGCGTGGAAAATAGCTTAGCTTAGATATTATATAATATACAAAATTTTAACAGGCTTTTGGCGAATTTCCCTGCTTGTTTTTTTCTTATTTTTCTACGGAGTACATTATCAGCGCCGGATCTACCATACGTTCAAACTGTGCAAAGAACATGGGCGCCATCTCTGAAGGGGCGCTGTGAAAATAAAGATCTTATTTAAACTTACTTCAAATATTCTCTAAATCAATCAATTTCCCCGTATCATTTAAAAAATACCCATATTATGAGGTAATTATGTTTTTTATTGCGCTGGCAGCATCGTTGTGAATTGAACGACTAGCCAAAATGTATGGAGGTAGATTTTTGTCACGGAATTTTTTACATATTGCATGGTGGTTATTTGTACAAAAAGTCTGTTTTTTTATGGAGTGTTTATACGTATTTTAATTCTGAGAAGAAAAGCTTACAATTAATCACCGAGCCCGTCACTTTCATACAACTGTGTAGATGTACCATTAGAGATGATACATATTTTCGTCACGGTGACATTGTACTGGTGACTTAGCGCTTATTTGGTTTTTCAGAATTCGTTTACAGTAATATTTTTTCGGAGTTTATTTTTGAATTATGTCATTTTAGAGTAATTTAAAAAAAAAATTAATGAAACACCTCCGCTATCGATTTTTCTCTAGAGTTATTAGTAACTGGTTCCAAAAGTAGTAACAGCCAATTTAAGATGCTACATCCCTAAGACGCAGCTATGACAGCTGTCACTTTTGATACGTGAATGCTTAGAAAAAAATCTGTGAAGGGCGTTCCTAAAAAAACTAGTAAAATTTTATTTGGATTCGTCTAAATAATAATGATTTCTACTTTTATAGCACCGTTTTCGTGAAAATCAGTGTGCTTGTATTCTACCGTACATGTTCCATGAAATTGTACAAAAACAATTACTCCTTATTTACATGTAGATGAATAGTCAAAATGCTAAAAAAACATAAGATTTAAATGAAGTATTATTACATACAGTATTCGTTAAAATAAATTAAAAATTCTTTGGGATGTCTAGCACGGAATTCACATCCACAAAGACTGGCGTTGAGCCGCTAATGCAGCAAAAAGAGAGGAACACTCGTAACGCCAAACGGCAAACTAATGTTTGAGGCACGACTTTCATAAAGGGCATAGGGTTGAGATTGCTGTAGCAGGTTTAGAAGAACTAACTACCTTAGGTTTGAATTTTACTTAATTCTAATGAACTCATTCATTACTTATGATTTCAAATATTTTCGATTGCATCTCACTAATTCTTGACATAGAAAAATAAAAACTAAACTTTACCACTAATGTTATAGCTAAAAAACGATTTGGAAATTTTGGCAATGATTTTCCCGTACAAATGAGATTAAGAAGTGTTAGTTTTTATCAATCTTAAATATAAATTACTTGTATCCCGAGTGGGTCAGTTTAAAACATTTCACATTTTGTTACAGATTCATTATAACTAACTTAAATGTAAATCTCTGACTACCCTCCCACTTTAAAGCACCCATATATAAAAACACAAATTTCTCATCTTTTAAAAGTTACAATCCGTCAATAAGCAGGAAAATAATGATTGTTGTATGTTTTCAAGACTACACAAAAAATACTATTTTATTGGACTTAAAAAAATACTATAAGTCTATTTTTTATCTTTTAAAACTCCTTTAGCTTAGATAAGTCTCTTTTAATTGCTTTTATATATTATATTCTTTAGAAAATATCTTCTTTTTGCTTATTTATTTTTATATTACTCACTAGGTTTTTATTTCAATATTCATGTTTGTACTTAACACGTTTTCTACTAAATGTAGCATGTAAACTAATGGTTAAAAAACGTTTTGAAACTTAAGCCCAGAAGGTCATGAATAAATAAACACAGTAAAAAAATAACATCGTTTAAACAAACTTAATACTTGTTTACGGAAGTATGTATGACTGTTTTTTTTAATGTTCCGACATTGCTTTATGTATTTTTAATAATCTAACTAACCTATGGCTTACTTATTTTATGGTGTGAACTCTATAATACCATTCAAACATAGTTCACCTTTAATATTATGCCTTTTATTTATCAATCCCTTTAATAAATTAGTAAGTTAGAAACAGTGCAATAGTACCTTTTACCATGTATAATAAATAATGTAATACAAAAAGTGCACTCAAAATAGGATTGTAAAAAAAAGTGAAAATATTTCTTAATTTCTTAAAACAAAAAATTATAATAAAGATAAAATAAGTAAAAATAGCCAAAATGTCCCAAAAACAACATTTTATATTTATATATATATTAAGTGATGAATCAAAAAAAGCAATTCTGGACAGTTGCATGCACCATTTCAAATTTTGTACAAAAATACCAAGTTACTGGAAATCCTTTTGCCGTCTGATAAAATAATCAAAGCATCTTCATATCATTTATTTAATATCAAAGTCTAAAAATTTTGCTGGAATACCCATTTTAAAGTTCACAAAGCGTAAAATGTATTTTGTACTCCTTCTATAGCTCGTACATGAATATTGTAATGTGAATTTCAGACAAGAGAGTTTTATTCTAGTTGGCTTCTTACAAACGCGAAATATAAAAGCTAAATAGACTTGATATTATTAATAAAAAATGATAATCGTGTTATAAATCCCAACATTTGGAAACCTTTGTTAGAGAATTTAGTTTTATAGTTAACAATCAAAAACACAAACTTGAATTAACGTTTTTAATTTTAAAACATGTTGGATGTAATTAAATAGCTGGTTAGTAACCAACAAAAGCTTTGAATATATTTGATATATCACATATTCTTGCATAATAAATTATAAATCTCCATCACATTAAGTTGGTGACAAAGCTCCTTTAAGATTATTTTTAACACAAACGTGGCAATTCACATTTCCAATATCCATTCATTCGATCTGGCCATTGTTTTGCGTTTTGCAAATAAAATATATAAACCAGTTTCTGAACCTAAATATTGAATTACTTCTGTCCCCCTTTGGAAAAAATGAGTTTTCACTCGGAAAATATTTAATTTTCTACTGAATTTCTTCTCGTTTTCATCATAATGTAAAAATGATGATTTTCATATATTTATTCAGGGGTGAAAATAACCCCTATCGAGTGAAAGAGTTTTTTGGCTACTTTCCGAAAATTCTATAAAAATATTCTCATTCAAGATTCAGCTCAATAAATACGCGTGTAAAACGGGATAAATTAATTTTTCAGATAGGGTGTTTTTAAGCCGGTTAAAGTTTTAATTAAAATTTCTGATAAAACTATCCGAAAGCTTATAGTCCATTTCTAATTATTGTTATTGTCCATGCGTGTTTATGTCCGGTCATTAAATGGAGTTATACATTTTTAAAAGCTTCCCTTTGGAACACTTAAAGTTTTTTTCTGCGAGGCAATCTTAAGATAAAGGGTCCCTGCCATTAATATTTCAAATAAATTCATTGTTTGCCTTAGAAAGCTTAAATATTGTACGTTTTTGTTGGTTTGTTGAATTAATGTGCTTTTTCACCCCACGTGTGATAAAAGTACGCCAAGGTCTTAGTATTTTAAAATAGGTCTCCATATCATCTAGACATTGTGAGATCATAAATAAAATTTATAAGCATAATTAATTTTTTTTAAAATGTATTTATAATATTACATTATTAAGAACAAAACTGATTTTTCTTTTATAAGTAGAAAGTCTGAATAAATGTTAACTTTTAACGAAAAATGAATCGTTTTATTGGTTTGATTTATACAATGCCCTCTCTGGGTTTCAGTTGATGTGAAATTTGTGGTCATTAAATAATTTATTTATTTTTTAAATTACCGGTTTTTCCATGCACAACCTTAAAAAATTACAAAAATATTAAGTTTTTTTTTAATTCTTTACAATACGATATATCATTATATCTGGATGGCTTCAAATATGTTGTCACTAGAATTAAATATCCAGGAGCTTTGATCCTTTCTCCTTTCCTACTCCACTTTTATTTTTTTCCACCTCATATACACGTTTAGCGCTTTTTCAACGATACAACTTCTGAAATAGCCGTTAAAAACTAAGTTTATCCCTTCATTCGCAGATTTAAAAAAAAATGTTTTAAGCTCAGCACAAGTGAAGACTATCATTTCAGCTGGAGTTTGCTATTTTGCTACACAAATGCACGCGCTGCAAAAACCACTGGCTCCGTAAAATGTACCGATAGCCCCAGAATATTGCTGAAGTCTGCATTTATAGCCCTAAATAAACCATCCGAAATCTGCTTAAAGTACTGTTCTTTAGTTTGTTTGGGATATTCTACAAAATGGAAGCTCAAACAATCACTTTTCATTTATTCTTAATCAATCAAACCAATCTTCATACTGCAGCCTAACTAATCTATACATAACGATTTTTAAGCACATGAATGACCTGAAAAGTTTCTATGATATTTTAACAAGATTAACCTTTTATTATTCAACAAAAAAAAAACACATTGTTTGTTGATTGCTAGATAAAGACTTCTCCAGGTTCTTCCCCTACTTATAATACTTGACTTTTTATTTTATAAGAACCAACACGTTAACTGCCTTCAATTTTATTTTCTTTTTTTCGCTTTAACAAATTGGCTCGTATTTATACAAACTGTTTATCTGGATTTTTACACTTATTAGCTTAGCTTAGCTTAGATTAGATTGGCTTCTTACAAGTTGTTTTTAATATGTAAATGTACACATGCACTGATATACCCATATCTAAACATTTTTCATGACTTGATGGCGATCATTATTTCAAATAGTTTTGATTGGTAGACATATTATTTACCCTTTTGTGATTGAAACACTTGTACATGACTGAAGGAGTACCCGGGTACCATCATGAATTTTGGAATTTGAAGCTTGTGTTTATTTTTAGTAATTTTATCTTATTTTGAATGATAAATGTGATGTACTGTTATGATCATGTTTATTTAACGAGGTGTGTGAAATTGTTTTGCGAGAAACAAATCGAAAAGGACGAAAATTTACTGATGAGTAAAACAAAAAACCAACAAAAAGATTTCACGAATATCGGCAAAGAAAAGTACAGTAAATCATTCTGTAAAAAAAAATCTAAAAAAAATAAAACAAAAGTATTCGCTAAAATGAAAACATTTTTTTTTTTAAATTTAAGTGACATAATAAAAAAAATGGGTACTGTCATAAAGCTGCAGTAAATTATTTACAAATACGGTTTTTTAAGGCATTTAAGTTCGTTATTAAAAAACGAATTTATTTCCTAGTTTATTACGCATTTAATTTGGAACAAATAAAATTAATGAATGTAAAAAAAAATCGAGTAACGCCATCTCATCAAAAGAAACATAGTGAGTAAATCGTAAAGTAGCGTAATCGGAATAAAACTTCAGGCTTTTTCATGTATGAGCAATTTTCCCCATTAATCTTTGTTTTCGAGCGGAATCTTCTACATAAGACGCTACTTACTGGTTTACTCCTAGCACACACGTCAAAAAAGACAGTGAGTTAATCCCGAACGACCGTAGTCGGAATAAGGTTTTAAACTTTTTTACGTATGAGCAATTTTCCAGTGTATCCTTTATTTTTTAACGTGTTGGCAAAGACGCGTCTATACTCTTATCGTATTTATACTTTTATTATATATTTCAATAAATATCTATGAAAATAATATTTTCAAATGCGCAAACGTAAAAAATGACTCTTTTTCTGTGTTTTTTCTACCTTTCTAAAAGTTTGTGAAACCAGTCCGTTGGTTAGAAGAGTCAAACCCAGCTGCTTGGATTCCTTAACTTAAGTACCCGGATCACAGAGTAAGCTAAGTAGAATTGCGTTGGGAAGAGTGAAATTTGTACATTTGAGCGCGGCTTAGGCAACATTTCGGCTCAACAGTTACCAAGTATTATTAGGAACAACAGATCTTGGAGAACTGTATTATTAAATATGTTTTGCTTGTTGGAAGTAAACTTACGATTTTATTACAGGTATATATTTTTTATTACCATATTTTTATCAAGATCCTTTTGCGTAGAGCCGCGTTCAAATTAAGTATATATTATGTACTCAATGGGATTTTTTGATCCCAGTTTTAAAGTAATATACGTTTTTATACCCCTATTAAGGGTGAGATTTATAACCATCCCATAAACTATCTAATTCGAGTGTCTTTGTTTGGTTTCTTAGTCCACAACCACGCTTATATGGCATACACTGCTGTGGGCATAATAGACTTATAGTCCGCGACATAATGGTTTTTTGGTACAATGAAAACCAATATTATTTTTTGGTCAAATATTTTGGAAAAATTAACAAAATTATGTCTATTATGTCTAATCGTTACCAAAAACACGCCCTAAGTGTATCGCTAATTAGTGTGCTACATAGTTATACTCAAGAACAGATTTTCCTCTTTCAATACTTTTACACTTTTTTTATATTTCTACTAGTTGAATTTTGCTTGATAGTGAAAGCCAACCTTTAACAAAGACTGATGGTAGAAATTTCCATCAAAGTACTGTGAAAATTTCATAATGCCAGAACTCACCGCCCATGATTTATTTACGCACCAAGAAAACAGATTTTTTTACTTTATTCTTAATTTTATAGTTAGTCATCATATTGCGTAAAATTACTAGCACACTTACGAATATTATATGACATATCCTTGATATCACCCAGTATTTTGATTGGGAACAATTTTTTTTTCTTTCATAAAGTTGTTCTTCCTACCAGTAAATAACTTCTAAATCAATATCGTCTGTAGTTTTTATCAAAGATATTCCAAAAGAAAAATTTACTCAGATAGTTCTAAAGAAAACTTTTCTCGGATATTTAAAAAGAAAACTTTATCCAGTTATTTCTATACTCAACCTTGGCTCAGTTCATGGATACATGGCGCTGCTCCAATGCTTGTTGAAGGACTTTTGAGAGCTGAAAGCTTATTCCCTGAATTAAGTTAGGACCAAACCATTTAATACAGCAGTGTGATGTTTTGACTATTTCAATTTGGAATATCTCATCCTTAATCTCCATTATTGCTTACCCATTAAGGGAAGGACCAAAAATTGCCTGCTGGGCCAATAATCACTCAAAATATTCAATGGTCACGTTTTTCCTAGCAATTGTACAAATTACGTTTTTTTACCTTCAGATGAAATCAGCCTTGAGTTACGATGTTTTTTTCCTCGTGATAAGAAATGCTTCCCTATGCTTAAAAAATTCAGTGAGTGCGGGTTTGGTTAGATTCAATAAGACATTTTTGACCTTATTATTTTTTTATAAGTTAACAACAGTAATATTTTCAGATTTACTCTTCTTCACTTAAAATCTCTTTAATAGGGTTTAATTTCTGTATAATTAATCTGTTACAATATATTTGTTTCATTACCCTTACCTAACATAGAAATACATAGACTTTTAATTGCGAAAATAAATTATTTTCACTACTTGATGTCATCATTAATTAAAAATCGTAACAACATATTTTTGGGGGAATAGTCAAATTTTAAGGCTGGTGTGCACACTAACGAAAATATTCAAGATAAAAAAGATAGTTAACATTGAATGCCCTCTTAGATTGAAAAAAATGCCATTGGTTTACATGTTGAAGATGTTATGGGGTGTATTTCTTAGAATTGACAAATATGTATAACAATCATGTCTAAAGGTTCAAATATATCGTAAAGTATCTATAGTGCATACGTATATTTAATTATTTTACTTGTGATAGCTTTAAGCAGCTAAGTCTAAACTCTTTTATGCTCTTCACTTTTTTATTGCAAAATGAAGATTATTTTAATTAAATTTTTTGTTTTCGATTTTATATGAACTCTTTTTTTATGCAATTGGTAATTTGAAAAATTGTTTTTTGTTGACTGGCAAAAATTCAAATAATTGATATTTCACATTTGCGCAATTAAAAAATAACCATTACGTCTTTTGATTTTCATCACTAGAAAGACAAAAGGGCTTAAACGCCATTTTGGGAAGGTTACACTTGAGCACTTTAAGGTTTTTTTTGTTTACAATAAAATTCATAAGTCTTCAGTATCTGGTTAGATTAAGAAAAAAAAATAACTCAATGCTTTCACTAAGTTATCTAAAGCGAAAAAAAGCTTTAAAGGTTCCAAACTTGTAATATATATATTAGATGGCTGAAGGGCCACAAAATTTTTCAGAATCAAATGAGAGTCAGAGAATTCAACGTAAAAAACTGACGATATGTTGCATATCTAAAGTTTGATCAATATAGGACAGTTCGTAAGAGATTCTTGGTATGAAAAACACAAGGATTGTTCTGACAATTTAAAATAGTAAGCTAAAATAGTGTGCCTATTGGTAAACCTGGCAAGAATTTGAAATCACTGGTAACCGAATATTCAATTTTTTATTAAAAAACATTTTCTAATTTTATTTGTCCTACACTCCAGTATTTGCTACTTGCATTTATATGTCAGTTTGGAACAAGAAAACTTTTGGCATTACATATAAGGCTTTATCGGGAATTTTCCAGGCAATAAACTTTGGATAAGCTTTGACGCGTTGGTTGTCTTGAAATGGACCTTCCGACTGGTTGGACTCTGATCCGAGGATAACTAAATAACTGTGTCGCTCTTCGGCTTCTTGCTTCAGAAACAGCGCGCTGAAAGATATATGAAATGAGAATATTACCATCGTTTTAAATTTGAACAAAATTACAGGGAATTGTAAGTGGATTCTAGAAATTTATCAAGAAATTTGCTCAATATGTTTGTAAAGCTGATTTTTAATCTGTAATTCAGATGTATTTCCTCCTGGATTTATCTTATTTTGTTTACTTGTGCGTAGTTTAACGGAATACTGAGCAGATAGTCAAAGGCAGAGGTTACGCATGCTTGTGTATCTGTAAGTAACTAACTTAGGATTTCGTTCATAATGTTTTATTTGAATCTTTGTATTTTAAATTAATTTATGAAATAATGATTCGCATATTTTGTTCACTACAATCATTAAATATTGGTCCCAAATGGTTAAATTTTTCCAAAAATGTAATTTTGTATGATAGGTTTTTTCTGTATAATCTTCTTTTAAATTATTATTATTAACTTCCGTTACTATTCCTGAAAATATTTCATTTTGTATATTTTTGTACTTTAAAAAATGTTAAATATTATAAAATGGATGTAAATATTGACAGTTATTTTATAATTTTCTTTTACCGTTGGAAAAAACATATGTGAAAAAATCTCGTATTGAAGGCCAGATTTTCTAAACAAACAAAAAAATCACGTCATTTTTATAATACATCTCTCCTACCTACAAAAAAAATACGATGGCTTTTTAAGAAATATTTTCAGTCTTCTCTTCGTTGTGGTAAAGGAATACATACGTGATAGTATTTTATTTCTGTTATACCTTTGAAAACTTAGCATTTCTCTGTGTTATGTAGTATTTTGTTCTAACAATCTACTAATTTATGAAATATACGAGTATGTGCATTGTATGATAAATTTCATGTGATCTCCTTAAAATCTTCTTCTAAAGGCATTGGGATTAAGGCCCACTGTGGTAAACATAGCAGAACTGGGAGCAGTGTCTTAATAAAAACATAAGCATTGTATTACGAAAAAAGGAGTACATAGTTAGGGACGTACTATTTGTCGACTCTGATCGGCTCGATAAACAAATACAAATTACGATACCTTGATTAATTGGGACACAATTTGGGCGGAAGCACACTTGAAGCGGGGAGTATTTTTACACTTCAAAATAATTATTTAACTAAATAAGTAGTTAAATATCACAAGGGTGGGCAGAAGGATATACTGCCACACAAATTTGTCTTGGCACACACTCCTTGATTGATATTCATACCATATCAATAAGTTTTCTTGCGGAACAATATCGGCACTGAGCGGCACCGGAAGTTGGTGTGAATCAGCCTTAATACTCGTAAACTTGTGTAAAGTTCTTGAAAACAATAATTCTTGCTATTTATTTTAATTTTTTAAAAGTTTTTTCAAATTTTATTTAAATAATTATAATTATTTATATATATTTTTTTAAAAACAATTTTTAGTTAAAAGTTCTGCTAGGTAATTTTTTTTACGCGTGACAGCTGTTTCGCCCTCTGAGGGCATTATCAAACTGATAATGCCCTCAGAAGTTTTTTTATAATAATAATAATTATTGCTTAAATAAAATTAAAAAACCTAAGAATTAAAATGGAGTTCTACAAAATAAACTTTAAAACCATAAATAAAAAAAAAAGATTAACTTTTTAATCAACTACACCATCAAGATTATTAATTCATATTTAATTATCGTTAAGCTTTAGAATTTCTTTGCTTATATTGAATTTATCAGCGATTGAAATTTCTGAAAACGGCGTTGGTTCTTGGCAAGAATATATAATTGATATTTGTTTTTTTTAATAAAATGTAGTTTTTAAATTAAAAATTAATTAAATTAAAGTGATTTTTTTTACGGTTTCGGTATAAAACCCTGAGAGTAATTTAAAAAATTTTATTTTGAAACTAACTTACTACTTTTAATTTATTACTTTTTCTACGTATTATTAAATGTTGACCTACTTATAAGAAAAAAAACAACGCAGTAACTATTATTAAAAACATGAAATGTTAATTATATACCCTACCACCTACTATCTACTCCCTACTACCCAGAGTTACCTATATGACTGAAGTAAGAATAAAAAAAAAGTTTATCTTCCAACCTCGCTGGAATGTTCAAGGTTTTATTATTATTTTTTCACCTTAGCTACGCACTGAAAGGATTAAAGACCGAGGAGCAAAAGTAAATTAAATATGGAGAGCGACAAACTTCAGAGATTGTGTAAAAATTCAAATTTGGCAGTCGAAAATTTACGTTCATTCTTATAAATCTCCGAGAGAAATTCTCAGAGGCTCTTGAAAGACGTTACATAACACTTCTTCAGAATATGAAAGAAAAACTTTTCCAGGTTTTTTTAAGGATAGACCAAATTGTACAAGACTTTTCTGTTTTTGACATAACATTTCTCAAGTACGCATTGGGGAAAGAAAATAATACACCATTAGGAGAAAAAACATCAAACGGTTTCGTTGTCTAAAAACACCTTCAACAATCTTCGTCTACATTCATTCAAGATGTACAGAAGAGGAAAGAATCATAAGCCCAATTAAAAACAGATCTCGAGAAGGGTTTGGCAATTTCTTGAGTTCCACGTAATATCCATACAGTATATATCTAATTAATATCATCGGAGTATAAAATAATAAAACAATATAAAATATCAGATATCGTGAAGTCGTGCCAAGCCATTATTATTAAATGGGTAGTTCATTATTTTTAATATCGAAGTTATCAAACTTCAATGTTTCCTGAAAATGATATTTGTAAAGCGGAAAATCTGTTCTAAAAGTTCATAGATCATAATGAACATGACACAATAAGTCAAAAAGAGTTGCATTAAGTTAGTCATTTTAGGATAAAATCTGTTTATGTTTAATGATACCAGAGTTATCCGTTCAAGAGTAATTTCTGTTCCGTACACTCAGATATTCTACTGTATACTAGTAAGTATAGGTGCTTTTAAAACTTAGTCATTACGTGAGTGTAACTTAAGACCGAAGTGGAGTGATCTTAAAATTCAAAGATATGTCTTGCAATGTGTAGACAAAAATAGAAAAAGACCTATGGCGGAAATTTTAAAACTGCACACGGAAGGTTCTTTGATCATGTCACCGCGAGGAAAACTTTCGTGGAAAATTGCGTCAGTCGCTTCGCAAACTCAAATATTCAGGCAACTAGGTACTGGGAATGCTAGGAAAAAGAAGAAATTAGAATCAATGCATAAAAAAATGTTCACTTAGTGGTGGAAAAGGAAGTTGAGAAATAAAGAATGCAGGAAATATGAATGTTTGATTTACTCGTATGTTAACGTTTGAACATGCATATTTGTGCAAAACTATTAGAACGAGGTGAAATTAATACTATAGAGATTTACAGCTACTTAAAGAAGAAAAAACGCATGAGAACACGATAAAGGTCAAAACGCACTAGCGCGTCAGCGGCGCTGCACTGCACGGCGCGTCGCTTCACCACGAAATATGTTTTCACTGTTTTGTATGAAGCAAACCGCACCAGAGCGGCGCTGCACTTCGCGGCACGGCGATCAGAAAAGTGACGCGCAGTGCCGCTGACGCGCAGCAACGCGCTAGTGCGTTTTGACCTTTAGAGCAAGTGGTTGGAATATGTCCCGAACGTCGCAGGTAGATACGCCACTATCAAGTGAATCCAATACTCTGGCCAGATCATGGATAATCACACTCGGTGATTTCCATGGCCGAGCACTTGAGAACCTTGACGACGAATCTGGAGGTCACAGGTTTGAATCTCGTTGTGTGTAAAAACGTTATATTTAAGCACTGTGTGTTATTTCACAGGAGATTTATGTCTAGTATTTAAATTATAATTTTAGTTTGAAAGCTTTGTGCTTTTGAATTTTAAATTACTTCTTCTTTATAATGGTATGCAATGCTCTACTCAAGCACATTTTGTTTACCTAGATACGATATTTTGGATAAACTATCCATTTCTATTTGCGGAAAATCTTTTGATTTCTTACAAATTCTAGAATCAATATTTGAATTATAATTTTTGTTTTAAAGCTTAGATGGCAAACTAT
This sequence comes from Drusus annulatus, assembly GCA_022651775.1. NCBI lineage: Eukaryota > Metazoa > Arthropoda > Insecta > Trichoptera > Limnephilidae > Drusus > Drusus annulatus. The sequence continues at coordinate 451,189 of JAGWCC010000522.1, read as the reverse complement.
ATCGGTAATAATTGAAAAAAAATATTGTAATAATTTTCAAAGAATTATGAGATCGATTATAAATGCCGATTTTTAATAACGTTTCAGTAGATAAATTTCCAGAGACGTTACTCCCGGATAGAGTAGAGGTTCCGAGTTCAAGTCTCGGTCACGACCCGATTATTTTTTTTTATTTTCTGGCTTTTACTGTTACATATTTTCTCTGAAGATTATTGAAAATACATAGTATGTTTGCAGCACATACTATTTATATTATGTTTTTCAGAGTTGACAATTATTTTTATCTGACATTTTTCGGAGCGCCGCTTAGTGATGAACGTCTCCTCAAGAGGTCGTTTGACTTTTTTGCTACCTTTTTTTTTTGAATTTGCTCAAAAAAATGTTTGTTATATTTGCCATAGTGATTTGAATTGCGACAATAAGTTTACTCTATCTGAAGTTTGATTTTATGTTGATTTCTGCAAACCAGAACTTGATAAAATTTTCAACACTGTTGACTCAATTCAAAAAACTTTATATTTGTTACAAGGCAACGACTTCAGCAAACCTTCAAGTACAACCCAAAAAAAAAGCCTTGGGCATACAAAAATATAACTGAGAGTACACACAAATAGATACTGTTTGTATCGCCCTGGTGAAAACCACTATTCAAAATCGAAACCTTGTTTGTTGGGGTGCCATAGTCCTACTAGTTTCGTGCAGTTGGGACTCTTATACGGTATTAACATTTTAAGAAAAATATTATGATATGTCGAGATTTGGATTATCAGAAGAGTGTGAATCTGGATTAAGAAAAAATGGATGGAACAAAATCAGAGTTTCTTACCAATACTACTAATATCATAAGATAATATCAACTAAAAATGAATATATCTACCCTGTGTCAGTAATGATATTTTCAATCAAGCCAACATGACGAACATGTTTTTACTATTTTCCATCATTTCTTATATTTGGTTAATCAAACACGAATTGTGTCAACCTTCTTAGAATTATCATTAGAGAAATTCTCGTGTTTCTTGGTTATGTAAGATTTCGATCAATATTTTTTTGTAAATATTTAAGTAAATCTTCAGGTCCCGTCCTTTGTCTGAGCACTCTTTTGGATTCAAGTTTTATCAATTATATGAAAATAAATATGAGTAAACATTTATTTAAGAAAAACAGCGATTTAGTATTGAAAGCATTACAATTTAATTTAAAGTTTTTGTGTTTAGACAGTGGCTTCGAATGCCTAAACATCCGTCACAATTAAAATAAAATGAAACTAGCCGAGCTTGATCATTAATAAAAATGTTTTTTTTTTTTTTAAAGCATTCAAGTTTCTTTTAACTGTACGTGGGTAGAAAAATTGATCGAAAAATTGGTATGAAATTCTTTTACTTGTGGTGAAAAAATTATTCAAATTTATTATTACAACTGTGTTGGCTTAAGGCCATTTTAAAACTGCTGTCATGCCACGTACAGACATAGGTTAATTTTGCTTCCTTTTGGCAATTTTTTTTTTTGAAGAATGATTATTAGTAAGTTTAGTTATATTTTCAGTTAGTAATTAAAATATCATTCCTCTTTTATAAAACTCACCCCTTTTATATAGTAAGCAATTCAATGTTTCATTAAAGCAAAGTTTCTTTTATACACAATTAGAATTATTATTTTTGTTTTATTTCTGCGTAGTTGTGTAAATACTACACACAACCCTCCAAATCAAGTAAACACAATAATACACGCCATGTTATATGTACAAGAATAAATAATTTAAAGATTTTTTCCAGTAATCAACAATAATCATAAAATAAACTAGAAAGTTTTTTATTACATAAATCTACGTAGTAAAACTAATGATCTTAATCAAACCTAACCTAACCTTATTAAAAATATTCGATCTGTGTTCAAACAATTCGCTAACGTCACTCATTGTTAAATTTACGCTTTCTGAAAAATTAAGATTGTGTTTTTTTGTGCATATTAATACATTTACAAAGAAGCACGATTTTGTCTTGTTACGCTTCCTTTTTAATTAGCAAAAGGAAGACAACAAGTGTGAATTCTTTCTTTCACAGTTTTAACAGTGTGTTTTTTTTCAATAAAAAGGTGATTTTTATCGTCTCAACATTTTCTTTTCTGTAGTAGAATTGCATGTTTGTTGAAACATGCAATAAGCAAGTAATGCATCTGCGTGATTGCTGTGTTTGACTCAAAATTCACTATGATACCTGAAATTCCAACAACGATTCATTGTTCCATATCATAACTGAAGTCCAAGTAGCTATAGGCCAAAGTGTTTCACCAAATCGTGCCAAATGTAACGCCAATTAGCGGATGTCGATATAATACGATTCCCAAATCACTTGTCTGCTACTTTTTAAACTTTTGATGGGAAATTGATCATTCTCAGAAATGTCGTAAATTTTAATAGGATTAAATCATAACGCCTATTCGCGTTGAAATACTTTATTTACGAGAAAAGGCTGGTCTTACCATAAACGAAAAAATATCAATAACTGAATTTCAAAGCCATACAGGCAGCTTTTCTATTCCGTGACCAAAGATTTTTAACTATGCAACCCCATTTCAGAACGGATTTCAAAGCACGACCCAACTGCCAGCCACAAATTAAAGAATACCATTAAGAAATGTGTATTTGATTAGAATGGTTGTAATCGAGGGTCCAAACTACGAGATTTGGTACCTATCATTGTACAAAAACATTTTCAATTTTTTTATGAGAGTAGGGAGAATTTTAATATGTGTGCAGGTCATTCATTACTCAAGAACAATTTTTCTTAAATAAGTAATTAAACAAAGAAAAAAAGCCGGTTTGTTGGACGCATTTTGAAGTACATGAAATGCCCCCCAGATATTTTACACAATTTTAATCAGCCACACGCGCGATGTAATGAAACTCTGTACAAACACGCGATTACGGAAGTAGCTATAAAGAGTATGACTTACGACAACGACTACTGCATTTATTTGCATGACGTGGTTCGAAAGAGGGTTTGTTGCCTTTTTCAGATTTCGCAACTTTACGTTAAACACATTTGTAACGTACAAAACAACCTTTTCTTGAAAATAAAAGGTACTAGATCATATACATATTCCAACCGGTGGATGTGGGAACATGTTTTATGCTAGAGAGTTAAGTTTTAAAAAATATGTTTATGCGGTCGCAGCGCAAAATGTTTTCTTCTTGTTTTCCGAAAAGTATTTTTTTCCTGTGATGTAAATACCGCACAAGAGACCCGACTGCCCGGAGCTAGTTAGTTTATAGTATTTTTGATCGTAGTATGTTGTCAGGCTGGAGGGTTTGAGGAGAATATGGAGATGGGTTTATTATTAAATATCAATGCATTGTGTAAAATGGTTGAGCTTGGTTTAGTAACCAGGTCAGAAAAGTCAGATGCGTTCAAGCAATTCTGTTTCCTTTCTCCTTCTATTAGTCACAATTTTTCTCAAAAATAAGGATGCCATAGTTCCGTTGTTTCCAGACAGTTGTATTTTTTGTTCAGTATCAGATTAAAATATGCGTTTTTTCATCCTGAGCTTTTAACCTTCTAACACGAAAAGGGGCACTGGCCGCCACTGATTACAGGCAAAGCTTAAGAATCTTTTTGTGCTTACCAGGGGAAAAACAAAAGGTAAATGTAATTAAAGGGTAAAAGGAAAGGGAGTAGATTATAAAGTATACATTAATCGCTGTACACAGGCGGTCTACTTAACCTTCGGACAGTAATTCCGTAGAAATTCTACGGGCCCGGAAGCTCTGAACTTTGTCTTCCACGCTCCCTACGGAAAAAAAATATAAACCTGTAATGAACTCAAATCATTCAAAAGTATATTCATGTGTGAATCAATTTGTTTCTTGTCAGCAGTGCATTGGTATTAGACCATTTATTTTAAGTTTGAGAATAATATTTTAGATTTTCTGATACAAAGTTTTTTTTTTCTCCCCGTAGCCAAAGTACACAATGTTTAGTAAGAGCTAAACCATCAAAACTTTTTTCAGATTTCATATGCGTTCGAGTCTCAAAATTGTTCATATTTTTAAATTCCTACTTCTTTTGATCGTGTACTAGAAGCAAAAGTTTTCAAAACCATACTTTATTTTGTCCGACTATCTAAACCTTTTTTAATACATCAGATCTTTTTGTTTTTATAGAAGTTTGGCTTTTGATAGCAGCGGTGATTAGGATTTTGTGGAAAACCTTTGAAGACCGATAGTTTGACATAATTGAGTAATAAAGCTGTTAAAACGTGAACTTTTACCTAAAAATATACAGTTATTTTGCAAAATTACTCTTATTGTTGTTACGCGCCGACTTAGCGTTGGTTTAGTTACACCGAACGTAGGCCGTTAAATTAGACAGATAAGCCGTGGTTTTAAAGCAAGTTTATCGCTATTCCGACCTTTTAACACGCGTAACATTTACACCTCGTTTATGAGTAAAGGGGATAATGTTTAAATCTAAATCTTCGTTCGCAACTATTTAGGAGCTCTGAGAAAAAATACTGCTTATTGTATTAAACAACTTTTACTATCACATTTTCATGGATATTAAATTTGTTTGTATGTAAGTACTACGCCATCTACCTTGCTTCATCTATTGCTGCTCATAATGACTTAATCTGTAAGAAATAGTTAGGATGTAGGCGAATTCTCTATACTGTGTATTTAATATTGTTTATTTATAAGTGTCTGTATCTTTTTACTATTTCTAATTTTGTAACTGTTAATTCATGGTGGAATTCCATTTTAATGATTTAATAAAACAAATTTATAACTTTTGGGATGTCAGGGGTTGGATGAAGATGGCCATTATAGGCTGAAACCGGTCCAGTCAAAAAATAAAAAAGTTAAATAAAGTTATAAATTTGTTTTATTAAATCATGTCTGTATCTGTTTTTTTCTCCTCAATGAAAAATAAAGACATCTCAAAAAATAGTTTGTACACTAGCGGTAAATTTGACATTTAAACTTTCGAACAGTTTTTCATCTTGCAATACTAATTATCCTTAAAAAAGACTCTTGGCTATCAAATTAGCTTGACATATTTCGTTTCCAAAGTCTAACACTGCACTGTACTCGTAATTAAAATGCACTAGCTATCCGTTAAGTCTTACTTTCAAGTAAGTTTTTACTTGTATCTTTGGCTCGTAATGATACAACGGAAGCCACTAGACGTTGACGGTGACAAAATGAGAACAAACCGACAAAAAAAACTAGAAATGGTTAAAAAAGGCAGTACAAAGTAGCAAGCTGTCATTTATCAAAGTACTGGCTGGCCAGAAAGTGGCTTCGTTTGAAACCCGTTTATTCGAAGCACACCCTCTACCATTAGCGCGAGTAATCTTTATATTTATGATGGTTATTATAATATCAACCTCATCTCACTTTAAAACTACCACAAGTATTGCAGACTGATACGGCAGTAGCGTGTCATATTTTTCCTATGATTATCGCAAAAAACCTTAATTTTCCCAGAACCTTAAGACAGTATAATATTTATTACATAATACCATGATCGAAGGTTATGCCGACCTAAAGCATAAACATATCACTTTTTAAACAGAATTTCAGATTTTTTTACGCCCAATTTTTACGCCCGGGTAGGAAGTTTCAGCTCTATTTAAGCTTTATAGCCGCCAATAATCCCATAAGGTAATCCAATAATAAAATCAATACTGTAAGCCATTTTAACAGTTAGTTTTTGCACCCAAAAAACTATTGAGTGGGCACTTTTTGGGAGATTATTTATTTCTATAGAAAAGGAACAGAAATTAGTTTCGGTATTAAGAAAATCGTTTTGTTCTGAATTATTAGATTTAAAAAAAAACATTTGGGAATACTGCCGATGCAGCCACCATAAAACTGATTAGCTGAATAAGCTTAAATGTTTGTATTATATTTTACGGAATTTGTGGGAATGAGCTTACCTCCCCACATTCTGGAATAAAGAAAAGTATTTTTATATTTTCGTTGAAAGCAATCACATTGTGGTTTGACAAATTTAATGAAAATAAAATAATGACTTTGTGAAAGACGACAGATTTTATTTTATTTTGTACGACCGATCTGTTTCGCTTAGCCTAAGCATCATCAGGGTACAAAATTAAATTAAACAAAAAATACATAGTGTGTGGTTATATATACTCGTACATACAGAGAAAGAACACGATTTAAAATAAAATAAGAAAACAGCGAATTATTTGGTAATCTTTAAATTCTGTTAAATGTTATAAATTTTAAAGAAAATTAATTAAAAATTAATTGAAAAATTAATTTTAATTACAATCAAATAATGATACTTTTTTTTTCAAATATAATATAGTACTCTTCCATTAGAAGCAAAAGCTTGTGTACGGAAGACTAGTGTACTTTCATTATTATTGATCAAAAAATATGCTATGGTACATATTGTTAGTAAATGCGATATAAAGAGACATTCATTCAATTCAAATTGAGACATTTTTATTGTGGAGAATGTTTTTAAAATATTTCTTAATAGAGTTAAATAGTTGGGTTTTATCATTAATCCTTCCGATTTCTTCTGGCAATCGATTGAAAAAATATCGTCCTTGATAAATATAATGAAGTTGAGCAAATTAACTATTTCATTTTGTGCATGCAAAAATACATTTAAGTCGAGTTCGGTTTTCAGTTAAGAAATGGTATTTGTATTTTTCTTCAATGATTTGAAATATTGAATTTTTAATGAATAGGTCTTTAAATGTAGGTACTTGAAATTCTTCAAATAGGCGATCAGTTGGGCAGTCTGTAGGTTTTTTCAATATAATTTTAACAACCAATCTTTGTACACTTCCTACTGGAATAAAATAATAATAAAATAATTACAATAAAAACGTACAAACAGTATCACAGGTGATAATCTGTCTCGCACATTACTTTCCGCTTCTGGGAGAGGAAAAATAACAATTTTTTATCATGTATATTCAATGTGTAACTTCTGAGAATTTTCACCTGCAGCACATACAAGACGAAACAAATTACAATTTTCCAAGCTTACGTTGACGTATAGTACGCCCCTGGAATATATAATTAACATTGTGAATCATCATTTTCAACCCTTTCAAAAATAACGTTCCGAGGGTTCCATGTAGAAAGGTAATAGCATTATCCGCAAATCTTCCTAACTGGCCGTTTTATTATATCGTATCTCTATTCCCGGAATCAGCAGCTCTGTGTATGTATCCTCATACACGCAATCTTCGCCTAAGGACGGAAACACGAGTTTCGAGTGTTAGCTACTCGTGAAATTAATACGTTATGAAAATGGAAATGAAAATTGCGGTACCAGTTTACGTGCTATTATTTCATGTGTGATCTGTTATAATTTTATGGTTATGGTTAACATGGCTATTATTATGGTTAACCAGATTAAACAACTGACTTCGCACGAGATTCCAACGATCTTTTTCATAAAAAGTTTTTCTCAAACACTCAAATCTAGAACAAACTATATGACGTCGCATGTAAAATTATATTTTATTTACAGTTTATTGGATATTTGTATCCTTAAAAGTAAAATTACACCTTTAACTTTTCAGATGAAGGATTTTTAAATTTCCGTGCTTTTAAAAACATTAATCAAGGGAAAAATGCAATGAGAAAAAAAAAACTTTTATTAGGTCGGTGTCGTTAGAAGATGTTTTTTCATTACAAATATACATTTAAGATCAATTTGGGAAAGAAAAAAAAATGGAAATAGAAAGATTTCAGAGTCACTAGCTTTTCACTAAATATCATGTCAACCAACGTCTTCATGAAGTGAGGTGGAAATATTTCGTGATGTTTTTATTCTGATAGTAGAAAAGGTAATCATGATTGTTTATAAATGCCACGACATGTTATAAAGCCAGGAACTTGATGAGAGGGCATTTAAAAAATACATATTTACATATTTAGGATGAAGTTTACAAACATTAAAATACTCTATACAATACTTGTAAGAAACCAATTGGAATATAATTCCTCAATATAGAATTCTTTCTACAATAGTTATTAGAATTCCATTGAGAGAGTCAAGTATAATATTTTCAAAACGATTAATTTCAAATTGGGAATTTCCGCTGATGATAATTATTACATTTTTCTATAGCAATCAATTGGACTCTTAACGTTGAAAGATAATATTCACTGACTTAATTTTTTTTATTTAAAATAATTAACAATTGGTTTGACTCTCCTAAAATAGTTTCGTGAACTACCCCATACCTAATAGGTCAACTCGTCTCTAGTCCCCTTATTATTGCAACAATACGGGCACTTACGCAGAGCAAAATTCAATTATTCATCCTGCATTGATTAGGAAATTAATATTACCATATCGATGAAACTACGGTCTGCATTAATTGATTGTCATACAAAAGCAGAATTTAGAAAAATCTTTACCCCGTCATCTTGTTCAATATAACCAATTTATTTCTACTTCATATAAACATATTTATATAAATCTTTTGGAATACTTGTAATTTATTTAATTTTCACTAATACCACAAGATTATATAAATAGTTACTAGTTGTTTCCCATCATATTATTATTTTTTGCTTCTACTCGGTAGTACCTTGAATTTTGTTTTTTTTTTAAACTTTTTTACCTATTTATCTACTGTACACAAGCTCCTCACTATCTATTATAGTTTTACTGTGCTCCTTAATCACTCACTTATATGTCAATAACACATTTTTGTGGCATATATATATATGTTAAATAAATTAATTTTAAATAAAAAATAATTTTGTTTTAAGCCACTTTATTTATACACATATAACAATTCGACCGGTTTCGGTTAGACTTAACCTTCATCAGGAACGTATAAGTATAAACTTTATAAAGTTAAGTCTAACCGAAACCGGTCGAATTGTTATATGTGTATAAATAAAGTGGCTTAAAACAAAATTATTTTTTATTTAAAATTATAATGTCAAGCCACAAAGTGTTTGCTTCCTTCGATAATTAAATAAATTAAATATAAAAGTATGTAAGTATTATAAAGGTGTTTTTAATTTTAAATAACTAATAATTTTGAAGAGTACTTAGGTTTATGCGGACAAATTAACATTAAGCTTTCACGAAGTGAATCAAATAGTTTATCAGCACTTAGCCATCAATATTAATTGCAAACTTCCAAGTACTTATCCCGTACTTCGAGTAATTTAATGTATTATATTACACACGTTTAATTAACTAATTACCAGATTAACAGCAAGAATATCGATGTCGTAATGGTGGATTAATTTATCACCAAACCGAAACAAGGTGTGCCTCAGGTATCAAATTTACTTTAGGCATGCTAAACAATAAGAAATAGTACCACCGCCTGCTTGTTCAAACACAAATGATGATGTTTCTATTTTCTCGTGTATATACAAGTAGGCCCAAGTTAGGATAATCCAATAGGAGTCAAGTTAAAAGTTTACATGGAATTAATACGAAGGGTGGTATCAAATACGCTGTAAATAGACAAGCTTTATTTTAAAACAGTAAATTTAAAGAGCTTTTGGTTATTATTAGCTTCACGTTAATCAATTAATCACAGAAAGTCTGTAAATAAAGAAAAAATAAATCTTTGCAATCCCTGTGAAGTAATGTTTTACACTATTTTTAATTATTTCTTTTAAATGTCGGTATATTATGATACATTTTTTGAGCGGTACGTACTTTAGATTTTTCAAAAGAGTGATAATTTATTCTTACCAAGAATGTATTTATTAAAATTGATAACTCTTGAGAAAAATTATGGCAATAATAATATATTATTTTTCTTATTTTTTTTTTCTTTATTCTTTAATCACCTTCTCAGTTGACGTTTTGCCTATTTTATTTATTATTATCTCTCTCTTTCTCTCTGTTCCTTTGTTTTAATTTTTATGTTATTCTTTTGTTTTCTCACTGTTTCATTATTTTATTTTATATTATATTCTCCTTCTTTATGTATATTTAACCGCACACTTTGTATTTTTCGTTTAGTTTAATTTTTCACCTTGATGATAAATGTGAAAAATGGCTAAGTGATACCAGTCGATCATAAAAAAAAATTAAAATCTGTGGTCTTATACAAAGTTATTATTTTATTTTTTCTGGAACATAAAGAAGTAAATGCAATTCCATACAGTATTTACATAAGATAATCATAAGATTACGAAAATTTCACAATTATAAGTTAAACTGTATCCAAATGATGAGTAAATGCTTTGATTAAAGCTGTATTCACACCAACGTCCGGATCCACTCAGTGGCGATACTGTTCCGCATGAGAGCTTATTGATATGGTATGAATATCAATCAAGGAGTATGTGCTAAGACAAAGTTGTGTTGCAGTATATCCTCTCTGAACACCCTTGTGATATTTAACTACTTAGTAAGTTAAATAATTATTTTGATGTGTAAAAATACTTCCATCGCAGATTTTTTTTTATTAAAAACCATTTTTTATTACTAAATAATATTTTTAAATAATTAAAAATATTATTTAGAGATAAAAGAATTATTAAAAATATTATTTAGTGATAAAAAATGGTTTTAATAAAAAAAAATCTGCGATGGAAGTATTTTTACACATCAAAATATTTATTTAACTTACTAAGTAGTTAAATATCACAAGGGTGGGCAGAGAGGATATACTGCCACACAACTTTGTTTTAGCACATACTCCTTGATTGATATTCATACCATATCAATAAGCTCTCATTCGGAACAGTATCGTCACTGAGCGGATGCGGACGTTGGTGTGAATCCAGCTTAATAAGGTTTAAACAAAAGTACAATGACACCGCATTTAGCGAATCTTACGATCGTTAAAAAAGATGAGTAGGTACATACTCAAAAAAGTTTTTTTGAGATCCCGAAGGGTTGAAGTGATTTTTGAAAGTTCACAATCTTCTCAAATTCTTGCATGCTGTTGTATCTTACTGTTTTGTAGTTGTGTCTGAATAAATCTTTTCACCTTCTTCGAAAACCTTCCTACTTTCAGATTTGAACATAGGCTTCTCTCATATTTTTTAAAGCTCGTCAATCCTGGGCGGCACTAAAGTCTTCAGTCCTCTTCGTCTGGACAAATATGCTTTTTAATACTTCATAACTGTACGTAATATAATGTGGGTAATTTTTTTTATAAATGCGGCTGAGCATTTTGAGACGTGGTCCGGGATAGATTTGAAACAAATAAGTAAAAATCGACATACTTATCTATGCAGAATAGGTAAGTATGCCGACAATACTCTCGATTTATAAGTTTATGCGTTCCTCTTTTGGTCGCCTGCAAATTTAAGTTTGTCTATTCATACCTCACTTTAATCGATTGGCGTTGCTTTGTTTTGATCAAATTGTTGTCTTTTCATGGGAATATTTAGACTGATAAACTTTATACATCAGTACATAATTACATTTAATTATGTACTGAGGTTAATAGTTTATGACTTCCGTATATATCTAAATAAAATAATTATTTAATATCTAAAATAATGGCCCCTAGTGATCAAGTTCACGTTAAAGAAATGCGATATTTAGATGTGACTAAATCAAAGAATTCTTGCATAAATCGCTAACAAATCGAAAATGTAAGTCTGTTACTAGTACCTACATTTTGCCATCGATTATAAAGTTTAATTTCTTATTTATCTTTGCTGAATACATTACCATCGAAACGTTAATCCACTAAATTAGGTTGATTTAATCGTTATTTTATTTTGTTATTTGAGAAAACATACCGTTGTATATACATATTGATGTATTAAGTAATCACACTTTCGCATTAACCATTATAGTTTCCCCTAATTAATTATAATTCTATTCAATTTATGCCCATTATTTACATTCATATTTTTCGGTAGTTTAAAGCTTTTATTGCGTTGAAAATAATTCTAAAACCTAGTGAAATAAAATTTGTTAAAACATCAACATTTATTTAAAGTCTCTTTCTGTCGCGTTTTCAACACATTTTTAATGTTCATTAGTTTTGACACGCGAAACTACCGGGGCGTCAGTAAATCTTTTTTTTTCTGTACGTTTTTATGAAGCATGTTGGAACAAAACTAGGCTTTTTCAGATACAATGTGTGGCGTGTTGTTTTTAAACAAGAATGGCAATTATGGTTTTATTTTAAGAATATTATTTGACCAGTTAGTAGCTGAGTGGACAAACGCGTCGGATACCCACCCGGGCGTGGTGGGTTCAATCTGTTACCTAAGCCCTCTTTCTTTGCACAAGCAATATTTTACGCTTTTTATAATGGCAGTGGGAGTTTTTTTAAATATTGTCATGTTATTTGAATCCCGGGAATGTGAGTGAGTTTTCTTAAAGAAATTGGTAAACAAGAAAGGAGACTAGCCGTACATCATGAGAGTAAGAATTGGCAAAGAAAGATTCTCTCTCTTCGTATAACCTTAGTTGAACGGTAATGCCCAATTCGCTTTGGAGAATTTAATTTAACACTGACCTAATATGAAATTCCAGTGAATAAAATTGATTTCCAAAACATTCACATTGGACAAATAATTACAATAAAGAATATGTTACTTTTTATAGGTATTATGGATATTCCTACAATTAATTAATCGGTTAGGAAAAAAATATTGAAAACGAAAATTCTGAGAACGGTAATGAATACTGCCTGGAATGTCGTCGAATAGGGAATTTGACACTGTGTGACTTCATGTGATGATTAATCTCTTGTTCCACTTAACACTGACCTTTTTGTGCCATTTAAAAAAAAAATTTGAACCTACTCATTGAAATTATATTTTTTTAATAGACTTTAATTCCTCCTTCGAATTCTTGTGCGTTTACTGGCACTAACCGCCTTGTTTCTGGCAACCGCTAAAAATTTATAAATTTACAACTTTTTTGTCAAAGTATTCGTATCGCATAAATAATATCGAAGAAAGAAACTGAAACAATTATCAATGTGGATAATATGCATATACAAGCACGAAAAAGCAGAAAATTATTTTTAATTCCCATAAAAATATTCTGAACCACAAATTACCAGCATTTGAGCACTTTCGTGAAAATATATGGATGAAATATTCATGAATAATAATTTGAGTATTAATTTTCTACGAAAAGCAGTTTTGCAATATTGTTGGTGAATAAACAATAGCGTCAAAACGACACCCCGTCGACTATCCAATTTTAACTTTTCACTTAATCGTACACTAGGCCAAACAGATTTAAAAAAATAATATAAACATATATTATCTTCATTTAAATTTACCACTCAGTTATTTTTTTGTTTGGTATACGATTAAAAAAAAACATTTTCTTTATTTTGGCTTAGAATTTCTCTAGTTATACGGTCAAAACGTGAAATGAAACATTTTACATAGTCTCAGTAGTTTTATTTCAATTTCCGATAACGTGAAACGAACGAATAATGTATTCAAACAAGAATTAACTCGATAAAACTTTATGCTTATTGTTAAATTGATTTTTCAAACAAGATCAATGATTTTAACGAAATATCAAACAGAAGAAAGACAGAAGAAATAATAAGAGTAGGTTACAACCGCGACTTGAATTTGGAAGCTCTCCGAGAGTAACGTCTCTGCCAATAAGCTTACGAAAATTTTATAGGTACTGTCATTTTTTATTAATTCCATATTTGCATATCAACAAAAATATGACTATGTATATCGGGAGAAATCGAGAGTCCAATAATATCGATGGTTTTCAAAGAAATTACAAATTATTTTATTTTATTATTTTATCATTTCTCGATGGGTCAGTGGATAAGAACAGTCATCTGACCCCGGTGTTCAAATCGCGGTTGCGGAATAAAAAAGCTCTTCTGATTTTTTCAATCCTTTTGATTAGTCGATAAAGCTTGTTCCTGAGTGATTCTATTTATTTTTGTAAATTACATTCATGACGATTTTCAAAACAAAAAATTGAATACGAGTATGTATCTTTTTAATTTTATTTAGCCGGTGGGAATTGAAAGAAAAACTAAAATCTGTTGAAAAGGGCACCATAAGGAATTGTTTTTTTTTTATTTACTTTTGATTCCACGATCAATGAAATCTCCTTTTAGATTTCGATAAAAAAACGGCATGTCGACTACAAAAAACACAGCAATGCAAATAATTAGGTAGTAAATATCTTTTGGCAAATTTATCAATCTCCTAAGCCAGAAAGATATTAAAACACATCAGTTATTCTATTTGTTAAATTGATATGGCGTAAACTTAATTCACTATGGATCCTTTTAAAATATTTCCGCTGAGAAATTGATTTAGCTTTCTCTTTCAAATAATTCGTCCGACTAAAATCTTAAATCAGAAAACTGAACATTTTTGGTCGCCATCCTTCTGATTGCGACAGTAATTTGAATTGTTCGTTGGAGCTTCAAACATTAAACGACTGATTTAAAACGTCTGTAAGCGGTTATATTACGGAAGCGCAGATTTCTCCTCACTGAAAAGCAATTGAAAAAGGGAATATTACAAACGTTTTCAATGAATTAAATAAATTAAACTTTCTCACTAACTTACCATAATATCAATTCATTGTTAAGATTGCCAGAGGAAAAAAGTGTAACTATGTATTGGTATGCTTCATACACTGTCCCATGCATACATACTCAACTCTACGCGTGATTCAATTCAAGAACGTGATTAAGTGGGAACTCGAATGTGCCATTTCTTTTCGTGGCGTTTTTGACTTCATCTTGCGTCCACTCGTGCGTTATGTACATTCCTTTCTTCGTCCATTCGCTCTACAGGTCAACACCATCTAAGCCTCCCCTTTTGATACTCGTTAATCACGCTTTCGTCAACGTTGTATTGTGTTCGGAACATTCCATTTGTATCGCGTTTGCACATGGTATATCTACGCATACGCTTCAGGCAGTTTCTATTGTATTGAGTCGACTTTCGTGCTTCTACTGCCATTTCCATGCCTCGTTTTCAAACATATAGAGTGGTTTCAAAACCCAATTTTGGAGAGTTGCTTTCGCTTCTTGATACTTTTATATTACTGTATATCTGAAGACCCCATGGTAAAAACCTGTTTACTAACTATCTACTCATTCTGAGATATTTAGTATTTTGCATTTTGTTAAAAAAAGTGCATACCATCACAACTCCACAAACTATTTTTTCTGAATGTTATAGCGACCATACTAAATTTAATATGTAATTTAGCATTTTAATGTATTTCTGCAATACAGTGTTATTATTTTAGATAACACGTTCTTCCCATTAAAAAATATTTCAGTTATAACAAAATTTGCAGTTAACTTGTTCAACTCTTTGATTTTCCATGTTCGTGCCATTTTCATGATCTGAAATATGTGTTTATTAGACTATGCACACTTCCCTTTATTTCATTTGTAATGAAACAGTTTTGTTGGCAATGTTGATTATTTTAAATTCTTTAAAAACGTTTAGTTTGTGTCCCGGTGAGAAGCCACCATTCAGAATCGAATCATTGTTTGAAATGGCTAAAATTTAGTTTGGTAATTAAATTTGAATAGCCAGGTACACAATCTTAAGTACTCTTTTTCAAATGAAATTCTTCGTTTCCAGTAAATGTTTTGAAGTACAAGTATTTTAACAAAAAAAAGTTTTTCTTTCTCATATTGAAGAAAATTAGAGAATAAAATAGCATTTATCGGTGAAACTCGTGCCAAAGTAATTTGGATATTTTTTCAGTCTCATAAAAATAATTGGATTACATGATTTCCGTAAATACACACAGTATTGTGAAATTTATTACGGAGCTAGCCCATAGTACCTCTATTTAATTAAATAATATATTAATATGTTTATAACCATTGTGTAAATGTGAATCGTCTGTATATTTATTACTTTTCCTTTAATACAGCTTATCCCATAAGCATAAACCCTTTCAAAACCGACGACATCTGTAAATATTCTGATAATTCTTATAGATATTACACAACCTCAATTTAATCGACGTAGAACAGCTACATCCTTTAGCGTTTTTTATGTAAATTATTGTTTCAGGTTCGTTAAATGCCCTTGGTGATATGAAATATTGGCCAGCATTTTTATTATTGTAGTGAATGAAAAAAATATATGGAAAATAAATTTTATTATAATTTATATAAATGTGAACATTATCGTATATTGAAAGCACTCCAAAAGTCCAGTGATGGAATAATAATAACAGTTGTTAACTTCACGTGAAGTTCTGTTATTTTCACAATAAGCTTTAGTGGACATACACATACAATAATGACAGTCATGCAACATGACGAATTGGGTACACAAAATATCGATAAGGTAATGATGAGTGACATGCATCCAATAATTTCCATAGAGTTCACACTAGCAGCCCAGAAGTAATCCGTGTAAATAGCAGCTTACCGCAAACCATCCACTCTGGAAAAGTACCTTACGGAGAAAGCTCACATCATATTTGAAAGTTGATAAAATTACGATTGAACTTTTATTTGGTTTTACATACCACAGTGGTGATTT
Source organism: Drusus annulatus (assembly GCA_022651775.1). Classification (NCBI taxonomy): domain Eukaryota; kingdom Metazoa; phylum Arthropoda; class Insecta; order Trichoptera; family Limnephilidae; genus Drusus; species Drusus annulatus. The sequence goes on along the minus strand of JAGWCC010000522.1, from coordinate 434,724 downwards.
CGAAATTTGTATTACGCTGCCTCGGGTAACTCGTGTATTATGATCAAATAAATTCGCATGTATTATTGATATTTCAAATCAAATTATTGTATTGCTTTATTGAAATTCTTTTCTAACGCTATGAAAACGTTATTTTCACTGTGTAATATTAGGTTGTATCCAGGAAATCTGCATGTGTGGAAACTGACGCAGAAAAAATTCTTGAACAGTGAGTATATCAGTGGTGGTATGAAATTTGCATAGCTTTTTCCGTCTGGAATCTGAAATGCCAACCAAATGAACTAATTTATTCAGAAGAACGACATTACTAATCTGGGTTTTACGCACTAGATTCCCTACAGTGACGTTATACTGACTTTTCATTTCAATTTATCAACACAAGATAACTTATAGCTATCATAAAATAATGCAACTTGAGCGATATTACAATATAAAAATGAAATTCCAAGGTAAAAAAACTTGGATAAATGATGGAGATTGGCAATATTTTATAAAACTGTGTAGCGTATTTTGTGCTCTAAGCTGCATCGATTGGAAACAATATACCGTAAACTTATAGACTCGTACTTCATGGTGAGCTAAATTCGGTTTTCTACCCCCAAAAAAATTTTTTTTTACAGGAGGGTGGGTTAGGAGTATCGTTTCATTTAAACATTTATTTATTTATTTATTTATTTATTTATTTATTTATTTATTTATTTATTTATTTATTTATTTATTTATTTATTTATTTATTTATTTATTTATTTATTTATTTATTTATTTATTTATTTATTTATTTATTTATTTATTTATTTATTTATTTATTTATTTATTTATTTATTTATTTATTTATTTATTTATTTATTTATTTATTTATTTATTTATTTATTTATTTATTTATTTATTTATTTGGAACATTTGACAGAGTGACAACATTGCATACATACTAGATACAAAATAAATGGTAGGTCATCAATCCATTTCCAAAATGTTCACATCATGCAATTAGAAATACACTGAATTACACTAATAAAAACAATAGAAAAATAAAGAAAACAACCGTTTATAAAAAGAAATATCAACACATGCTTAAATTTAGGAAAAAAAAAATTATAACACATAAAATTATCTTAATAAGTTGTATATGTGTGTACCTTTTTCTGTTTATGTTTTAAGTAAAAATAGTATTTAAGATTTGATTAAACCTAAAAGGTGAGTTGCAGAATATATCAATTTCGTTAATCATACCATGTTCGTTAATCTTGCCACTACAGTGGATGTTATACAGTCGACACATTCACATGTATGATAGTTTTGTCTTATCGTATACATAGTATTCGAATCATTTTTGTTGTTGTTGTTGATAAACAATAACTTTGTATTATACTACTTTCATTTTTCTTGTTGCCGATTAGGTTTTGCCACCACAGATTTGCTTCACGAGGGCAGTATAATACTAACTATGAATAATGGGGATTACAATGGTTTATGTACATTTATTACAGACAGCGTGAAAAAGATAAGATACAGGACGGACTACCATAAAAGGGGAAAGATTTTTAGGTAAAGGAATGGAGAAAGAGAAATCTTTATCAACCAGCAACATATTTAGTTAAGGGATTTTGTGTAAATTTATTTAATAAACTAAATTCATTTTACAATTAAAATGAAATCATTAAAGCTTTATGTTTATTTGTAATATTGATTATTTAAAAAAACAATGAGAGTATTCAAATGATATTAAAACAAGAGAGACACAGGAAGTAAAAAGATAAGCTTATGTACTCGATCATATCCTAATCTTGTATATTTTTTTATTAATCAATAATACTGAAAACAAATGTTTAATGTAAACTCGATGGTGTTTCCAAATAAATAGGTTTGCGGGCTTATCCACAAACCATTTTAATAATGTTTTCAATTATATGAACTGTGGTGTGCTATTTTGTGTGCTCAACTACATTTTGATGGTTTTTTTCTGGCTTCGTTCGAGTTGTAAAAATTTGTTTTTAAATTTATTTATCCCTTTAAATGATATTAAACATATCCAACACCAATGAAATAAAACAATGAAAATGAAGTAGTAATTTGTATGAAACCACAGATTTTATTTTATTTTTGATGACCGACCGGTTTCGCTTACGGGGTATATCAGCATGGTAAAAAAATAGACTTACAAAAATACATAGTGTGTGGTTATATATACTCATACATACAAAGGGAGAACACAATATAAAATAAAATAAGAGAACGGTGAGAAAAAAAAATAATAGCATTTTAATTATAACCAAAGAACAGAGATAAGAGACAGACAATATAAAACGAAAGAGGCAAAACGTCAACTGAAAACGTGACGAAAGAATAGGGGGAAAAAAAACTTAAAAACACTAGTGAAAAACAATAAAGAAATTGTGAAAACAAATTTTTCTGTGGGAAATTACTCGGAGATTTTCTGCTTCGCAAGATTTTTAAATAAAACTTCTTTCAGTAATTGTTGATGTTTATTATATTGAAATAAACCCTTCAAAAATGATAACGTTTTTATCAAACGGTTTCCACAAAAATATTTTATTATTATTCAATTAAGTTTATAGAACATCACGGAGCTCATATAATACGAAAAAAAAACAATGTTATAAATGAATATAATAATATGATTTTTTTTTTCATATCAATTGGTAATTGTAGACATACCCTTATTGAATTACGTATTTATATACGTAAATAAATACAATTGTTTATGAAAATGAGATTTTGCTTTGATAATAATAAAAAAAACTTATTTGTGTGGGCACTCAGAAGATTTTTTTGGACGAAATAGCTTCGGCCATGTAAAGAAAGTAGATTAACAGTGTGAGTAACTTTTCCTTGACCTTACTTTGACCTTCTTTGACCTTTTCTTCCCTTACTTCCTTAAATTGTACAACATTCCTCGAATGGGGGGGCCAAAGTTTTACTGACTTTTAGAACTTGTTCTTGCACGGAATTACAAAAAAACGAATATTAATTGATACGTGATCATCTGTTGATGGAATATAATATGTTTGTCGGCCTTCGTGGTCGAGTGGTTCCACGATTACGAGCCCAAAAGTCATGGGTTTAAAATCCCGGTGTTACCAAATAAATGTTATTATAATAATGAGTTATTTTGCAGTTAATTAATTTCTAATGATATATTTTCGGCACTTTTCAGAGTGATAGATATTCTCAGTGTACGCTGGTGGAAAACCACTCTTCAGAATATAAAAGTTTCTTGAAATGATTAACAAACAACTCTACCTCCAGCCTCAAAACATAATCTAATCAAGGATGCCATAGTTCCACTGGTTTAAGACGGTTGGGTGCAGTTGGGATTCTTGTGTGGTATTAACATAGATACAAAAGTTACGTAAAAGCTGTTTTTTTGCTGATATCATCTGACAGTTTTTTCAATCGGTTTCCTTTCAAAGTTTGGTTTTCAATGCATAATTAAATTTCGTATTCTATTGCGATAAAATTTAATACGTTTTCAGTGACTCAGCACTTCCCGGCTTTACAAAGTACAAACATGTTTCAATTTTCGTTAATTATATCTACGTGTAAAAACATAGTTAACCATATTAATTTTATTGTAAAAGGTATATCTTTTTATATTCAAAGAGTAGCAGTAGCTTTTGAAAAAAATAAAATAATCTTAATGATTGAAAATTCATTCTGTATTATTCACATCGTTTCTTAATCTTAATTTTGTATTTCACAAAATGAAATTTGCCTACTAGTTTGCTTTTAATTTTATTTTACAATCCGTAAGAGATTGAAATGATTTTTTTTAATATTTGTTTTTTTATTTTTTATTCGTAATTCTTGTAACTTCTTCTTAAGTCCTTTTTTCAAATGTAAGTTGTGTATCAGTAATATGAACTTTACAAAGATTGTATATCAAACAATTTAGTTTTTAATTAATTATTATAGTAAATAATACCATATCAATATTTCTTGGCAACAGTGAAGTAAAGTTATTATTTACTGTCTTGAAATAATAATTAATATGAATACCTGAAGATTCTACAATACGTAAACAGGTACTTATTTTTAGGAACATAAAAGATCTGAACTATCGAAAATATTTTTTAGTATGGTTAGATAAAAAAACGAAAGTTTTCGGGTGCAAAATAGTATAATAATAAATTCATAAATTATAAGTATCTACGTTTCCACGCTCTTTTGGTCGGGAACTTACTCAGTATCCCCTAAGGACTTAAAACCATATATGGTAATTAACACTTTATGAACACAAATTGATGGTTTATCCCCTTTGCTTACGAAAAGTTGTAAGCAGAAGTTGCCGTTTATTGTGGTCAGGTTTCCTAATCTGTTTTTTTTTTGTAGACAATATTTGTACCCTAACGATCTACGTAGGCAGAGGCGGCTCTAGGGGTCCAAAAGTGGAAGGTCATTACATTAATATATATTTGTCACTAACTTGATGTTGTTATACATTCCGATATGTAATTTTTTAGGTATCTCGTGAATTCAGTAGTCAACTGATTCGTTATATTTGTTTGTAAATTATTTACGACTCTCACTGACAAACACGTAATTACAATGAATTACTTTCACCTTCGTATGAGAAGTAATGCATTACCTACTGGGGAAGCCGAATTTCTCTTTAATGGTTAATTGGAAATCACTACCCAATATCAATGTAGGCGCCTACCTAGATTTACAAAAAGGCGCCTTTTAACCTGCTGTCATTTTACTTTCTTTCACGCACTTATGTATTTCTCTCACCGTTTTCGAGTTGCTAAAAACCTTGTGAATAATTGTGTTTATTGAATTAAAATAATAAGTGATTAGTGGGTAATTATAAATGGAAAGAAATTCCAAGAGACATGTTTTTTTACTCCCGAATGATTTTAACACCTCTCGAGGCATTTTTTCTCAGAAAAAAGTTTACAGCGACGCGTTTGTAGCAGATGGTGACAGCTTGTCTGTCGAACGAATTTGTGTGATACTAAACGCAGTAAGTCTCAGGTACGTCTCGCGGACTCGGTTTAGTGCATTCACGTGCGTTGTCTCAGTAACGTATCTACATTATTTAATTCATCTAAGGTTGAAATTTAGAAGATTAAGAATTACACCAACTAAATTTAAACAATTTAATAATTCTTCGCAAACTACATCGATAACAGCAAAAAAATACTCATTCAATTGAATTCAAAACAACCTTTGAGTAACGCGACAAGCATGCAATATTCAAACCCAACCAACGTTTATCACTATCTCTTTCAAATACACTTAATATTTATCGCACCGTCTCTATCAGGGTCATGTGCTAAACTTCCTTCAGAATTCGTGATTTTGTGCACTTGAACGACATAATGCTATCTCGTTCATTATATCGCCCGTATAGAAACTGAATATATGCTTTTGGAAAATTCACGAATGACACGTAGGTAACACGTGTAGGATAGACAGCTTTCCATTGAACGTTAGATATTGCCACTGCGTATTATTTGGCGCTGAAATATTCCAAATACAATTTTTCATTTGTGTAGTATGTTATATGAACTGTTTTTGTCTTATACTTTTGGAAGGTCTATGTTTAAATAGTCCTAAGGGGCGGCCGCCACTGTGCGGAGGTATTTAATATAATTATTAGATCTACCACTTTGCTTCCGTCGTTCTATTTCCGAAATTCGAGGCTTTATTGTAAAAAAAACTGGCTATACACTTATGATTCAAAGTTTTGTCCACCGCTGGTCACTGTTTTTTCCCAGTTTTTGGGTAGCGCTCTTTATTAATTTCGCCTTAGAAAAACTGGTCATCTCTTAAAGCGATCCACAAATCGATCCAATTTTTTACTATTTCATAAGACCGGAAGTGTTGATCAGCCAGATCGTGTGCCATTGATCAAAACAAGTGATAGTTTAACGTCTGGAGAATACGGCGGGTGGGGTAGGACTTCCAATTTCAACGTTTCCAAGTAAGTCCTGACCACTTTCGCAACATGGGATCGAGCACTGTCACACTAGAAAATCACTTTATCGTGACTCGTTGTATTGCGGACATTTTTCTTTCAATCTTCTGTTCAAACGCATTAATTGCATTCGTTAACGAGCGCCTGTGATTGTTCCAGTCGGTTTTAACGTATTTCATTTTATTTTACTAATAGCAGCCTCGCCATAAGTATTTGAGAGCATTTTTTGAGCTGCAGATTTCTTCAAATTGAAGCAGAAAATCAAAACCTCCCGCAAATTACAAGAATTCATTCGTAAACTGACATTTTCAATCAAGAATATCTTTATGATGTCGAACAAAATAGATTAATGTTTCTATGCGGTTATGTTGACAAATACCTTAGTTTATTGCATGGCGTCTATATTCATGTAGTTCAACCACTACTTATCGTTAAAGCCATCTATATAAAAACGACGGAAGCAAAATTGTACACCTAATTTAAACACCGTTTGTTTTTTTTTCGAAATGTTGTGTGGGGTATGCTGTAAACAAACCGCAATATTTCGAAAATGCCAATCTCGTACATTAGATACGTATACTTATTTTTATTTTTCTTTGAGAATTGTTTTCCTGAGACATCCAATCGAACATCACATTGTTATCCTTCTGACACTTCTATCCGGAATATGGAAGAATCGATTCGATCTTCATGTCTACACCATCTGCACGTAATCAAGTTCCCCTTTATTTATATTGTTCGTTACTTTCACAAGGGCTCCAAGCCTACACGCACTTACAAAACCTCCAGAGACGAATGTCAAACTCAAATGCGTGTAAACTCTACTCTGGATATGGTTGTGAAAAGAGTTTCACAAAACTTTTAAAGGAATTACAAAATACCTAATATTAATAGTGCACACCTTGCCACTAACACACGTTGTTCATAAACGAGACGAATTCAGAGTAATTTCACACAAAACAGCATCCACACAAATAAAAAAACACTCACAAAAAGATTTGACGATTACAAGCGACAACTTTACTAATAATGTAAATATTATATATTTTATAACAAAGCGAGAAATCGTATGATATGAAAGTTCAGGGAGCGTGCGTACACATTGTCAACCCTTCGATTATATAACCCGTCTGTAGTATTGATTTTCAGCAAGTAGCGGATGCTCATAATAATAATTCTGTTTCCCAATACCCTTCGACCCTTTCAGAAATAATTATTATGACTCATTTAGCAATCATAATCATGATCATCTTAATTGGGGATTGGATATCGATATATCTCAAAGGCCAAAAAGCACCGCGGCTATTAAGTATAAATAATTTTCTTTTCTAAGTACGTACGCACTTACGAACGAGTGTGAACTTTTCAAGTTTAGGACTGATGGATGTGCTTAGGAAATTATCAAGTTAAAAAATAATCCTTTTAAATCCATACCTACTAAATAAAGTACCTACCTATAGTATATCTGATCAGTCAAATAATAAATCTACCATACTTCTTACAATATGAACTGGTCTTCGGCAACTCGTACAATATTGTTTACAGCTGCTCTGCCCGATGTTCGCCTTTACTCGTGGCTCAAACATGACGATTATGACTGCGGTTACCTGAGCTCTCCTCTGATAGAACTGGTGATGATTTTGGCTCCAAAACACGATTCAGTCATCCAGATGAGGATCGTTTTTGAGCATTTAGTTGGTACCCTCATGGTCGGACGGGTCGTCTTGAATATCAATTTCCACATCATCAACATCTACATTGTTTTCGTTTTCGACGTTTCCTTCAATGCAGAAATGTTCTCCTCTTATAAAAACAAACTCGTGATATCAGCATCAGACAATCGTTTTGATGCCATGGTAAAAAACTGCAAAAGAAGTACCATAACTAGTTACAAAAAATATACACAAACCCTAACCATTCGTCGAAATTGCGAGTGGAATCGCAATATCTCGAAAAATTGTGTACTTACCCGCCGGACATAACTACTTCCCAAGAGACCGTGGCGAGCACTTAGTTGACAAGAAACAACACGATCATCGGCGTACGCGGAAAAAAAGACAGCGTATTTAGTATGGTGTATTCGTCGATGCGACGAAGGTTAGGTGTTCAGGGTTAATATACACTATTCTATATTTGAAATGGTTGGTTTTAACTAGTTTTTTATAAATTCCTAGCAAAAAGGAGAGTAAAGAAATTGCAAATATTGACCAAATTAAAAATTGACGACGTATTGAGAATTGTTAAAAATCTTACCCAATATCAGCTGACTAATGGTAGCTGAAAATATTGGTCGTTAGCTGAAAAAGTTATAAAAATTCCCGCTTATCTACTTTTTCACCTCTGACTCAACCCAGTGTTGGTCCGTTGGATAAGTTTAAAACGTTACATTTAGCCAAACCTTTCTCTTAAAAAAAATCTCATGCATTACTTTCGGACTCAAACTAAAATATCCTGAAGCCAGATTGCTGCTTATCGGGTACTACAATATACCTAATATTGACTGGCTCACCCATAGTCATTCGAATAACCAACTTAATATCTCTGCTAATGCTCGCGAAGTTATCCATATGTCAACTTTTTTAAATCTTAAACAAATCAATAATGTAATTAATCCTAATCACCAATTGTTAGACCTCGTATTTAGTAGTGATTCTTCTGTAAAATTATGCAAATCAATTGATCCACTTCTGCTTATCGATTCTCACCATCCTCCCTTAAGTATTACCATTGCAAACCTTGACCCTAACACTCAACCCGAAATTGTTCCATTCTATTCATATAATTTTGCCAAAGCAAACTATCCACTGATATTAAAATATTTAGAAAGTGCAGATTGGTCATTTCTAGACACTAACAATAATGTTAACCATAATTTAGATTCCTTTTACTCCATCATTAACACGGCTATCGATAAATTTGTACCCTCAACTCAACTCTTACTATTGAAATTTCCAAAATGGTTTAACAAAGATTTAAAACAACTTATGGTAAATAAAAAAATTTGGCATAAAAATTACAAGAACAGCAAATCAATCTCAGACTGCAAAATATTTCACAATTACAGAACTGAATGCAAAACTCTCTCAAAAAAAATTATATCAAACTCACACACATAATACAGAACAGTCTATTCCTTCAGATATCAAACACTTTTTCAAACACATTAACTCGCTAAGAAAAAACAAACCATCCATACCAACATCCATGCGATTCGAGGGAATAAGAAGCAGTGATACTACTGAAATTGCTAATTTGTTTGCCGACTTTTTTAAAAGTGTTTACGAAAAGGACATCCCATACGATCGTATTCCACTCTTTCATCCAAACGAATCAGTCCACATTCCTGCTATACGTTTCTGATGTTTCGCGTAAAATTAAGTCACTTGACATTGAAAAAAATGCTGGTCCTACAAAGTGAATCCAATTTTTCTTATTAACTGTGTGTCAGTATTAGCCAAGCCACTTTGTCAATTATTTAATCAATCACTGATGACCGGCTGTTTTCCAGATGTATGGAAAATAAGTTATCTAACACCAATATTTAAAAAGGGCAATATTCACGATGTCACTAATTATCGACCTATTTGTATGCTCTCAATAATCCCCAAATTATTTGAAAACCTCATATTAGATAGAATCTTTATACACCTTAATAAAATCATTTCACCTAATCAACCACAGCAGACCCACTTTTTTCTTTGATCCATTTTTTTCAAAAGTTGAAAACCGAAAACACACAAAAACGTGACTAACCTTTCCAGTTGTCAAAAGCCAACCACTAATCTAAAATGGCTGATAATGCTAACATATGATAAACATATGTGCACCAACAGAACAACAACTAAAAAATCGATAATCGAATGTACACAGCCCGCGAAAATTCAAAATTCACCTTTTCTTTTGAACAGGCCCCGTATATAAACTTATCCACAAAAAAGCCTTACAGTAGCGAAAGGCAGCCCACTCACCGAGCAGAAAAGATTATATCCTCATTAATGCAACTCTAACCACAGTTGACACAGGAAGAGGGAGAAATATTCCCTGGTAGTGCTTAAAATTTCTACAATACGATATATCATGAAGTGAGTCATTTTTCCAACCCGTTCATTTGTTAAATGGTCGTGATTGAAACTGCTTACCACATTTTGTTTTACTCCGTAATTTTTAAGCCTTCTCTAATTTTTTCCACAACTCGCTTCAAAATACCACTGAGTCGGCGAACAGTGTTATCTTGACTGTATAACTACTGTTATGTGTCACGTAACAAAATAAATAAATACATACAGCACAGGTAGGCCTAGTAGTGGCACATTACGTTTATTCGAAAAGTTAAAAGCGGTGAGGAAATATTTCAACAAGTATAATTTTGTGACAGGTGTCATGTATGCTATCATATGCGTCATAAAGTACCCCACAATCATGACTTCAATCTTCAATTTAAGGTGGAGCAGTAAATTTATTAATGATTATTTGAAATACTAACCGAAAATTTATGGCTAAGGAGGTGTTGCGTAAAGTTGAGGTTTTTCGGGGAAAGGGAGATAACATAGGAAATAACATAGGAGTAAAAGCAGTAGAAATAAAATTCACGGAAAGTATGTGGAGTACAACTACTGAATAGATTAAGCGGTGGAAGTGTGTTATGGGTTTGTCTGTGTTTCCGAAGAAAGGTAATTTTTTTATTTTTTTCAGTGAAATTGATCATACATTATTAAACATCGATCTTTCTTGGACGGTTAATCATTTTTACCGAACTCTTTGGGAAAAGCCTTGTGTAAATTGGCGACATCACTTTTCTCTTAAATTGAAAACTTCACATTAATTATTTTTTTGTACAATGGGTGTAACCCTGTGTAACCAAACTACGAAAGAAGATCTCAAAACAATAATAATTCCTTTAAAAAAACTCATTTTACAGCACATGTTAGATTTATAATAAAAAAGGTTCCTTGATTGGAATAAACAAAAGGGACGGTAGAAATATATTTCTGGCTCGAACTAGAGAACTAAAAGGGAGTCGCATCATGTATCATTATCATTTGGCAGACAAAGTATTGCACCCACCACTCTGTTCCGCTGAAATAAAATGCTATTATTATTATTTTATTTAAAAAAAAAAGAATTGATGTGCTTGAGAAAAGAACAAAGCATGTGGCAATCCACCATATCTACTATGCACTTCTGAGAGAAGTTGACCTTTTTGTAAAAAAGTTGGTGAACCTAGTTCACCTTTTCGGTACCACATTCACTTTCAGTCCTTAGCCAATGGAATGGATTTGGCCTCCTAAAAAATAACTCAGCTGGCTACTGTCATTTGAGTCATTCATCTTCAGTCTTCAGATCTTCCTATTCTGCTTCAATCTTCTTTTACCCATGAGTCCACCTTTTACTCAGATTCGGTTTTGGTCACTTCTACCGAGGCACCCTGGTCGTAATGTTAGGTGTACACGGTGTACATATACACATGTTATTTAATTCCTTTCCACGTGGCCAGACCATCACCATTTCCACAATGAACCTAACGTTCATCTCTAACCCTTTTTTTTTCGTTTTTCCAGGATTGAGTGGTGACCACTTCAAATTCGACCAGAACGGAGACGGCCCGGCCAGGTACAACATCATCCACTTCAAGCAAGTGGCCCCGGGGAAACACCGCTGGATCAAAGTCGGGGAGTACCTGGAGGGGGAGCTTAAGCTGAATATGACAGGTGATTATTTCAATCAAATAAATTATTTCTTCGTAAAAGGATTATTTTTTTCAAAATAAAAAATGGTAATTTTTGATTAATAATAGTGATTATTGAAATTGATTTAATAATAATAAAAAAGCATAAAGCTTTTAAGTTCATTCTAATTTAATATTAATAATAGTGGTTTAAAAAATCGATATAACATTTGTAACCTTAGAGTACATAGAGTAGTATCTATCCAAGGCAGTGAAGTCAGTTTTTGACTTGTTTTTGATGATTTTAACCTGACTCGGCGCACCTGGGCGTGGCTAAGACTAAGGTTAGGGTATTTATACATCCATTCATATCACATATTCACATTGTAATTTTGTTTATTCGTATAGCCACTTTTTCACAGTACTTTTATCAACAAAAATATAGCATATAACCCAAAAAACCGTTTAGTTTAGTGGCATAATAAAAAATGTGGGCGGAGTCCCGCGGTGACCCAGGAGCTTAAGATCATTGCGACAGTATATAGAAGCGGTCTATGAAATTTGTTGTCTCTTTCTCTCTCATGGTGTACGACGTGAAAATCCGGAGAAAGTGATTTATCGCAAGTTTGTGTAGGTTGGGTAAAAATAATTAGCTCTCCCTCCATATATTGTTACTTCAAGTTTGTAAGATTACTTTACAAAATAATTTGTAGAAATGTAAAAATAACTTTGTACGAGACCACGGATATTATTTTAATTTTTATGGCCGACCGGTTTCGCTTAGTCTAAGCATCATCAGGGTACAAAATTAAACTTAACAAAAAATACAAAGTGTGCGGTTATATATATTTACAAAGGGAGAACAAACTGTAAAATTAAATAACAGAACAGTGAGAAAAAAATTAAATTACATTTTAATTATACCAAAAGAACAGAGAGAAAAAAAAATAATAGTCGTATTCTTAATAATCAGGTAAATCTGTCCAGTTATTCAATGTGATCATTATTCAATTCATATTATCTGTCTCTTTCTCTATGTTCCTTTGTCGTAAGTCGCGAACTTTTATTGACGATTTACTCGAACCGAAGATTTTGATGTACAGAATATGTTGTCGGATAATAAGGTTAGATCGAAAGCACTGTTTATGCGTTTTCCGGTTGTATTTTCCTTTTGCACTCTGTTGGCGACAGTATTATGTCACCATAGTAAATTCCTCCATAACTCCGTTGGCGACTTAATGTCATCGCAAACACGAGATGTATTTTTTTCTCAAAAAAGGGTCATAAACACATACTCAGTTATACTCAGCTACTGCTGTTATTCAAGCGTATACATTGCCAAATATTTATCACGCGCTTTTAATTGCGCGTAAAATAAATCACTTAACATTTTTGGGATGTAATAAAATTTATACGAATTTTGAACTCAGTGAGAGTGAAGATGAACACCATAAACATTCATATTGGATCACAGAATACAAGGCCATATATCATTTCAACTGTTACATAACTTATCATTAGTTTTTAAAATTAATAAAAATTCAAGGAAAAAATATGTTTCATGACATACGAGTACAATCACAGCAAACCAACCAAATTGAGAATTTATGTATTGCCAGATTCTGGGACAGCATATGCATATAATATTCTTCCTTATTACGGAAATATTACTACAGAGAATCTAACTAGACCAGATTTGCCTGTGACTAAACGTATTCCACTCCATTTATATAATAATAAATATATATTTATTTGACTTGGGGATTTAGAAGAAGATGCAGAAAATATTGATGAAATATTATTTTATTGTCATAATAAAGTAATAAAAACATATTAGTAATCTTTATTATGTAAATTTTTTTGCCACCCTTGACATTTTTTTAATATTCTGAATGATATGCAATATTTTTGAATTCACATAAAAATAAATAAATGCTTTTGAGCTTCTGATATATCACACCAAAAATAGCCTGGGGTGCAAAGGTTCAATGTATTGATAGAAAAACAGAAATGTTTCTGAACTTTTTCCAGTCTAAATTTTCTCGCGAAAGCAGAGTTTTATGATGATTCGAAGAATAGAGGGTGATTATAAGCCAGCAATTTGTTCTACGAATAGTGACAGATTGGTAATAACCAAATATTAAAAAAAACTCAGTAGTGCATGATTCGTGAAAACGATTAAGTTTTCTAGTGTAAAGATAGTCACATACGGTAAAATAAAATTTACCAAATAGAATGTTAATTGGTATATTTGGTTGAAATCTAAACTTAACAAACTGAACAGTTATAAATATTACCTTTCTTCCTAGATTTTTCAGTAAGGGTAGTATATCCGTTTAACATCCACTTTTTACATGGCGCATTTAAGCCTTACATAATTAAAAAATATTGCTGGTATTTCATAATTAATTTTGATATCAAATTTTAAATATTTGGATACTTTGAACCGTCACGTAAACCGTCAAGTTTGGTGTTTATTAAAATGTATGCATGGTGTGATACGTTGGTTTTATAAACCCATTGTGGGCGAAAATCATATTTTGTCACGCATTGTTATAAGTCGAGGAAAAATTAATTATGAACCATACGTGTACGTAATTTCTGTTAAAAATATTGTTTTCATTTTAAATTTATAATGTCGAATAACGGAAGCACACTGTGCAAAGCTAGAATTTGGGTAATGCAATTTAGCTAGATTTAAAAAAATGAGAGTTTGCGGTTGTTTGTAGTGTTGAATAACCCTTTTACTATGAACGGTAGGCAGAGAGGATGGACCGCTACACAATTAAATATCATCTCACCAATACTCTTCTCCTATTCTGACTCTTGATATTATCCGACTTAAGTATTTGGATCGTGCCGTATCTTCCTCGCACGTTGCACACTTCTCATCGATTAATTCTTCTGGCGCTCCATTCTCCATCAATCCGCATTGGAATCGGTGTGCCGTGGCACACTGGTGTGCCGTGAGCCGGATACAGGTGTGCCGCGGTCCAATTCAATGTATTTAACATTTTTCAATTTTTCATTATGTATTTAATACACAGTGTCAAATCATATTTCATAATATTGTCTATTTTTTAAAATGTAGTATAAAATGATTATTGTAACTAAATAATTTTTCAATGGTCCTACAGCGCCTGGTGCCAACTGTTGAAAACTGCGTAGTGTGCTTTGTACACACGATGACCGCACCAAATTAGTCATAGACAAAGAAAAATAACCTTTATGTGCGTCGCTGAAGACGCACATAAGGTTATTTTTCGCGCATGCGTTGTACTGTATTTACACAAAAATAAATAAGTTATAGTTCTATGTATGTTCAAATAAAAACCAAAAAATGTTTGTAAAATTTGTGTATCAATTTAATACCTATATATTTTAGCTTTTGGTGTGCCGATGAATTTCGGTGTGTCGTAGGTGAGAAAAGGTTGCGGGGCACTGCTGTAAATGATTGGATATATCAGTTTTGATTTATGTTATCTTGTCTCATGAATATTTGCTTGCATGTTGTCTTTATACTGTCCCAAATATGTGGAAGTATGTCGGTAGTTATAATATTTAGATCATTGCTAGCCATGTTATCAGCATGAATTTGAAAATCGTATTTAACTATTGCACAATCCTACCCTCCATATTTCACATTCTAGATGACCTTCGTATTTTTTCAAATCAAAATATATTGTTACTTTCCGGTTTTATCCTGCAGAAACAATCTCTAAATGGTAGTGATTTATAATGTGTATATTGTTGTTTTCAATGAAGGTGGTATGGCATATATTGTGTGTCGGTACTAAGAAACTAAAGCAATATCCATAAAATGAGCTTTTAATAGAATATGCTAAAAAAGCCAATAAAAATTGAAAACATTGGCGTACATAGAGTTTTACGCTGTAAAAATTTATCGATAAACGACCTTCGTATAAAAAAATTGGTCGAATCCGTACGCTCAGAATTTTTAATCTTACAAGAACAGTGCTAAATCTTTTAGTATTTATGTAATGTAATGGTTAGTAGGAAAAAACTCAAACGTTCTGTGCTGGTCATAATCATTTAGGTCTTATAAATAATCATAGGACCCAAATTGTAGGAACACGCACACCGACTTCTCTAGATGAGGCATATTACGTTTCTCCTTAATTTTTCATAGAAAATATAATCGGATTGAACGTCCAAACAGCTTATTTTGTATGGCGAAGGCAAAAAAAAGTATTGTTCTAAATTTATATGGAAACAATCGCAAACAAAACGAATTCTAATAAATGAAATTACTTTATATTTGCACGTAGTTCCGGAAGTACTGGATATTTTCGGAATTTACTTGGTGGGAGGCCACCGTTCATAATAGAAAGGTTTCTTGAAACAGTTTTGGCATTTTTCTTAAACACAATCGAAAAAGCCAGGAATTTCACAATCTTCCCTATTCTTTCAGGGTCACATTTTCCATCGTCGGGATGTTAAAGTATGCTTTTCTTATCTCTGGAAGTTACGATATTTGTACGACAGGTATCATACGGATAAAAAGAAATTTTAGAAGATTTCAGTTTGAGAATATAGTAGAAATAAAAAGGTGCCCAATTAAATTAAATGAAAAACCGGGACGCACCGGGAAGATAAAACACGATTAAGGGAATCAATTTCTCCGAAGTTTTAGATACTCTCAGTATCGTACTGGCGAAAGACCATAACTCAGAATCAAAAGGTGGCTTTAAATGGCGTTAGTCGTGTTTGGTGACCAGTTCTAAATGGCTGCGTACTTTTAAATCATCCTCTTCCTTTATTTATTTTCTTTCCCTTGCCCTTTTTTCCCCTTCCTTTCAGCTTCACAACACACTCACCGCTGGGTTTAGGCAGTTAAGTTTTTTGTGTGGTATTCACACACAAAAAGAAGGGGAATGTAATTTCTCAGTGGTTTCAGTTTAACGGAAGAATGAAACGTACACGTGTATGCATACGAGTATTATAGTTATTCTAGGCAAGGAATGTGTTCCAAAATAGAGTCGTTTGTCGATTCAACCATCAACATTTATTTCTGATCCTTACGGATAAAAAGCGTGATTATTGTTTGTTGTAACAATTGGAAAGGTATTTTTGTTTATGTATTGTTCCCGTAATAATGAACAAACAGGTAATATAATGTTTTTTACATACATAATAAAAGAGAAAATTATTAAGACAAAGCATTATGAGCTAACAAAAACGCTTTCTGTGTGCGGATGTAATAAAAAATATAAAATAAAAACAGTCCACTTAAACGTTGAGACGTTTAACGCATGAAATACATGGTTAAACCAAAAAAGTGATTACCAACCCGTTTACAATAAGTTGAATATTATTTAAATCGCTACACGTGTTATCTCTTAGTGAACTTGATAACCACCCTCCGAGCACGATCCCCTAATGGTTGGATTACGAGAAACGTATCTAATACTAATGTCAGATATCCAATACGAGCAATCGTACATTCCAGCACTGGAGAAATTCGCCAATCGCTTTTAGGTAAGAATGTGCTCATAAGGTTCTATAAATTTCTCCCTTTATCGACTTTGATATAAATGCTAGTATCTTCAGGGGAAAGACAAGCGAAAATTTGTTTTACTTTAATTGAACTTTTTTAACAACATTTAAAATATTTATAGCTTACTAGGACTTTTTCAAATACACCTCAAATTTTATATTTTACTAGCATTACGGCTCTTTGGCTTCATTGCTATCACCACGTGAAAGTTTTATGAACTCATCTGTATACCAGGAAGCAACATTTAGTGGGGGCTTGGAGAAAAGTTTTTGCTAAATAAAAAACCACAAAGAAACTTTTTTACTAATGATTTCAATGAACCCGTAGTTTGAATTATATTCTACGTATATTTTAAGATAGTTTTATATATTTTTCACCTAAGTTTCAGATATTTAAACCTGCAATATTTGATAGTTATATTCGATTAGTAAACGACCAACTTCAAAAAAACTTACTGGGAGATTTTTTTCGCGATTTCGATATACTACGAAAAATAACGTTTCAAGCCACAGTTTCGAAAACTGAAATTAGACTGAATCTGTACATCAGTGCCAGTATCATAAGGATCCTCTGAAAACTTTTGAGTTATGCAGTGATCAATAATGTATCTGTCGTCAGTTGAATCACCAAATATTTTGCGATAAATCTTTTCAAAACTATTCAACCGGTGCAATGTAAATTCAGGTGTGAAAAAAGTGTTTTTCTAAAAAGGTACGAAATTTCTCCGTGAGAAATTTGTTGAAATTTTCTGACGGTTAAAAACCCTTAATGCTTACATCGCGTGATGGTGCTTCATTAAAGGTGAATTGTTCAGTTTTTAAGTGTTTTTCCCATCAGGGAGCAAAACATGTTCCCTGTAAACAATTCTAGCAAGTACTTTCATCAGGGCGTGGAAAATTAACAAATATTCTTTTGAAATTACTTAGATTCATATTTAATTTAGACCACTACTAACTCTTTCCATAGTCAAATCAAATGTTATATTGTTCAACATCTATTTATTTATATTTTTTTCTTTCATGTTAAGCTTGAAAAAATACATTACGACAAACAATTTATTTTTTTAAAGGCGCTAAGCCGATGTCCAGAGAAGGTTCTAAAGAAAATCGAAGTTTCTAAAATGCTTCTTTCTGTTCCTATAATAATAAATAGTAAGATAGTAGTTTTTAAACACTGTAGACAATCTGATAGTTGTACGTACGTGTAGAGCAGATAAATAGAAAAATGAGTTTTAAGAACAGAATGTTGCTAATGGTTAAAAATTTGTGATAGTATCATGACCGTGGTGATATTTTGACTGCCCTATTTTTTTTGTTAGTAATATAAAAAATGATAAGTGAAAGCTGTGATTCTTTAATATACACAATATCTTTTTTAACTTTTATTATTTATTTTGATTCTTAATTTTTTATATAAATATACTTTTCGATTTTTTTATTTGATGTTTTCTTCAATTTTTTTTTCTCAACATGATTTGATAGTTCTCATCAATATTAACTATAAATATACAACTTTCGTAATGTTCATCTAACCAAACCACATATTCGTTCACCACAACACACGGACATCCCTAGCATGGCAGGCTAAAAAAAAAAATATATATATTACTGTACAAATTGTAACAATTTTATTTTTATTTAATTAATAAAAATAATATAAATTAAAAAACATCCAAACACATTTTGAAGATTTTTTTTACTATTTTTAGTTTTAATGAATTTATGCAATGGTAAAAAAAGTATTTTTTTTTAATTTTAGCAATGTTTAATTTTGAACAAAGGTGTAATTTTGAAAATGACATCTGCTGACTACGTATATATTTTTATGACGGTAACTTTCAGCCATATATTTGAGTGGTTGAAAAAGCTAGGATAATTGTGTTATTTATTTTTCACTCTTATTTTATGTACAAAATTAAATATTTAAAATATTTAATTCCACAGAGATCCAGTTCAAGCTGAGCCAGCCAAAGCCACCCGAGTCTGTGTGCAGCCTCCCGTGCGAGCAGGGCCAAGGAAAGCAGTACGTCGAAGGTGAAAGCTGCTGCTGGCACTGTTTTAACTGCACACAATATCAGGTAAGGACATACATGATTGAAATTCCATCGCGCATATTTTTTTGAGGTATGACACACTGATTTCAAGATTAACGATACTATTGGTTTGAGCGTGTAGGGTGGATGAATGCGAAAACAAGCATCAAGAGAATATTTTACTGGCAGGTGAATGGAAAAAGATCCAAGAGAGGCCAAAAGAATACAAAGCACATTATTTAACCTAACCTAATACTTGAGTAGGGTCATGTCAAGCATCGGAATAACACAACAAGACCATGTATGAATGACGCGACAATTGTATGCACAGACAGAGTTGTGGGAGGTTTGTCTTTTCTAGCGGGGAAATGGCGTGATGGTTTTCGGTAACTAAATAAGTTATTCGATACTTGACTTTTAGTTATTCAAAAGGTTTTTTACCAACGTCAATGTTTAAAAAATCGTATAGAAATGTTAAGAAGCGAAGGGTATTTCACGGGTATGTGTCGATAAAGCTCACAAAGAAATTTTCCGCAAAACCCAAAGGAGCCTTTGCACCCAACAGGAGAAACTTACAATAAAAATGTTGAATCAGTCAGTAGAATGAGAGGAAAGTATCTCATGATATCTGACAAGGAATCGGGAACACCTCAGGGATAAATTAAATGCGTGAGTCAGATCATTTAAAATAATGGAATAAATAAGTATTATAAACATTATCTGTACCCTAGAACCAAACTGTACAAATCCATGTGTCGTGATTTTTACTTGTTTGTATTGAACGCTTTGATTTTTACTCCTCTATAAAATGAAAATCATAAGAATTCATCACACGCCTTTGAAATAAAATTACACCTTTCGATAAACGTGTTAATTTTCTTACAAAATCGTATGTTCATAATATTTTTCCAGAATTGTAGCTCCCTTAAATAATTTGGTTTTGTGACTTGTTGCAGTTTGTCTACAGTTTGATTAAAGTAGTACATCATCTTTTTTAGTATTAAGTATCTAATAGAAACACGAATAAACAATGAGGGAATTTAAATTAAGCAGAGACAGAAATAACTCGTTCACACCTTGAACAACTATATTATTTAATTAGGGTTCTCAGCAACAAAACGTTCTCCAACCGTATTGAAATATATTGTTATATTTTATCTTACTTGTCTAAAACGAAGATAGAGAATTTAAAACAATTATTTCCTACTCAGTTTTTTTTTTAAAGATGGGCTAAATAACAATTTGGTAACAATCATTGCATGTTTAGCTTTTGTACATACGAAGCATCAAATATTTTTAAATAATAAATATTTTTTAATAAATGAATACTTTATATACCATTCTGTTTGTAAATTCCAACTTCAAGATCATTTTTCAATCCATCAAAATTAATGTAAATCTTTGAACCCGTCTTAATCAACAATTTTCTAAGGAAATAATCGCCCAGTGCTATTTTATGCCTTCAATCAATTTGTAGTCCTCGTATATTTTTAATAGGTAATTTCAAACACCTTGTCGAAACCTTCATAAATTATTAACGAAGAAAATCAACATTTAGATGATTAAATAAACATTTAAAAAAAGTTTTATGTTCAAAACCTGGCATTCTAAATTCAAGGTCTTAAATAATGTTATCAGGAAAGCTTTAACTGACGTTCGTTTTAAATTAATAACTTGGTCGGTTCAATCAAGTTTCAATCAAATCTGTTGAAGGTATGAAGGAAACCCGTTGATGTTAAATCCAAGGGTCTAATTCGAGTAATTCGCTACATTCTCCTGAGGTTTCCGTCCGTGCAGATCCGTAGATAAGTGGTGTAATTCGTGGAACCCGTCCATTTCTCTTGTCAACAATAGTTAAGTTAGTCAATTTATTTGTGGTATTAACATTTAATTTACAGAATTCAAAACTTTAAAATAATTAATTAGCTACGAAACTAATTCTGCCTAAATGTGTATAAATTATTTTAAGACTTATTTCAAACACTATTTTGTATTGCACAGTAAAAAGATATCAAACAAAATGGCGTTTTGTCTTTATTGTTGTATTTTGTACAGCTGGCACGATATTTTGAGACTTTATAGCTCATAAAAGAAATGACTCAAACTTTATTTTGACTTTCACATTATTTTCGTTTCCTTGTACCATAGTTTTTATGTATTTTATTTTTTTAGATTGTATATCGGCGATTTAATAATTATGTAATAAATGGCTTATTTTTTTTATTAAAAAAAATGTTACCATTTTAGACGATGGTTTATTATCAATGTTGAAAATCATACTATTAAAGATGTTTGCATGAAAAATGTTGTAGCATTTACATTTTTTGATTTCAACGACTTACTTTTTAAGTATTCTTATAACTAGAATCAAATAAACCTTTCCTTCTTTATAACAAAGGAAAAACTTACTACAAGCACGGAAAAAATTTTTTTTTTCCGTTTTCTTAATTATATTCGGAAAAAGGCACTTCATACAATTTTACAAACCTTTTTACAATATACAATTTACCTACCTGCAATAGATGAAATATATTACGCAAATTTATAAAAAAAAAAACAGCTAATAACTTATAACCTAATATGTCTGCTAGATATCAGAATAACATTATTTGAGGAATAACTTACTATCACAATCTTCCTGTAAAACTAAAAATTATAGATAATTTAAATATAAATATAAACTTAAATTGAAATATTACATCAAACAACATTGACAGTCCTTAATTGTTATTGTTTTATAATTTTTAATTTTTATTTTATTTTATAAACTTTGTATTATAATATTATAATATAATATTTATTACTATAACCCATTTAACACAAATACTTCGTATTTTTGTCTGCTGTATTATACAAATTGACATGATTTTATTATTTGAGTGAAGTTCCCTCACCAAACACAAGAACCTTGTTATTTATGGTGTGGAACAGTATTTATTATAGTATACTGTGCATTTTTTTTAACAATGTCGTATATCTTGTTATAAAAAAATATATATAAAATTATAAAGCTATAAAAAATTTTTTTTGACAGTGAAATCTGTACAAATTTAACGACATGACAAATTTAAAGATTGAAAAAAGATTTTCAATATAAATATGATTATTTTTTACAGCAAAATGATAAAACACAACAGACAACACCTCAACGCACGAGAGGCTAAGTTAACATGATTTATCTTATACTTACGAATAAATATTATGTTGGCAGATCCGTCACCCCACGGACGAGACCCAGTGCCTCCTGTGCCCCCGGGGAACGGTTCCTGACGAGGCACGCATGCGCTGCAGGGACATCCCCGAAGTGTTTCTGAGACCCGGATCAGCCTGGGCCATCGGCGCCATGGCGTTCAGCTCAACAGGCATACTCGTCACGCTGTAAGTATATTTAATTTGATTTGTAATTTTTTACACTCAACATAATATTTAAATGTTAAATAGAAATATTACTGGGTTTTGTTATTTGACAGTAATTGATGCTCCACTCATATTATCTCACTCGGATTCCCAGTTTAGTTCTCATTGTGATTTTGTCTTTTCCACTGATTGACCGGTGATGGATTGTAAAGGGTTTATGACTCGCAGATTATGGGTACAAATATATATTTAAAATTATAACTATGTAAAGTAAAAACTTGCAATCATTTCGGGGCGGAGATGAGAATGATTGTTTGCGTTTCTGGTTTCTTCCTTAGATGCATTTCTGTCATTTAGCAGTCGGCAGAGTGTATTTTTTATCATTATATTATTTTATTATTTAAGGAAACATACAGTTGTATAGAAATGTTGATAAATAAAGTGATTACAATGTTGCATTAACCAGTGAAGTTTCCGTTAGTAATATATATATATATATATATATATATATATTTAAACCAAAATGGAACAACAACAAACAATATTTATGAAACAACATATCGACAGTAAAGTTCAAAAATCAATCATCCAATAATTTGGTATCAAAGAAACAATTTGTTCAACAAATAAAAAGTATGTAAATAAACTATTTTAAAAATTATACTTGACAAAATATTGTTAAAAAGTTAAAAATACGAGTTCATAAAAAAAAATAAAGAAAGAACCAGAACATAATAAAAATATAAAAAAATAACACATCTGAAATATCTATAATGCACAGCGTGGGTAGGGAGTTCATGAATAACCTTGTGAATTAATTCAACTCGTATTCATTGATAAAAATATATAAATATCTCCCCAAGAGCGCTTCTACGAATAGCGCTTTATAAGGCACCGGCATTTATTTTGCTCTCTAAAAGTTCAACGCGGTCAGTATTGGGACCCTAAAATAATGTTTTATCAAATTGTATTATCAAGGGTTTTAACGGAACGGTACTTTTTAATCTCTTGGCAACATTTACTGTGTTCACTTGATATAGCACGGTTATTATGACACAAGGGAATATCGGATGGTAGCGTATTCGATAACTTTCGTGTGGCTTCTGTATCTGATATATATTTTTAAAGCAATAACACTTAAATGGGATATACTGCTTATCTACACCATGTATATTATGTAACGCAAAAAAGTGTAGGTGCTATTTTACGGAATGCAAGGTGTCGAGTTTTAGTATTACAAATAAGATAGTATATTATATTCGTTGAGTGGCTCATCTTTTAACAAAAAAGCCAAGACATGCTTCTGGAAAAAATCATTTTTTCTTCAAACAAGTATTTGTACAAGTTTCAGTAGGCTTTACTAGATATCAACGGTCAAATTTAAAATTCTAAAATCATAATAAAATAAGTCTTATTGTATTTTTTACTGTTTTTTTAAGCGAATACCGCACAAAAGTTCCAACTGCTCCCAACCTACTGGGGCCAGTGGGACTATGGCAACCCTAATTGGTGGGGTATGTTGTGAGTTTGAAGGTAGTTGAGAAGGAAAAATTTGAGAAAGGGGAAGTTCGAGGAGTATATGGCTATTCACTAAAATATTCACCACATTTCACATATTTTAGAACGTTCAGATGAAATCCATGAAAAACAACTTAGAACAGTTAACATTGAAATTCCATTTTCTTAATAATAGTGAACTAGTCACTTTCTGTCGTGTCCGAAAATATATATAAAACAAAGAAAGCAGCAACATTTTTCCGTTGGAAGATTTTTCGGTTGAAGATATTCAAATGCACTAACAAAAATTGGATTGGAAAGTTTGGATCCCTTTAGATGTCGTTATTTAAGTTTTATAGTAGTATTTTCTTTTTTAATGTTGAAATGTGGTTTGTAATTAAGTTTAAGAACGCGTAGTTTTCTATTGTGATAATATTAATAAGTGTTAAAGGGCCCTTGAGGTATTTTTTTCCAATAATCAAAGGTTGTTTGAGAGTCGAAGGATACTTCGCATTCCTAGAAATAATATTATTAATATTAGACGGCCTTCAGATATGGACCAGTTAGGCAATAATTCATCCCTGTGTAACTAATGATTGCATCCGCCAATATTGTGTTCACCGAAATAGATTTACGCAAAGGAAGACAGAGGCACGATCTATATAATAACGGCTACTGCCCTACTTTGGTTGAGTCTCGTTTTGAGACCCATTTTTTGGGAATGGCGCATCTAGACATCCATATCTTGAGACATTTCTTTCAGACTCAAATAAATATTTTAACAAAATGATACGAGATCTCGGCCACTCCCTTGCGTCCGTTTAAAGAAAGTTGTCCTCTCAAGTTTTACATTTACAATCTTACGATTCAAAAGAGTTTTTTTGTTTCCCAAGATTAATGAAAAACCTTTAAAAATCTTAGTCTCTTTGTTCAAACATTATTTTCCCATCCTGTGAATATTTTTTTATCGCGATACGACTTTGAAAACGCCAATTTATGAAACTAAAGAAGTCAAATTTTCTACTCGAGACTTTCTCACTTAATTCAAAATTAATGCGAAAACAGTTTCTAACCAAATTTGTTTAAAATAATTTTACCTTAACACCTCAACTAAGGTTATAGAATACCATGAAATCTACCAAGGGACAAGTTACTGATATTTCTGAGATGATAAAAAGTCTGATTTTAACAGATTACACATAATTACTTTAAAACTACGATTCCATTCCTGCTACGAATCACACAAAATGTATCTAATGAACACAATTCCCTTCGTTGACAAAATTACGAGAATTCGTAGAATGGAATAAAGTAAGACGAAGGTTTCCAATTTTCCGGATCGTTAAAAGGATTTTGTCGGTAGTGATCATTTCGCTCTCAGAGCTATAAATGTGTTTTTTTCCTGTAATAAAACCCTTTAATCCTTTATCTAATGTTGTAATGTCGTTTGTAGGTCACTTTTACTAGGTAAAATGAAATTACCCATGTCTCCGTGGTTTAATTGGTGAATTAAGGAAGGAATTTTCATATTTTTTATAATTTTTCAGAAAAAAGTTTTTTTGTGTGAAAAATTATTTTGGTTGGCAAACACTTTCTGTGTGGAAAACCTATTAATTCTTTTTCGGGCCTCTTCAGAGTCTCATAAAATGATTTTTCCGACTTAAGCTTTATTACATAATCAGATCTGAATAGCTAGGCACTTCTTCAGACGTGCACAAAATCCGAATTGTTGGTCCGTAATATAAATCGTGGACTTCATTTGAAGGATTTTCTTACAAAATACATAGACAGTTTGGACATTTTAAAACTCTCATGTTTTTTTATATGAGGGTAAGGAAGTGTCACGCGATTGTTTATTTTTATCATTGACTTATTTTCAAATATTCCGGAACCAGGGGTCGTTCGGTGAAAGCATAATCGTAAATTTTACGCCTGCAATTAATATTCGAAAAAAATGCGCAGTTTGGTGAATTTCTCAATTTTCGGCTTAT
The DNA here is from genome assembly GCA_022651775.1 of Drusus annulatus. NCBI lineage: Eukaryota > Metazoa > Arthropoda > Insecta > Trichoptera > Limnephilidae > Drusus > Drusus annulatus. Next base: position 408,723 of record JAGWCC010000522.1, on the reverse strand, counting down.
AATGGTGGCTCACTAGGGGTGTATTAATAAGTGATCTAAAAATATTTTACATTTAAATTTTAAATTTTTACATGTATCTAGAAATGAATACCTTTCTATGTATTGTATCTTTACGTAAATATTTTTTATGCACGAAATTAAACTAAATATTTTATAATCCTTGGTAAGTTATTTCCACATCCGTTTGAACTTGTGTGGTTTTTACGGCTAAAATATCTACAAACTGGTTTATTTCCTAAAATATAAGGGATGACAATTATAACAAGTTAAGAAGCGGTACTTCTACTGTATTGTAATACCGATGTGTAATTCTGAGATGAACTTTAATTAACGAATGACAACTGTTATTGACTAAGTGCAGGTGTTATTATCAAGGTGGTAAGTTGTTGATTGACTGTACGATGATTGTTTTTTTTTTAACCACCACACGGTTTCGCGTTCTTAAATTTGACATTTGACATATTTTACAGTTCTCCCTTAAATGTATAAAAGCTCTTTTGCAGCGGGCCAGGTAAATAGATTATTATAAATTGAAAAAATATTTATTTCGGGTTCTTTTTGCTGCACTGTATCCCTGTCTATTGTGTGATAAAATGGTGGAATATTTTCCATACGATAATATGCGGTAAAAATAAGATTTTACCGTTTTATTGTTTCGTAATATTTTGGAAAGTTTTCGCATAAACGTCGGAACCCGCCTGGGCCATTTTAAATTTATTTGCACGTTTTTTGTATTTCCATACTAAAAACCATTTATTACGTGTGCAGATAAAAACATTCTACTGACATTTATTTATTATTTGTTTGGAAGTTGAAGCATGATATTTTTTAATAATTAAAAGACTAAGTCGAAATCACTGTGTTTTATAAAAATATACATAAATGTGAATTAAAACTAGCATTTTAATTATAATACATGAGAGAACATATTCACAAAATAAATATGCTGAACAATTTTTTTTGACAATAAAGCTAGAATGTTTTGTATGACTTACCAAAATGCTAATATTTTCTTTATTTAAAGAAAAGAACTATCTTTACTGGACTGAATTGTCGTAGAAAAATGGAAAAGATGTTATTTTAATAAATTACTTACTTACATTTAGGCTTCACAATATGTCATTTTAGGGGCGATTTTTCAAAAGAGCCTTTTTTCTGTGATAAGGGAGTTAATTCTGGGTCTTGAAGAGACTTGTGTTACAGAAGCGAAAATACATAAGAGTATTCAAGTGATTCCACAATCGAAATATAGCATCCCACTCGCCGTATGTGTTCCATCTATCAAACGTATTACCTGTTTTTGAATATATTTCAAAGCACCCAAGTGAAAAACCCATATAATAAGTTGATTATTGGCTGGTCTGTGTGCCCAAAGAATGGTCATAAATATCTGATTTCGGGTGAAATCGACCAAACAAATTGACAAATATCTAAAACATATATTGAATACTTAATAATTTTTATTGCCCTGTCTAGGCTTTAGGAATTTAAAATTCGCATGTAAATTGCCGACATCAGGTTTCTTTCAAGTCGGTAGAGATCAGATTTTTATCGGTTTATCTGTTCAGCGTTTCACCCAACTTATGAGAATTTACCTCATCTCTGGCTTAGCCCCTGAGCTGAGGCTGGTGACTTAACGTTAGCGAGACTATATAACTGGAAAGCTTATTAGGAAGATTGCTTCCGTTGAAGGGGTACATATTTGGTTATCGCTTCAATCCCTTTTAGTCGTAATGGCACACGATTGTGCCGTTGAAACCTACAAAGTATGCATGATTACTGATTTTATGTTTTAACCATCCTCTATCAATATTATGTTGTGTATTTACATGGAACGACAACACCACAATATAGTAACGTTGCTGATGGTAACAACAAAGGTATGTTCAACTTAATCCTTCCAGCATATGGCAGGTTGCTGTTACCATATGTCAGCATTCAGCTCAAAGTTGTTTGCATTCACAAGGATAATAAATATTTATCACATGCCTGTTGTCAATAATTTCGGAGGAAATGTGGTATTCAGATAGTTCAGCAAGGTAACCTACAATATGATTCAAATTATATGTATTACAGCTCACATACTCACAATTGTTAAAAAGTAATACTTGTACCAAATTATAATTCTGTACTAAAGATTTTCTATATATCGCCCTGGTGGGAGACCAAAACTGAAAAAAAAACAAAGTTTCAATTTTGTAAATCTTTATTTACTGATGTTGCACCAAATAAGAAATTCTATATAAAAAAATATTTTCGAGAATTTAAGCAACTTCTCGAAATCATATTATCGTAGAAAACAATCACTTTGTGGTTTGACTTATTAAATGAAAATGAAATAATAACTTCGTAAAAGATTACAAATTTTATTAAAAAGTTTACGACTGACCAATTTCTATTGGCAAAAGCATCATCAAAATACAAAATTAAAATAAACAAAAAATACACAGTGTGTAGTTATATATACTCATATTTACAGAAGGAGAACACAATAAAAAGTAAAATAAAAAAGAGAACAGTAAGAAAACAAAAGCAAAACATTTAAATTATAACAACGTTAGTTTAGCTTAAAGTTGTAACCTGATGATGCTTAGGCTAAGCGAAACCGACCGCGTGGTCTTTACAGAGTTGTTATTTCACTTTGATTCCCAAAATTATTTCTGGCTTACGATAGGACCGGATATTTACCGGAAAAAACTTTAAAATGTTCACATATTTTGGGAATGGAATATTTAAAACTCCTTTGATATTTTCTGTCAATGGAGAACCAACCCACAGCATAACACGAATAGCATTCCACTCCCTATATTTAAGTTAAGAACAAAATTATCACTTGTAATTAAAAGCCATGTTTAAAGGTAGATTCGTACAGTTTGTATTTGTATGGTTCACGAATGTCGTGACCTATATTCAAATTGAACACGGATGAACGAGTATTATACGTTACGTTATTGAATAATTTCTTGTATGCTTCTCACGACTCATCCCTCTTTCCTTCTATGAGTTTTGCACCCTTTCACTGTTTGAGTCACTGAATTTTCCAGATGACAGTTAAGATTCGAATAACACTCACAGTCATTCGTCACAGTCAGTCGTGCAGTGTTGTAAGCCAGGAAGACATTGAGATTACGTTAGTACAGGTGATCTGACGAGACGGTGCTTTTTTTTCTGGATCGATTTATTTTCGGTTTTGCAACGGTAGATTTCTACATGGTTTTATTTTCATACGTTAAGCCTCTTTGATACAAAAAGTACCCATCCCCAACTTGGGCTGTAAAATTTTGGATGTATCAAGTGCTATCAATTTTATAGATAAAAACCTACAGACATAACCTTTTGAAAATGGTAGGAACTATATGCGCATCTAGTTGTTTGTCTGGTTTTGTAACGTGTATTAAATTTCATGTTTCCTCATCAATATTGACGAGTTTTCGATTAGTTATAATTACGAGTATGTGTGATATTTAAACTTCAGGTACGATAAAAGAATAGCCAATATAACAGTACAGAGTCACTGAAATAACGCAGGACTGGGACACCTTGTCGAGGCGATGGTTTCTCGACCCGGATGGGACAAGGGGGGTGGATATGAGATATAATGTGTTTTGATAGTCTCCGTGGTCGAGCGGTTAAGATCCTAGACAGCAAATTCAGAGGTCGCGGGTTCAACCGTATTTTTTTGTCTTCATTCTTATTTTAAATAATGTGAAGTATGATTAAATAAAAGAAATTTGTAACTTTATTCCACTTTTTTTATTTTTTGACTGGACCGGTTTCAGCCTATAACGGCCATCTTCAGACTAGTACAGGTTGTTCTTATTCTATGGCTTATATACTGTTTTTGGGATGCCAGGGGTAGTAAGCCATAATTTTACTTTAATTATATTTATCAGTATTGCTGCATGACTTTACTAGTTACAAGTTACTTTTAGCTTACTATTTTATATATCTATCTGGTATGAAATTTTATTTAAGATGGGGTTACAGTTGTATTTCTCTAAGTATGATTTTACGATGTATTTATATAATTCAAGGTTGGTAAATACTGATTATTTATGAGTTTATTTTAGGTTTTCCCATCTTAATTGTAATGTCCAGATTTTCCATAAAATTTCCTAACTATTGGGTTACTCCCAGTATTATGGTATAATTACATGATTAAATTTATTATGCAATGTGAAATATATTTGCGGCGAGTTTCAGTGAAACAGCTCTGTTGAAAGACTAGTATTCAAAATCGAAACGTTGCTTGAAATGGCTTTGGCCGTGTTGAGTGACCAGATATGAATAGTCAGATACTTCCCCACTAGATACTTCACCCTACCGTCAGCCTTACAACATATCCCAATTAGGGATGCTTTAATTTCACTGACTCCAGACTTTTGGGAACGGTTGGGACCCTTGTGCGGTAATGATATAAAAATAAATAAAAATTACTATCGATTCCCCGTTCATATCGCATGGAGAATTTAAATAGAGAATATATCATAATTTATATTTTTGTGTTTATCTCACATCAAAACTTATTATTTATACATAGGAACAATATATTTGTACACACATAGCCTGTTCCAAAGAAAAGGTGAATTTTTAATTTTCGCGGGCTGTGTACATTCGACTATCGATTTTTTTTGTTATGTTGGTACACATATGTTTATCATATGTTAGCATTATCAGCCATTTTTGATTAGTGGTTTATTTTTGACAACTGGAAAGGTTAGTCATGTTTTTGTGTGTTCTTCGATTTTTTACTTTTGAAAAAAATGGATCAAAGAATTAAATCTATGATTTGGTTTTCCACAACTCCAGGACGCTCATCGTCATTAACATCTTCACGTCCTTCTGTAAAGCGCTTGTACCACTTATTTACGCTTTTTTGAGACAAAGTAGACTCGCCGAATGCTAAAATCAACATTTTAAGTTCGTTGGAGCACTATATTCCATTTTTAACGTAAAATTTAATACATATTCTTTGATCCATTTTTTCAAAAGTAAAAATTCGAAAAACACACAAAAACGTGACTAATCTTTCCAGTTGTCAAAAACAAACCACTAATACTAAATGGCTGATAATGCTAACATATGATAAACATATGTGTACCAACATAAGAACAACAAAAAAATCGATAATCAAATGTACACAGCCCGCGAAAATTCAAAATTCACCTTTTCTTTTGAACAGGCCTCGTATATTCGTAAAATTAGTTAAGCATTTTTACAAACAGAGAAAAGTCCTTCCAAAATAATTCGATAGTTTATGAAAAATATGGTCAAAACAAAGTCATTATCAATTTGATATAATCCTATTTAGCAAAGAAGCCGCGATAAAACCGCTTTTTACCAGCATTAAAATTAAGTTGATAATCTCTTGAACAAGCACATCGATATTACTCCACAGTCCAGTTTAATCCTCTGGTAATTCCATCAACGGCCGCACAGCACACAGATTCCGTTCGTCAAGTTCTATTAGAGATTGTCATGGACAACGATACAAGCATACATTTGCAGTATTGATGATAGCTGGAATCTACGGATATGTGAAACCTGCCGATACACATTTGAGCAGACTGCCACCGCGCCAGGCTGCCAGGCTGCCAGGCTGCCAGGCTGCCAGGCTGCCAGGCTGCCAGGCTGCCATTCCGCCAGTACAGTGCACACTGTGTCGACACATTACTGGATGAGTTTACGTCATCAATCATCAGATTTCTGATGAGGAAGTAATAAGCGTTTCACAAATTATATATCCGACACGGTTACTACGTTTTTTCAATGAAGAATGCATAACGTCACGATAGTGGTTTTGTTATTCAAAAAAATATTGTTTTTTTAGTTTTGACTGGTTACAATAAAGTTTTAAGTCCATACGACATGAAAATCTCAATGAAAGATCGAAGTTTAGGTAAGGTCACATGTTGAAATCCCCACCTGAACCTGTGAATAAATGCATTTAAAGAAATTAATTAATTACTTTTTATAAGACCACAAAAATAATTTTAATTTTTATGTCCGACCGGTTTCGCTTAGCCTAAGCATCATCAGGGTACAAAATTAAACTATGCAAAAATATAAAGTGTGCGGTTATATATACATACAGAGAGGAAACAAATTATAAAATAAATATTAAATAACAAAACAATAGAATAACAGGTAAAATATATTCTTGGTTGACATTCTGTCGCTCAATTCATATTATTGACGCTTAGACTAAGCGAAACCAGTCGGTTATAAAAAATAACATAATATTTGTGGTCTTATACAAAGTTTTTTTCATTTTTTTTAATATGTCAAACCACAAAGTGATTGCTTACTAGGAAAAATCAATATATTTAATCAAAATGGGGTTTGGCATAGATTGTAAATTCATTTGAATACTGCTTAATTGCGCTTAGTTCCACAATTGAAAACTTTCAATGTCTTGTCCCAGTGCGAACTGAAACTTTAGTATTCCTTGAAAAGGCTTTCATTGTATTTAGTGAACGTGGTCTGATAGCTAGATACTCGTATCTAAATTCCTAACACATTCTACCCTCGGTTACCTCAACATTTAAAAAAAAAACAAATTATTCACTCAGTTAAACAAAAATATTTATTTGTTAAAAGAGGACTAATAAAAAATATTGAATTGGTCAAAACATAAGTAAAAACGGTAAATTATTAAAACAACCTCATTTAGGTTGAGACGAGTCACGGTTTTTATTGTTTGTAATTATTAAAATGTATTAGGTCAAGGATTTCAGGTCAATCAAACATCGACTTTGACATAATAACAATGTCAAGCCAGTTAATTATGTGCAGAAAATCTCTTTCTCAATTAACACAAGCTGAAACTTTTATTAAAATAGTCGCCACCATAAATACATATATTAACAACGATATATTTTTTTCGAAAGCTTCTGTGCTCGTTTGAAAGTAAGTTATGCCCTTTTGCAATTCGCGTTTAAAGTGTACATTGGTATTGAAATTTAATTGGTCGCTTTATAATAATGTTGTTTTTCATTTATTGATATTAACATTAATTTGTTATTTGCGCCCCTGAAACCTAAATGGGTATTTGTCTCACATCTGTGTTATTAAATGTCAACAAGCGATTCACAATCGACAAAACGTTTATGCTTCCCATTCAGGGAATCGTCAATAGAATAATATTACCATCCCGAATGCCGATTAAATAATGATTCCATTTTAATATCTAATGGCTAAACACGCTCAGTCGACAGTAAATAACCTTCAAAAAGCAATTCATGTTTACAAAATGCATTAATTTTAATGCTGGAACCAAACTAAACAATCAATTTAATTCAAACACCATTTTGAAGGACGTGCAGTTATCTATCAAACTATTGAAATACATCAATGTTGAGTAAGAAAAAAGCATTTGTAAACTCGATGCCAAAAGATGTACCTGCAATTGAATAGGGCGGGTGTTTTGAATTTATTGAAATAATAAACATGTTTGCGTATTTAATTGCATAGATTTAATTTAAAAGTCTTTAGAAGTCAATTTGATAAAGGTAGGTATGATGGACCTCTCAACGAATTGTAAAGCTTTCTTTATTTGTGGAAATAATTATGAGTGCGCAAAGAAGAACGGAATGAGTCAATAAACGCAAACGGAGAGCCAAAACAAAATTTAGGAATTTCCGTTTTTTGATGTATTAATCATGTCATACATCACTTATCCTTTTTCAAAAAATAATATCATATTATTTTATTTTATGCCGCATTTTATTTTTTCTTGATAGATGTTATATACTACTTCATATAACATATTATTGTATTTTATATGGTTCTTGCAGGCTATTTTTAATTTGTTACTTAGTATATTTTTCATAGTTTCCTACAACGCATTGTAAAAAATCATCTCTTTATAAAGTAAACTGTTGGTGTTTATTGGATTTATTCTTTCTGGTAGTCTGATTTCTTTTCGTTTCCTTGTATTATGTTTGTAAATATCCACGTTGTATTTAATTTAGTAATTAGTTGATAGTAAGTTTTATTTTTATTGTATGTGTAAATTTCAATGTTTTTATTGTTAGCATCTGTTTCACTGTTAGCCAATTTAGTTCGTCTGACATTTTTACTACTTTTGAGCATCTATTTTGCCTAAGCATAATTCTTATTGCTCTTTTTTGGAGAATTTATTAGTAACGAAAATGAGTATGAGCATGACTAATAATGAAGAGGTAATGAAGTAATAATAATGAAACATTGTTAGTCCTTGTTGTTAGTCACTAGTTGAAAATATTAGTTGTAAGCCATTAGTAATAAATCTTAACTGTAAGTTATTAGTTATAAGCTTAAGTGTTAAATTATAGGTTAGTTAAATTAATTTGTAAAGCGCCCTTGTGTTGATTTTCCCACAAAAACGGCGCTATAAAAGTTATCCATTTATTATTATTGTTATATGTATACAAGGAATAATTCTGCATACTTAACTCAAAACTTGTTTTTGTTAACTAATATAGTTTTCGCACACACCGAATTATCGATTGCCTAAATGTTATTTGTATGGAAGCTATTTTTTTAAAGTACTTGTTTGGATGCCATATTTATTAAATAAATAAAAAACACACGTTGCTTAAATCCACTTTATTTTTGTATAAGTCAACTAGTTTCGACTCTGCTGAGTCTTCATCGGGACTTAAAAATATACCAATGAAATTAGAGGAATGTGCATATATATATATATAATGGTGAATATGGGGAAAAGGGAGATATAGTATTAGGAGGGAGACAACAATAAAACAATAGGATAAAAGGAACGTATCATATAATGTATTTAGTTAAATGGGCAAGGGGGAAGATAGAGGGGGTAGCAGAACGTCAAGTTTGAGGGGAGGAAGAAGTGGAGGGGAAGGGAAACATGTTTAGAATAGGGCTATAAGTTAAATTCTTTTGGTTATTTAAAAGATGATTACCATTAAGTTTTACTGATTTAGTTATTTCCAGGGCTTCTCAGTTGTTTAGCCGTAGGCCCATTCCATTTTTATGTAGAATATTAATTCCCGTATTATGATCGAAGGAATGATTATTGCTTATTAGATGTTCCGCAAATTCAGAAAAACCTACACTATTCAAACATCGCATTTGTTCTTTGACTCTAACATTAAAATTACGGACAGTTTTACCTATATAAAATGAAGGGCAATTATTACATGTAAGTTTATAAATGCCAGAATGGCTCAAATTGTTTTCTTTATCTTTGCAGTTAATCAAAAAATTTCCTAAGTTTGTTACTGGTATAATATGCGGGTTTTATTTCTGAAGGAAATTTACAGGTTCTAAGTGATGAAAAATTATTAATATGCAGAATTCGGCGCCACCCATGATATTGATTATTGCTAGTTACTTAAGAGGATTCTTATAATTTAATTCCATATTTATTAGCTAATTTTCGTATAATTATTATGATGTCTTAAATCTTAAGAAATCTTTGTTCAGTAAAAAATCACAAATGATGGCGCAAAGTGACATTATTCTAATCACCGCTTCTTGTGTTCTACACATATTAAATACGTATATGTTAAATATATTGCCTTGCATGCCATGATATAAGATGTTCAGCTGACGCGCACTAGGCGAAGGAAATCACAATATATTTTTTAAATTTTATTACGTGAATACCCCACAAGAGTCTCAATTGCTCCCAACCATCTAGAGCCAGTGAGGCTATGGTATCCCCAATAGGGGTATGTTGTGAGGCTGAAGGTAGTGGGAAGGGGATGGAGATGAGGAAGGGGAAGGTTGGGAAGTACCTGGATATTCAGATCTGGTCACCAAATCCGGCTAAAATCGTTTCAAGCAACGATTCAATTCTGAATGGTGGTCTTTCACCAGGTCGATACTTACAGTATCTACCACTCTGGAACTGCTGCAAATATACTTTTTTATTATTTTTATATGAATTGTATGTGTCATGACAAATAAAAGCTATTGGCACCCACTAGGTTTGAATCCGTGACCTTTGGATTCCTAGTCGAGCGTCTTACCACTCGACCATGCAGGCCGTATTGTTACTTCAACAAACATATTTCAAGTGAAATGAAACCTATCACTTTGGTAAGGTTTTCAATATCCGCGCGAATACAAAAGTGTTGACATAATTGCCTCTTCTGAACGTAGAGTTACTCGTACATAGTTAGGTGTAAAAGAGTTTTACATTATTTGGTACGTATTACACTACTGTGTGATTTCTTTTTAATCAAAAATATAACCAATTGTGGATTTACGTCTGCTTTTTATTTTGTTTTAAAGAAAGACAAACATTTCCAGGTTATGAATAACCTAACAATATTTGAAAAACTACTACTACCATCATTTTAAGCGGAAAATGTTTCTTGTGCAAAGATTCTCGCAACACTCGGGTGGGAATTCGATGCGTTTTTCCATTCAGCTACCAAACGGTCTTTGTCATTAGATATTAGTTTATTCTTTAATTTTTTAAGTGATTAGAATTAATAATTATTTTTTGTGCCGAGTTTTTAACTATTTTGTATAGTGAATGCCGCACAAGAGTCCACAACTGTTCCCAACCGTCTGGAGCCAGTAGAACTATTGAATATGTTGTGAGGCTGAAGGTAATGGGGAGGGGAAGGATATGGGGAAAAGGAAGGTTGCGAAGTACCTGGCTATTCAGATATGGTCACTAAACAAGTCGAAAGCCATTTCAAGCAACGCTTCGATTCTGAACGGTAGTCTCTTTCACCAGGGCGATACTTAGAGTATAAGTAGAGATACCACGTTCCGCAAATATCCTTTTTTTATGAATTTAATGTATTAAGACACATATTCATCAAAGAAAGGTTATTTGCGCACGACTTCTGGATTCGTTGAAAAGCGTCTTCACCACCCAACCACGAAGGCTGTCTGAATACAATTAAAGTACTTTATTAAATAGATTACAGCGAGAACGATCTTATTTCAGAGTAAGACTGCGGTAAATACCTTCCTACACCTTTTGTTTTTTAACACGTTTTTTACAAATTTTAATCTTCCAAGTCTTCTTTTTCAGTTATTTCCACAAGTCTTTGCCTTTTCAAAGCGTATTATAGTTTTTCACAAAGCCTCGTTAATCTAAGTAGAATAGCTCTTTGAAGAAATAAAGTAATACAAGTTTAAGTATTTTTTCAGCTCTGTAAAGCGCCCCGGTGTTAATATTGCACTAAAATGGTGCTACATAGAAAAAAAACTGCAGTGAATATATACCTATGATTTCTTTTAAACATATTCACAGATAACAAAAAATGTGCATTCTACCTACGTAAGTTTTTTTTATGGATATATGGTTATTTGTACAGTTAATACATAGATTTTGTAAAATGATTTAAAACTATCAAAACGCTCCTGATGTAATTCGACCCCTATCACAACGTTATTACGGAGTGTTGTAGAGAGATTGTCAATTTTTGTGACGTCATCTGATTTAAATCGTATGTAGCTCTTTACCCTTTCAATCGGGTCCATTTTTAGGGGCAAATAAAATGAAATTTCAAAATATATTCATAAAACATATTACCCAATAAGTAAGACTGTAAATTTTGTTGGCTGAAATGGCGTAAAAAACAGTGTTGTTAAGGCTCAGCACCCAAAATGGCGCTAAACGTCATTTTGTAGCATTCTTATACAAGCAATACTGCACGTGATTTGTTTGTAAATTTTACACGGGCAGTGCAAATGTCTAAGGTTTCTAGTGAATAAATTTTGTATGCAGTAATCTTCTAAAATTCTGTGAAAAACATGCTAAAATGTCAGTAAAAGGTAGAGTTTTAAAACCAGCGCAGCCCATTTTGAACGTTTAACCTAAAATTCTAGTATGCATTTTATACATAATTTAAAAGATTAACGTTTAAAATTTGTAATCACTGGAAACGTTACACATTTCCCTAAATACCCGTATAGAATTGACATATAACTCGTCTGTAATATTGCTTGTATTCGAAAGCAAAAAGCGCGTATATTTGGGTGCTGACCTTTAAAACAGTTGTTGGTCAGTCAATGCTATGATAGCCAAATGAGGAATCCGTATAATCTGTCACCGTTTCTTTGTGTAAAATATTACTTACGTGTATTATTCAGTACCAATAACGCATTATAGTGTCATAAAGTTACGAGTCATTATCATTTTTATTCATTATCTTGGTAAAAGTTCACACAGACTTTTTTTAAATGAAATTTATTTCAAATTTTGTGAAATCAACACATCAAAAATTTCTATTGAAATTGTTAATTTATCTCATATAAAGGTTGTAACTAAATTTATTATGAGACGTCTGCGCATACTACATGTAATATAAATACATAAATAAAAATATATATTTATTTGTTTAATATCATATCTTCGTGAACGTTCTTTATTAATTATTAATAAATACCTCTCTTTCATTCAATTTTTGTTGTTGTCGTCTCATAAATAAGACAATGTAAAGGTCACCAAAAAACATAAAAAGGTAGTCAGTCATTGATAACTTTAAAAAAGATTTAACTAAATTTATCACGGCAAATAATTAAATATGACAATTTTATTTCATCATTACGAAGCGAAATAATTTCGAATGTTAAATTGTGTTCTGCCGGACGGAATATGTTTCAAGCAACGTTTAAAATACGTTGATTTTAACGCATTTGCTAGGCCGAAAGTTTTTATGCTCCGTTGGAGCATAATTTTAACACAGTTTTCACATTTGATTGGCAAATGTCGACTATTGTGTACGTTATTTCATCAACGCGAAATGTTGTAAAATTATATGAAAGGAATCAAAGCTAACCCAACCGTATTATATATTTATATATTACGTATTTTACTGTGTGATTTTAATTAAATTTCACTGTTACACTCTTTGGTTAAAATTCGTGAATAGTTAACAGGTTTACGGGGTAAAATAAGCATTTTATCCAAGTAGCAAAGTTTGGTAACTATGAACAAGTATTAAACGATTTTTAATGTTCGATTTTTCTAAATTTCAATAATTGTTTCTATATCTGCCAACTATCGTAAAATTTTATTTGAATATCTGTAATGTAATTGTACGACATGAATTTTTCTTCTTTTCAAAATTAATAAGTTTTTATAAATAGAACACAAACACTTTTTTTTTAACCACTTTATTATTTAATATTATGTCTACCGGTTTCGGAAGTACCCTTACATCATCAGGACAATATTAAAATTAACCTTTATCCGCCCTGGTGAGCACTAAATTTTCTTCATCTAAAATTCTACGAATGTTTTGATGTGTATATTCTCCATATTAGTGAGTTTTGTAATTTTGTTATTTGATGTTTAATGATTTCCGCACTTTTATATTGAAATGTTTTAGGTTGATTGGTTAACGCACTTTCAATATCTACTGCCACATATTCAATAGCGTTGTAAATATTATTATTATTTAATTTAATATTGTCCTGATGATGGAAGGGTACTTCCGAAACCGGTAGACATAATATTAAATAATAAAGTGGTTATAAACAAGGTGTATGTGTTCTATTTATAAATATGGCAAGCCACAAAGTTAATGCTTTTTACGAATATATAATAAGTTTTTATTTTTAAAAAAAATGCTTGTTTTTAATTGGTGAAGGGTTATGAATGGACTTATTTCAAACAATAATGATAGATTAGCAAAAACATTTTTTTTTTTTTGATTTATGGGTTGTTGAGTTTTGCTTCCACAAGATGTAGGTAAATGGGTACGAAGGTTAATAAAAGAAAAACATCTTATATCAACACCTCACATCCACAGAACCACAACCGGGAGAAAAATTAAGAGTTGATGATTTTTCAATGTTTTCGTGACATTGCTACCTTTAATCACAGTTCCAAGATGTCGTATCAGTGTTCGATGAGATAAGCTGATAATATTTTTGGGATTGTAAATTTTAAAATATGTTTAAATCTGATGTTATTCCGCAGAGACAAATAAAGAGAACCCTCTAATCACAGTTGAAATTATATATTTCATTGATAAATGGTGTAATGTTTATTAGCAATATTATTACTGTTGAAAATTCTTTTGATAAAATATACTAGTGTAAACTTTGTTAGATAATTTAAAGCAAAGAAAACCAATCCAGCGCTTGTAAATTACTTAAAGACTTGAGTTTTGCCATTCCTGAAAACGTCATTTACATTAACACGTAAAACCCTTAAAATTTCTGTAAGAGAATGATTGGTTTCTAAATTTTGTTATATATTTAAGAGGAGTCTTACACTTATAGTCAATCAAGGTTATCGAGGAAAAAAAATCTTACAATTCTTCTGCAAAATCCTTTTCAGTCCAAATTAGCTGCTTCATTGCAATTTTCATCTTCATTTCCGACTTCATTGTCGCTGTGGCTATCTCTTGAATTTTTCGCTTCACTGAACAATCGATACGCTTTATATTTATCAGAATCTAGATTGAATTATCTGTCCATACAAGCAAAGAGTGCATAATCTGCTCCGTTTAATAAACGTTTAAATTCAATGGTCTTGTGAATTATTGTACTACTATAATATTAGAAAAATCAACTGATAAATCATTTACAGATTTATTTTCAAGGAAAATGATCTATTCGCTTTAAAGTTTAAATAAATTCTTGAAACTGTTGTTTCAGTAAGGGACTTAAATTTTCTTTCAGGAAATTTCAGAAAGACTGGCGTCAACAAAAAAAAATCAGGTAGGAAAAAAAATATTCCTTGGAGTAAATTTGAAAAATAATTTCACCTTACTTTTAACAAAAGACATTTCCGTTGAATAGTTACTGACTTTTTCGAAAATTATTATAAATAGGATGTGATTAGTGTTGATGGTTGTGTTGGAAATTTTTATCAAGATTTTTTAGGTTAATTAAATTATTCATCTTTGAAGAAACATTATGTAAAACAGCGCAAATTTTCAATAAAACAAAATATTTTTTAAATGAGTTTATATTTGAATGCACAAATAAGTAGGGTTTAAATTAACGATCTCAAAATATCAAGAAATAACACTCTGATTCGATTGTAAAACGTAAACATTCCTATTTAAAGAAAATTGATTTATGATTACAAAAAATATATATATATATTGTAAAATGTGTATAATCTTAATTATTTGTCTAATTACGACAATGCAAAGCTGATTTAAGTGTAATAAATGGGATAAGGAAAAAATGTGACACGAAAGGGAATGGAAGAAGAAGTCGGGGACGCCCGACGAAGACTAGACACGTCCAAATACTTGAGTCAGGCCATTTTAAGAGTAATTATAACAGAACAGTATGTATGAGACAATGTATGAACTTGAATGAAGCAAGGAGTGTGTGCCAAAAGAGAGTTGCATGGCGATCCATCCTCTTTCCCTACTCTTGCGGAGAAACGGCGTGATGGTTAGTTAGATGGTTAGTTTTGGTTATGAAAAGGCAAATTTAGATGTTAAGCGTTGCTCCTGCTTTTACTTGTTAATGCATTATTATTTCGGCGACATTAAAAAATAAATAAATAGCACATGCACATAGAGAAATTGAGTTTCCTCAGAATGTCAAACCCCTGCGCGGATCTCCCCCGAAGTAGAGGGAGAACGCTCAGCCGGGACAAAGCAGCAAAAACCTCGCTCGTGGCTTAAATGTCCTCACTTTAGTTCCGTCTCGTAGCCAGCCTTGCAAGAGCGTGATAAAAAAGCAATCAACGAGAAATGAATCGGAAGACACCTCTTCTGAGATGGCGCACACAGCCTCCCACATTACTGACATGGATGTGAAATATCGGCATTAAGGTTAACTTTACCGTTTTAGCTGTTGGACCACCGGAAATATAAGCCGATAGAAGTGTATTTTGAGCGAGTGCGTGTGCCCGAAGTAAGCAAATTTTTTCCTCACTTCTGATGCAATTGATCATTTTATGATAATACCGAAATTCAAAGGCCTAACTTATTAAAAATTGGTGGCATACATTTATTTTTTAAATCGGTATAAATATCACCTTCTAGAAATTATATGTTCACTGTATCGGAGTATATTTGACGTATTTTTAGCAATTTTCGATCGCTCTTTGTAGGTTAACGTAATCACGATCAAATCAAAGCCTCTTCGTCGCGAAACATCACTTTAATGTAAACAATTTCATAGGAAAATTTATTATCAAGGTTTTCATTTATTTTCGTTGAAAGTTCCTGCGCTCCAGGCCTTACAAATATTTTCTTGTTGTTTAAATATGATAAACATTTATATTGATTCTTAAAGTATAAATATATGGAGAGAGAGCTAATTCCTTTTACCCAACCTATACAAATTTGAGATTACTTTCTCCGGGTTTTTACGTCGTACACCATGAGAAAGAAAGAGACAACAAAATCTCCCAAGCTATCATACCGCTTAAAAGTATTGTTAGAATCTTCTTCGTGTCTCTGTTGACTCCGCCCACACGTTTTGATACGCGAAATAAATTAACATAACTCAACGGTTTATTAGGTTACATGATATATTTTTGTTTATAACAATACTGTGAAAAAGTGGTTATACGAATAAACAAAAACATTATGTCGGCATGTGCTATGAATGGATGTCTAAATACCCTAACTCTAGTCCTATCCACGCCCACGTCTAGCCGAGTCCGGCAAACCTCTTAAAAACTGACTACAGCAGCGCTCTCTCTTGTATTTTAGCTTTTTGGTAGCCATACAATGTTAAAATTTTCATTGAAGTTCACATTATATGTGAATACACGAAACATGTAATAAAATTAAAATGCATTGAGGCACACAAATTAATTATTGAAACTTGAAATCTTTAGAACTTCTAATTAAAACAAACAAAGTCTCGTTTATATTGAAACTAAAATTCTTAAGTTGCAAACCGCTCCAAATATGTACGTATCTCCCAATTTGACAGCCTCCATGGTCGAGCGGTAAGACGCTCGACCACGAATCCAAAGGTCGCGGGTTCAAACCCGGCGTGCGCCAATGACTTTTATTTAATTAATATGTGTCATAACACATATTAATTAATACAAAAATAATGAAAAGTATATTTGCGGCACGTTCCAGAGTGGTAGATACTCTAAGTATCGCCCTGGTGAAAGACCACCATTCAGAATCGAAACGTTGCTTGAAATGGCTTTAGCCGTGTTTGGTGTTTGGTGACCAGATCTGAATAGTCAGGTGCTTCCCAACCTTCCTCTTTCCCATCTCCTTCCCCTCCCCACTACCTTCAGCCTCACAACATACCCTATTTCGGGATGCCATAGTCTCACTGGCTCTAGACGGTTGGGAGCAGTTGAGACTCTTGTGTGGTATTTATATAAAAAAATAAAAATAAAATGATAAGCTAGAGGAATAGTTTTTTTTTAAATGCCGTTATTTTGGATAAATATATTTTGGTTTCCGGCTTTGAAACAGAAGATTTAATAATGACATTGGTGCCGCACCAAAACTTTTGTCCTGAAGGACAATAAATGTTTGATGAAAATACATTATTTTTCTTGCTTTCGAACGATCTGGTTTTAACATGGAAATCCTTTAAATTTGAAAAATATTTTGCATTCTGACATACGTTCATTTATTTTTAAAGTGAATATCGCACAAGAGTCCCAACCCTTGCAACTGCTCTCGACCGTATGGCGCTAGTAGGACTATGGCATCCCTAATTGAGATCTTTTGTGAGGCTTAAGGTAGTTGGGAAGGGGAATACGATGGGGAAGAGAAAGGTTGGGAAGTACCTGGCTATTCAGATCTCGTAATTAAACACGGTTAAAGCCATGTCAAGTAACGTTTCCACAAAACATGTTGATTTATCGCCAGAATGAGACTTAAAGGATTTCTCACTTAATTTTTATGGTTTCTTGATCCATGTTTAAGACTTATTTTAAAAATATTTATAAAGTTTTTTTAAAATCAACTGAAGACTTTCTATTCAATTTTATATGAAATTTATGTTGAGAGTGAAAACACTGTTGAGCGAATGAGGCAATACAGCGCTGTGGAACCGCCTGAAGTGATATCCATCCAGGATGGCTTTACGTCTTATAAAACCACCCCCTCTTTTTACCCCTTGAAAACCGCCGTTCCTTTTTTACCCCTCCCACAAAAGAGTCCAATCTCTCCATCTATACCCCGGTTGACACCCGATAAATAATATTTCCTCCAATATATAAAATTATCACCTTCTGCTTCCCTCCCGGTACCAGTCAAGAGGTTGAATTGAGGCGAAAACTGATACTGACAAGGACTGATGACTTCCACTTGTTGCGTCTTAAAAGGTTTGACTAAAAAAAAAATTAATTTAATATTCTTAACGCGGGCAACCGCGTAGAACGTTCGTAGATTAATAAAAGAAAATCCTGAATACGTTTCACCTCCGGACGCCTCATTTAGTTTTTTGTCGCCTTGAGTCATCTAACCACTACGCATTTTAATTTATTTTTTCTCAACCATGTCTTGATACAATGACATTTTACCATAGTGACGTATTAAAACCTTTGTTTTCTTTATCGTGGAGTTACACCCAATGGTTTCACCCAACCTTTTCTAATTTCCTGCCCTCCACATCCTGTTCCAGTCTTCTTTCATATAATAATAATAAAAATAAAATTTTATTTCGGAAGGTATGCAGGAGTAGTGCAATGCAATACCTTCCATAATTGAAATCCAAACATAGTAATTATGATGTAAAAAAATAAAAATGAACAGAAATTTATTAGAAAAAAAAAAAAAAAAAAAAACGAAATAAAAATTTGAATAATATAAGTAAAAAATATTAATGGAGGATATTAGGCCGCATTACTGCAAAACGCCATCAAGAGGGAGTCCATCCTAGCAGCGTTAAAATTGATGGGGCCAATAATTTACTACAATGCGCTTCTATGCTTGAATTCAGGATCTGATGGGATTCCATAATGAGGTCATTTCTGGAGTTGTTGATCTTTTCCCGCATTCCTGCTACCCTGGTTCTGATAAGGGCTGCAAATGCTGGAACTCGCCCCTCGGTGAACATACCGGAAGCACTGCAGTGCCTGGGAAGACTGAACATCATGCGGTAGGCGTTGTTGTACTGGACCCGAAGCCTTTCCATGCTACTCTTCCTAAAATTGGTCCGGAGCTTGCACGTGTATAGAGTAGTTCAGAACGCCAAGAAGATTGTCCTTTTCACTGGTCTACAGATCCGAAATCTTCTACTGAGCATGTTTGATTTCACAATAGAGTCGGGTCATTTTTTCTTAGACCTGCCTCTGGGACGTTCCCACTAGCTACCGAGTTATTGTGTAATATCGTATTGAACAAATTCATTCAGCATATTTCATAAATGTAGGTATAAAAAATAAGTCACTAAAGTCAAAAACATAATATCATCACTGCTGGAAAGGCCTAAAGTACATTTTAGTCAAAAATTAGATAAATATGCAGTTTTGATCAGTTCTTTTTTCTGCATTGAATGCTCTGTCTGTTGTTTGATTCTGAAGACTTTTGTGGCTCTTCAGCCATCTTAAATATGTTTACCATTTGGGAGAAGGCTTGACTCAAGTGACACAAGTTTCGGACGTTTTTTAGCTTTTTTTTTTTTTCAAAACTCAACCAGGTACTGAAGACTTATGAATTTTATTGTAGAACAAAAAAAACTTTAAAGTGCTCTGGTGTAATTTTCCTACAATGGCGCTTCAGCCCTTTTGCCTTTCCGGCGACGATATATAATATGTCAATCTCAGTCACAGTCAGTTTTAAATGCTTCTCCCGGTTTTTTGGTATGAACAATATTTTCATGGCTTAAAATGGCTTTAGCTTTATTTGCTGACCAGATCTAAAGGACCAGGTTTCTTCCAATCTTCCTCTTTCTCATCCTCTTCCTGTCTTCCCTTCCTTCGAATTTACAACTTACCCAGATTGAGGATGCCATAGTCTCACTGGCTGAAGAAAGTTTAGACTCTTTTGTGGTATTAGCGCACTTAAGGCGAAATATTACAAAACTGCGCTATGTAAGTTCACTGTTATTAATATCAACATAAAACAAATCATTATTTGTGTTTTCCGTGATCTACGGAATTCAATTATGTATCGTAAAAAAATGCCACATTTTGAAAAGTGAAACAAACTTCTTACACCACTTTCACGTATTATCGTTCACGTAATACATTTTGAAGTGTATTTTGGATATTTAATTATGATAATTATTACCTACAATTTTTCTTTCTCATTCCGATCTAGAGGGATGCGTGTCTCTTTTATAATTAAATATTTTTATACTTCATGAAGATTGTTAATATCTTTTCAATAATTCAGTGAAGGGCAAAACTTTAATAATTTATTTATTTTATAAAAAATGAATAAATTCATTTATATGCATAATTTTATTTCGTAAACAATAGTTTTAACATAATACAACAAAAATAAACATTCGTTTGAAAACCATAACAAAAAAAATGTAATACTTTATTTAAATTACACTTAACTTACGAAAAATTAAAAATATTTTACCTAACAATAATAAAAAGAGAAAAGGGACGATAAGATGGAACTCCGAATGCATTCAATACAATATATCGGATAAGGCATTATTTAATTCAAAAGCTTTTTGTTAAAGCTTTTTAAAAACATATAAACATCCTCATAATACAGTTTTGTTTATAAATACAATTGTATTATCCTAATCATTACATTTCATTCCTCGAATCTCACGTATCACAGATTTTCAAGACGTTGGTATTAATCCTTATGTTGTTGTGTTGAAAGCTGCCACAATTCAATGTTGTAACCATCGCATAATTAAACTTGATATCCGCTTCGTGAATACCGTTTTAGAAATGTTTAATAATTCATGTCGGCGTGACGAGACCTTATTTGATATGTTATATTTTTACTTTCACTTCCTTTACCATACCCTACCAAAGAAAATATTTTATTTAAATGTTTCCTTTATAATATGAATCTACCACAGAGAGGTTTTGAAGTTGTTTGACTCATCATCTGTCTTTATCTATCTACTACTGGATGAATGTCTCCCCTGGGAAATTCCGTTTCTCTCAAACCCTCGTGTTTCTGCCAAATTTTCCTTGTCAATACAGTAGCTAAATATAAACCTTTCGATGTGATAGACCGCTTTGAAATAACACGTTCTCGATAAATGTAATATAAAAATAATGAACATAAAAATAGAGCGGCTGCAAAATATGTGTATTTGATATATTTTTGACCTTCTATTGCATCTCTGAATAACGCACATAATTATGCGAGCCTCACGCCAAAACACGAAGCAAGATGTACTCTTATTCATAATTTCAGTTTTTGATATCATAATATTAATAACCTTAAAAGAATATGAAAATGCAAAAATAAATAGAAAAGAAAAAAATTGAGACCAAAACTGGAACTCGGCATCTCCACAATAACTAGGTGCGGCCCATTTACCAATTATCATCTCGATCCAAATACAAAATTCAGTTTTTAATTAAACTATTTATAATCTTACTACAATTTTGTTTGACCGTGAAAGCATATATTATGTATAAAGCGATGAATACAATATTTAAAATTATCTTGCTGTACCGTGCACAAATGTGTCTCTTGTTAGTACTTAAATACGTTTATAGTTAACTACGATTTTCATGTTCCATTCTGTAGGGTGAAGAACAATATGCAAACATAGGGAAAATTTAAACAACAAAAAGCAAATCTTCCGTACACAAAATTTTCTTCAGTAACGTCGGTTTCAACAAAGCAATAATTTGATGTGTTCAGCTCAAAATCCATCATATCAAAAGTACCTCTGGTCGATCTATGAAAAGGATCATTTTCAAAGCGAGCTGAGGGAGTCGGGAAGCCAACCTTCCTTGTATATTATAATGTATTCCAACTTATCTAAAATGTATAACATAGAATTATCCCCCCAGGCTAAAACAATCACCTTCTTGCAGCTTGAGAAAATAGAATTATTTTTCCCAAGGCAACTCTACAATATTTCTCCGAAAAAACATTTTTTTTTGCATCATTTATTCAGATAGTACATTTTAAACAAGGAGTAGTAGGAGAATTTTAAAACTCCTTTTTCCCAAAATGAAATACATGTAAAAAGTTTGCTATTCATTAAGTTTTTTTTTCATTAAGTTAAAGTTTCACCTTGCAACGGAGATCTTTATTGGTTAAAATATTATTTTTAGCTTTTTGTTTTCAACTCAATATTCATTCAGCCATAACTATTTCAAGCAAAATATTATGAAAGAAAATATACTGTAAATAATAACTTTTCTCTACGGTAAGAAAGAAATAAAGTTATCAGTGAGTGATATTTCGCATTATTTGGTGCATCAGTATAAATGAACGTTAGATTCAATCATTCTCACGTTTGTTTGTGGACCTCTGAATTATTTATTTACAATTTAATGTTTTCTCATATAAAATAACAACTAAAGTATTGTCTGCGTTTTGTAGTAACGATTATAAAATTAGATAAACCTGAAGTAATCGCATTACACTCACCACCTTTAGAAACGACACTCCGAAAAATAACTTTAATCCGACATAAATGGATGTAATAAAGAAGTGACCCAGAAAGGGTCGAAATATTTGAGAATTTAACCTTCCGAACAAGATCATTAATATCTTTAAAAAAAATTGTTTCATTTGCAGGATACGATTTTGTCAACCAGCAACCCTTAAATGCAGCAAATCCTCCCTATTCGAGTTTACTTATTTAGACGCGCCCTATATAAATATACTCTATCCATATACTTACTACTGTAAAAAAAAAGGTTTTTTTTTTAGTTTTGTTATAAATATGTCACAATTACTTACATTGAAGAACTATGTTTAACAACCAGTCTTAACCATTTTGATTTTAATTGAACATCAAAAAAAAAAATAACAAACAATATGACGCAAAGTTTTATTTTTTTACAGTTAAATGGATATTACAAAGCTCTATAGATAATTGTGAAAATAATATTGTGAAATGACGTTAGTTTCATTAGCTTAAAAAAAACCGCCATGGTTTCCTGACGCCAGAGCCCGTCGTTTTAGAGTTTTTTTTGCGTCAAATCAATTCGCCTTCCGAAAAGACCACATGTGATTTTTTGAAATATTGTAATTTTTCATTAGAAATTTGGTGAAGCTTGTTCCTATCAACCGCAAAACGTTTTTAAATATGCGTATATCCTTATAGTTAATTGATGTACAGTGAAACAACCTGGGGCCATCTACTTAATATATTTGGATGATTTCAAATTGTTTGATGACAGTAACGTTTTAATGAGTTGATATTTCATAAGCCGTGTTAGTTTTATATATTTTTTTGCGATATTTACGGAGTTAAAACCGTTTTTTCACTCTCCTCAGTAGGACATAGTCTTACCAGCGATAGATCCGACGTCAAATTTATTTTTACCCTGTCTCTGGTATTTTCAATAAATTTTCAATGGGTTTTAATATATTCGTGAGATTTGTAGCTATCGCAAAAAAAATTTGAATCAAACACAGTTCTTACAAAGGTCCATTGCTTGCATACAGATTATTGAAAACTTACAATTAGAAATTTAAATAAAGTTCACTTTTAATATAATAAAAAAACACAGTGTAAAACTTTTCGAATATCTGTGAGAACTTTAGAACCTTAAAAATAATCAAAATTGATCATCAAATACACTGCTGCTCTTTTCTTGCCAGTAACAATAAGCAGGCATTAGCAATACAACATACTATTTCTTAGCGACGTTTGGCAAGGAAATTACTGTCGGAAGTGTATACATTTGTTTGGTTCAACTTTAATTGCGTGACCTATATCATTGAGTTCTATCATTGGCATTACAACCCTTGAAAGCTTGGGCTGCCTCCTCTCTTCCCCTTGGTCTCTCCTGTCTTCCTCCAGTTCCTTAAGCCCAAAGATAAGTATCGCGTTCAGTAGCATCTAGCAGCCACCTGAATGGTTTCACGGGAATATAATATGTAAATAACGTTTGGCAGAAATCCAACCAAACCTTTCGCTGACTGAAAACCTGATAAGGCAATACTTTATTCCGGAGGCATATGTCACTATAAAAGCCTCCAAGCGATGAACGGAATACAGATTTTCTCAATAAAGTGATTTCTATTGATTCTATTTATCACTTTATATCTCTTTTCGTCTCTAGAATAAAGAAATAAAGATTTAAATAGCGAAATTTAGGTTAATCAAAATACCCCATTGAAAAATATCAAAGTTACAATATTTTAGTACTTTCGTCTCCATTATTACTGATAATTGAATCGGCTTGATAAAGATATTTCTACAACTAAGCTGCTTGTGGTATTACAATGTAACGTTAAAGCTTTTGATGTGATATGAAATTATTAAGCAAGGAGAATAGATTTATTAATTATGATATAATTAATATTTCACCGTTGTTATGTGGCTTATCAAATATTTATTAGAGAATTCTCAGAAAGCAACATTGATTATAATTTTATTAGTTATCTATACCTTAATAGTGTGATTGATAATATATAATACCTAATAAAGTGAAAAAATTCTAATGGGTAAGGAACGCTAATACATTATTTTAATCAAAAGTTTCAACATTAAACACCGCATATCCCCCACAAACCTTCGAACCGTCAGTTCTAGCGTCATTAAAATTGCACGACACTTTCTGTAAAAATATCGAATTACATTCAATGTTTGTACACTTGCACACTAAGTTCACTGCATAATTTCCATAGGGAGACAAGACGCCATATTAATTGTTCAATATTTACAAACGCCAAAAATGATATAATAAATGTTAAAACCCGAGCAAAGACTTGTTGTAAATATTAGAAACATTATAAACTCGATCTTGTAATGGAAAGTGATTTTCATTTACTTCGCAACGTGACATCGAAGATACCTGAAGATCCCATCTAAAATTCCATTTAATATTTAAAAACCTTCCAGTGAATTTTCTATAAAAATATGTTGTGACGAGAATGCAAACAGAATTTAACACACGACACTCGGCATATTTTACATTCAGAGAAGATAATGCGACCTGAGAGGAAGCCTCCCTCAAGAACTTTGTGGGAGGCTTCATTGCCATCTTGCTTAATTGAATTTACTTACGTGATCGTATTTTTAATGGTACGGGTTGAAGGGTGTTTCTGGAAGATGGGTTGTGAATTTAAACATAATTAGGTCTGTCTACCTGTTTTATAAAAGCCTCAAGGAATAGTTTATTATTTTTATAGATACATATATATTTTATTAATTCTGTTAATATTTTCAATATAAAATTGAGGAATAAATAGTATGAGGATATTATTATCATTCTTTATTAAAAATAGACAGGTGTATATCATTTCAAGGGGATATTTGGAAATTTATTTTAAACATATCGAGTAAATTTAAATTATAAAACACCAGATGAAAAATGTTACATATTCTGTTCTCGAAATAAATCCATCAATTAATAATAACAATTAAATGATTAGGTAGAGAGTTACTTGAACGTGTAGTTATCCCACACATATTGTTATCCAGAAAAATACTCATAAATTTGTAAAATTTTATTTAAACTTGTAAAATCAAATTTAATCAAATATCTTTCCTTTCCTTACACCTCTACTTATTATGTATATCCGTGTGAGACAAATGGGGCTTGCCCAAGTATTGTAAATTCAATAGGGCAC
This sequence comes from Drusus annulatus, assembly GCA_022651775.1. Lineage (NCBI taxonomy): Eukaryota > Metazoa > Arthropoda > Insecta > Trichoptera > Limnephilidae > Drusus > Drusus annulatus. The sequence goes on along the minus strand of JAGWCC010000522.1, from coordinate 383,146 downwards.
CGAGACACAACAACACACATTGCAGAAATGCTAACGCCTCGGAAAACGTTTTATTTCCCTTTGCGCGGTACCCCGTTGAGATATTCTTCCCTCGGAGAGCGGCGGAGTTCCGGCATGGAGCAGAGCGGCCCCAAAGTGATCTGCATAAAACGATAAATAGGCGAGTAGGTAGGGTAAGGCTAAATACTTATTGTGCGCCAAATGTAAAACGTAATGCCAAATGCAATGTTATCATCACATATAGCCTAGCCTCTCTATCTCGGGAATTGGGATGTCATATCGATTAAATTGCAAGAATTTTTAGATGTAAGTAAAATCAAAAATATACACAATAATCACACCTTGTATTTACTAAAATTAAGTTTTTTTTTTAATTTATAATATTAGTTTTTTTTAATATTAGAGGGTAAGAACACTTCAGTATTTAAGAATGTTTGGTTTGTTGAAATCGTACTTCTTTTCTCGGTCTTCTTGCACGATGAGTCACGCCGTAAAGCAGTTTATATTGCGGCGGCTGGCATTGAAGGATGGCATGATGCATATTGGCCGAGAGAGATCCTGGTCTTCTCGTTGTCCCCGACGGTATTTCCGCTTTTTGTTGTCCGTTCCGCTCTCTCTTCAGACTTCCCAGAAATATTAGGGTTTTGATCCACAGAATTGAACCTGTAAATATTCCTTCTTAACCTTCGTGATACCATCGGCAGATGATTCTCCTCCGTGTGCGTGAAAACAACTTCCAGTAGTTTTTTTTTGTCTTTTCGGCTCGCTGCGCACCGACTAGATTTGGTTTTCTGCATCGCTTCTCTCTAGAAATAGCCATGCTTACTAACGATGAGGTGTATAAAATTATAAGGCGTCAATTCATGGTATCCATAGGCGAGAGAGAAGGCGGGGGTTGTCTGCTTTGAAACCTTGTATTAGTACGACTGTATTGTAGTAATATTTCAGTACGCCTTGCAACGGGCGATTTGTACTGGAGATGTATTGTAAATGGTTGAAATACGCCTTTTATTTTCCACCACTGAAACTCATATGTAGATACCTTGTGAAGGGTTTGAAAGTTAGCTAAAATATAAATAGTCCCAGACGTACAGGTAGGAAGCAGGCGAGAGTCGGCCAACAGCAGACTCGAGGCGGCGAATATCGGAAGACCGAGCGACGTACTAATACTGCTGGAGTAGCTCCGCGGCCTTCCATTTGTCGACTTGTCGCTAATCCCCCACCCCCTGTGTGGCCGTGTTCGCCCGGAATGCGTATTACGGTAGAATTTTATGGTCGGCCGTTCGATCATTGGTGTCTGCTATCTCGCCCGGCATATTTATTAATCATCGAGTCAAATAACACTGTTAGTACAAAAACATATTCAGCATACGGTACAATATATTATTGTGGATATTTTAGTTCCGCAGATACATGCGAAATATCAAATTGTGGAATTTATTAACATCTTTCCCTCTATCTGCAGATTTTTTTTTTAAATACGAGTAACAGAAATTAGCAATTATTAGTCCCGCAGAAAACGACGACATAATATTTGTTTGATTTATCGAGGATGTTGTATCCGCGGAATCGTAAACTGAATTCACATAATAAAATAGGAACTAATTAACAAAAAAGAGCAGTATGTAGAAAAATTGTGAAACGTGTAACGCAATTTTCTGCATACTTAACTTTTTTTGGCACTTATTTCCTATTTTATTACGTGTATTCAACTAACGCAAATCACGTCCAATAAAATCATATTACAGCTATCTCTGTCACTGACATTGCGGCTTCAATATTCATTTATATTTTGATGTTTTCTTTAAATTTCTTCTGAAACTAACAAACGACGAAATAAATTGTTTTAAAAAATCTCATTTTTTCTAATGCATATTTTTAGATTGAAGATATGTTTTGCAATTTATTACGTTTAAGAATATGTCTATTTTTTAAAGGTTTTCGTAGCTTAAATAATAGTGGTTTCTCAGTAACGCGCATTGTTTTATGATCAAAGGTAAGTTGTGTGTAATTTTTCACGTTCGGGTATAAATAGTAGATTGATTATTTGGAATAATAAAAAATTCAAAAAAAATAAATTATTTAGAAATATTTATTTTTAAAATTGAATTATTTTAATTTTAATACATCAAAATAATAATAATTCTAATATAGATTTATGTATTTCGTAAATATTTGTAAATTTATTTAAGTGACCATGCGTAGGTACTTTTTTCTAATTTATGGGAAAAGGCGTATAAATCATTTCATGATGATTTATTTTAACGGGTTTTTCTATTCGAACTGCAACAAATTTTCTAAGGATATGAAAAAATATTTATGTTGTAAGACAACACATTCGCAATTGCACCTCTACAGCGTATAATATAAAAGAGAGATGATACTCAAAACACACCGCAAAAAAGGTCAGTGCGCGAAAATGATTAATTCCTTCGGTCGAGGAATTATTAATTATTATTTTTTCATTCTTATTTTTCTCTCCGAATTCGCATTCAACTCTCGTGCAAATTTTATTTCGAGCACTAAATTACATAGCTGTAGTACACTTATGTTTCTGTTTGAAAGCGCGACGAAAACTTTATTTCATTTCGAAAATGTAATAAATCCTCAAAGCAGCACAAAATTGTATGAAAAATTTTCTGAACGGGGGAGACGCAGCAACTTAATGGCGGCCAATGTAACTCGATAGCACTATTGGACGTGACTAACATGAAGTTTCTAACATTTATTAGAAGACGCTATTAACTCTTTGCCACTTGATGGTACACACTTATATCGGACAATTTTTCTAATAAAAAAATCAATTAATAACAATTACTTCAAAATCAATTAATAACAAATGTTAAAAAAAGGTTTCGAGTCCACTAAATCAAAGAATTACGCTGGATATGGCCTCTCCTATTCTGTTATCACTTCAAAGACACTTTTTTTTTCATTTATCGGTATCACTTCTCTCGTTATACCTTGTTGTGCCAGAGCCTTATTATTTTTAATCTTCATAAAAAATTTTAAAAATAATATGAAGTTCGTTCGTTTTTTACTTTTTGCTGACGACATTAAACTATTTATTCGAATGAGATCATTGGAAGACTGTAGGCATCTTCAGGAAGGTATAAATACAATTATTGACTGGGGTATTGCGAATAAACTCAGTTTTAACTTCCGACAATTTTCCGATATATGCTTCATGAGGTCACACAAGACCGTATATTTCAATTACAAAATGAAAGATACGTCTCTGCAGCATACGACTAATTGTAAGAACTTAAGGACAGTATTTGACGCTCGTTTAACGTTTTATAATCACATTGAAAAGATCTGCAAATCGGCCACAAAATGTTGGGTTTTGTCCTTCATAATTCAAAGGAGTTGAAAAATCTTGCAGTGATAAGGCTGCTTTACTTTAGCATAGTGCGTAGCAATCTCGAGAGTGGATCTCAAGTATGGGGGCCAGAGGACACTGCCTATGTACTAATGGTCGAGAAAATTCAAAATATTTTTTTACGGTTCCTCTACACGAGAGAGTTTGGTTTTTACCCATGGCTGTTTCCAACAGCGTTTATCTCGAGAATGCTGGGTATCTGCAGCCTTAGTTCGAAGAGGGATATACCATTACTGTTTTTTGCTCATAAACTTCTGAACGGTGTATTATTAATACCTGATATCTTGGCAGAAGTTGGATTTTATGTCCCTGATAATTTTACGCGAGGCCGCCAACACAGGCTTCTGTTCCTTCCCACGAGTAACCCAGAACTAACTTACCAATGGTGATGCCCCTGGGAAGACTAACTAGGTTAATTAACTGCCTCGCAAGAAATTTGGATATTTTTCACACGAACTACAACAAGTTTAAGCAAGAACTAGTTATTAAGTTCTAACTATATTATGTACTTGTTGAAAACTATTTTTTTTGTTTTAATCTTCTTTTTACCTTAATCTTTGTGTAATTATGATTACCATTTTTTTGTGTTTTTTGCGATGTTTTGGTGTAAAGCTGTTTTTGCAAATATAAATAAATAAAAAACATATCGTCGCTGGAAAAGCAAAAGAGCTTTAGTTACACTTTGGTCAAAAAATGAGAAAATATGCATTTATAATCAATTATTTTTATGCATCGAAAGCTCTGACTCTCGTTTGATTCTAAAGACTTCTGTGGCCCCTCAGTCTCCTAAAATACATTTACCATCTGGGAGAAGGTTTGACTCAAGCGACACAAGATTGAGACTTTTTTAATAAAGAAAATTTCGTTTGGTGTAGGAGTCAAAGGGGAACACCCAACACCCAACAGGTCTGCGAGCCAGTCTAGAACCTCAGGCGTCGGCCGTCACGCAGCCATTCGCAAACCACATATTCGGTGATCTGCACCGCATCGCGTTCACACATGTCCTGCTATTTAAGACCCACCTGAGCATCATATAGTACAGCGGCTGTGGGAGCACTTTATCTTATTGATGAAGGACCAGAATTTACCAGCTGTGAAAGGTCATCTCTCAGTGGGGTCAAGAATAAGATGGGCATTTTTTACGTCGACCCCTTACCACTCAAGTTTCCACCCATTTTTACGAGAACTAACCGAAAGAGTCTCTAGATATCGCGCTATTTTTCAACACTTTTTTTATAATTTCCTTAGTGTTACAATTACTCGTCTCATATGGTCGCCCGTATCGGGGCTAAAATATGTTTTTTTTTAGCACATATGATTATTTTCCTGATGCCTTATTATATTTCATTGAAACAATAACTATTCTTCTTATAACCTTCTTAAAATAATAATTTTAGTGATTATTGAAATAATACCATTAATCTTCAATATTAATATGAAACGGAAAAAATAACGGCTGTGACTGAGACTCGTTTAACATTATTGATATTATTTCAATAATTAATATATATAAATAATAAGCATAAAACCAATTCAAAAATTAAAGGATTATGTTGTTCGTAGGTTATTTAGTATTTTACATTGAAAAAAATAACGATAACGGTATCGTAATAATAAAACAACTTGTCAAAAATGTGGTCATCTTTGAACGCAATTAATATATTTAACTCTTTTTTCAACTTTTTTTTTTTAAATCCAAGCACGCTTTTAGCGAGAAAACATACCAACAAAATATACTGCCTAAATACAACTTTTCATCTTACTTCTGCGACATCTTACTCACGAATTGCCAAACCTTTCTGCCAACTTTCCATGTTAAAAAAAATCTTGTCAGCATTTCCGCATCCGTCTTCCGCAAACTAACGAGGTCGTAAAAGTCTTGCGTATTGAATTCTAATTCGGAAACTTGTGGAAGATACTTCGTTTTCGGTGAATCTATGTAGGTTCTTAGACTACGTTCCATGAACCATTAAAAAATATAAAACGAGCAATATGACGTCCTACCTTGTCTTTAACAGTGTACTAATTATTTATTTATGCTGAAGAGCTCATTACAGACGGCCTCGATGGTCGAGCGGTAAGACGCTCGACTACGAATCCGAAGGTCGCGGGTTCAAACCCGGCGTGCGCCAATAACTTTTCAATTAATTAATATGTGTCAAACACATTTAATTCATATGAAAATAATAAAAAGTATATTTGCAAAACGTTCCAGAGTGGTAGATACTCTAAGTATCGCCCTGGTGAAAGACCATCATTCAGAATCGAGACGTTGCTTGAAATGGCTTTAGCCGTGTTTGGTGACCAGACCTCAACAGCCAAGTACTTCCCAACCTTCTTCTTCCCAATCTCCTTCCTCTCCCCACTACCTTCAGCCTCACAACATACCTTATTTGGGGATGCCATAGTCTCATTGGATCTAGACGGGTGGGATCAGTTGAGACTTGTGCGGTATTCATATAAAAAATAAAAAATGGGAAAAATGTTCCTATGACGTAGATATTTTCTTGTTTTTATTAGTTCTACTTGGTTAGCTATGCAAATTTCATGGGGCTAAAGCTCACCGCTTTGCTAAATTTTCAGCTTCCGAAAAGATAATTATGGGTCATGGTTAAGATTTTTTAATAATTTATTAATCAGGATACCCCAACACTCGTGATTCCATTAGTGGGATTATAAGCGTATGTTAGATATATTTTTTAGGAAAACGGCGCTCTAGAAATGACAAAACTATAAATAAATATATATTTTTAAAGCAATAACCCGAAGCTTTTTTAAATCCTTACCTAGTATAAAAAATATACGTTTCATTAAAACATAGCGAAGAATTTTTTTCTCAATGGTATAGTAACTCTTCAAAGTAACGCCTTTACTATCTAGGGTTGTAGAGCTTTGGACTTCAGACTTAAAATGGTTTTTTGATAAAGAAAACTTTTAGCATTGATTAAAATCGCCAACCTACCTCAAAGACAGCAACCTTCGAGGAATATTATAAAATACAAATAAAAAGGATTACTACACGATGACATTGAAATCCACCGGGATATCTGCATTGCATCTTCGGCTTTATATGTAAGTTCACATCACTAATAACTCTGTCTTTACACAATATTCATTGCCGATACATTGGAAAACTTCAGACCTAAATACCGTGTACCTGATTTGATTTGATTGGGCTTTAAGCTGCCTCTGAGATTCATCTCCTCGGCAAGCGTGGTCCATATATAGCCTTGTCTGGTTAAGGCACAGATTTTGTGCGCATATATTAAGATGAGCAAATAATGGTTTGGTACCACCAGCTCCCGGGGGTCACATCTGTTATAAAACAGACAATTTCTGATGCAATCTGGTGGCTGACAGATCTTAACTACACAACAATTGACTCTTACAAACCATTCAAGGAGAAAAAACATGTACGATTTCTTTTTATTTGTGATTTATTTGTTTGATTCTAAACTCTTAAATTATATTTCTAACATTTTTTCTGCTTGTTTAAGAAATGCTTCGATATGAAAGATTTTTTGACCCTTCGAAGCCATTTTAAAAGATTAACAATTACCAAAGAGGTCAAATTACGTAATATTATAAGTTTTAAAACATTTTTGGGTAAATAATCAAATCCAAAAAGTAGAAATATAATTATGAAGCAAAACAGATTCAAAATATCTATTTAAATTAAATAAATATCCTTATTTGAAACGCCCTAAAACAATCGTTTGAAAGGTTGGTGGAAGTACAAAAGTTGATTTGAGGCATTGATGTGTTACCCAGAAATAAAAAAATGTTCATATTTCTCACTTAAGATTTTTAACGATGTGCATGAAAGGGGTCTCTAAATTTCCACAGCTCTCTCCAGTCTAGTCTAGTGTATTTTTTGATAAAGAACATCGCTTTCAACGTCATTTCCATCATGAGTTTCAAAACATTGTTTCAACTGTCAAAAATTAGATAAGACGGCATTTTGTTTCACACCTGCTTTTATTTCGAATAATAAGAAAAAAGATGTCGCATAAAGAGTGTTCTAACTTGAAAAAAAATGGCGCCATCCAATCGGGTATCAATTATGTATATTTATAGTCATATGATATCAAAAGTCATAACTTCAGAAGAGTATATATCTGTCGATTTATAAACATAGATGAGACAAGAAGTGTAATGCCAGTACAGAGATGTATTGTATTCAACCATCTATGATAAATGGTTTAATGGTTTATGATTAATTATCAACAATTCTGTGGTTGATTTTGTGACCAGCAAAATGCTCGTTTAACATTTGTTTCTTATTTTGTAACGTAGACATGACAACAAATATTAACAACTTAATTTTACATTTATTTAAAGTACTAGTTGTTGCCCGTGAAAAATCTACAGATTCTGATATAAGTTGATTTATCAAGAAAAAAATAAAGTTGCTTTAATCTTTTTTTTTAATGTAGAATAATCTCTGCTCAAATACATTATAGGTTGGATCTTTATTAGACACATTGGAAAAGATTTTTTTTAAAGGGAGAAAATTTCAACAAACATTAGTTCCGAATTTGAAAAGTGCTCACTCGTACGAACGTACGTACTTACAGTGGAAATTATTTTTAAAATACACCAAAGTACATTCAATGATACAATATTCTAAATAATTGTTCAAGACAATATTCGAGTAAATAATAAATTTATTTCACAAAATAATATTTATTTTTATTCGAAACTTGAAAATACTAATCGAGGATTTGATTACGGCGTAGCAAAAAAATACTAAAGCGTGATCTACCGAAAGCATAATTCGGTTTCTCGTAGTAAATTAGCATTTCAATGAGGAAATCGGGGCCTTTTGAAAACCACGGAAATGATATTTTCTTATGTATAACACGTCCGATTTTCACCCAGTCATGTCGATCTTTTACACAAAAGGGATTGTAGGGAACGTGTGCGAATGGTAATATCACAATAATGTCGCATTTGGGAATTCTTAAAAAAGTTTGGTAAATTTGCATAGAGAAAACGTTTGATCTACTTTACAGTGCGATGTGAAGAACTCTTCTTCGAACTATTTTCTTCGTTCTTTTTTAATATTGATATTAAACGTAATAATATAACCATGACTATAAAGCAGTAAGTATCGATGTTTATAGCAGGAAAGAAAAATTTCCACACAAAATATCATGGTCATGTTTTAAAGTATGGAATTATTTATTAAAAAAATTTGACGAGCTGTTATTTTGTTTGTACCAAATTATCTTATTTTTTAATGTCCCCCATAAATAAATTTTAACTTTTTCTTTAATATTTATTTTGGATTGCCTCTCGATCTTTCTAACTTCCATCTTTTCTTTTATAAACATATTGGGAAAATTTTCTTCCAAAAAAACGAATACCTTTCATCTCTCGGTAAGGCTTAAATTTTTTTTATTTTTAATATCGTGCTTGAATTGATTTTTGTAATATTCTGTCATGTTTACCTTAAAGATAATATTTGATGCGTGTTCCATAAGTAGTACTTTATATTACGTATATTTTATTATCAATTTAACGTTCATTTTCATCGAATTAAAAGTAATACGTATTTCTCCCGCAAAACTTTCACTTTTAAAGATATCAAAACCGTGATAGTCGAAGGAAATGAATGTTTTAATTAATTGGGTGTTTATTTTTTCCATCGTGAATAGAGTTTATTATAAAACCGATGGTATTGTCCAAAAAAGCTGATATTCTGCACGTAGTTGCTGAATAAAAACAAAAACAGACTATAGAGATAAGAACCCAAGTAAAGTTCTAAGATTCGAATGAAAAATCTTCAACATAGATTTTTTCAAATAACTATTTTTATTGAATGTTCTATTCCTACTTAAATTTTATAATTAATTAGTTTGTATTATTTGTATTTGTTTAAATTAATAATATTTTTTTTATTAATATTAGAAATTCGCACCCACTTATTGAATGCACGTAATAATAATATTTGCAAGACTAAGTTTCACCGTTGAAATGTTTATATTTTGTACCTATCCAAAAAAAAATACAAAAATTTTTTTTACCGATTATTTCAATCAAATTTCTATTGTTAAAATACAAAAATAATTTATGAAGACATTTTTTTATATGGGTACGAAAATTTATTTTTTATTTTTAAAATAGGTACTTACTAAACTTAATACTGTTTATACCTAAGCGACCCCATCATTGATTGTCAAAGTAAACGAAATGCCAAACGTGTGAACAAATTAATAATTATATGAGGAAGACATGGGAAGATCGAGTGAATCGATTACTTAAGTCAAGGCATATCAATAATCGGATTATCAGAATAGTATGGCACGAGAAATGAATAAATTAATCATTGTGTATGTTCCAATACAGTCGAGGGTACCCACCTCTTCCCCGAACTGTTTTATTAGTTCTCATTTCAAGACTCTTTTTTTTTTATAAAGCGAATCGACTACACACTAAATAATCCCAAGCGCCCCCAACTGTGCTCGGCACTAAATAAAATCATACATACCAAAATCAAAAACCGAGGAGTATTCTAACGTGGAACTCTGTCAGATCTTGTTCTTAAATCTAGTGGAGAGATAATATAGACACAAGAACAGAAGTTAGAAGAGAAAAACAAATTACAAATACTGAAATATGCCAATACAGATATGTGTGGGGTCTCATCTTCTTCGTCTACCCATAAAGTATATTGAGATGGTCGGTGGTGCTGCGGCTAATTGTTTTATTGCGGTACAAAGTGAAAAAACGAGCAAGTAATAACCTCGGAAGTCATTATGAAGACATGACGTTATCATTTTGATTCTGATTGAATCTGTATTTTCTTTATCCACGAACTTCCGACGGTGAACTTATTCGTATGGGTTTAACTTGGTCGTGTCAGCGTTTACGGGACTGACCTAAATTTGTTCCGACATCGCCATTTATCTTTTACATGGACGTTTGTTCGACGTTCCGTTCTTATCTTCCACGTCGCATTCCCTCCACACAACTACGTTCAACCGCCCTAGTTGTCGGTCGTAGGTACCAACTAACTACTTTGATGCATTATTATAAATTAAGGGCTAAATCGAGACTCTGTTTTCAAACAACACATCGAAATTCGTTAGAATGAATGATTCATTGAATTTGAAAAAAAAACATATTTTGACCATATTCCACGCCGAACAGGAAATCCCTAGACGTGTGATACATTTGAAATAAAACTGAGGTCAGCAATTTATGAAAAAGTTTTGAAATTTGTTTTTATTTTTATTTATCTTACATTGCTTAATGTCACACAAAGAAATGAAAAAAAGGCCTTACTACAGCACTTTTCTATCGGTTTATGTCTTTAGTGCATGCATACAATATATATTACGTATTCAAAGTTATTCAAATTCTCTGAATTCTAGCACTACACATTGCAGTAAATTACTGCAATAAGTTAAGGATATTTCTCTGAACTGCTATTGTTGTCGGCTTTGGTCTGGAATCTTGGGGTTAGTAATGCAATACATGTTTCGAACACACATAGCATGATCCTATACCAAGCGTTCAATTGCATGTTAGTGTTATACTACATGATATTTTCTACATATTTGCCTTATGATTGGATTCCTTCTGATCTACTTCATATTCTTCTCTGCCACAAACCCTACTCTCGTGAACATTACGGGATGCTAAATCTCATGTTCCTGGTTGAATTACTCACTACAAAAAAAAAAATCAACACATTTTTCACGTGCCAACGGAGCGTTTCAACACCATTGTCTAAATGGAAACTGATATTCAGTAATTAAATACATAATATTTTCCATTAGGAAAAAACTTTAAAATATGTCATCACTCTTATAAACACTAATGTTTTATTTGTCTTGAACTTAGCTTTGCTTAAGGCTTGCCTTCTTCTCACACAAAAGCTCACAAAAGCCAGGCTCCGGAAGCATGAGACGCGGCAGTACAGCAGCATGCCTTAGAAAGTTGCGTATACACCCACATATCCTCGCCGTTCTCCATTTCCCGTTAAACCTCATTCTTCCCTGCCTAAACCCAACGCCTCCCATCCCCCCCTATAAGTGCCGATTAAACTGAGAGCTTCAAAGTCGAGGGGTGATGTTGCGCGTACTCATTTGATGTGGGATATGCCAGCGTTCTCTCTGGAGGTGCTTAAATGTGCCGCGCATACAAAAGAACAAATCTAAGCGATATTGAAGTAAATTAAGTCCGCCACCAATTTATTTCCTTTTTACAAACTTTAAACATGATGGATTCTTCAGAGAAAATACAGATGTGGATTGTTTTGTTTTCACTTATTTTTGTATTGAATGAGAAGTTTTAAGAGTTTTGTAAAATTAAGTGATATTCCACCCTGGTAATTTATTATTTACACACGTATAACATTTGAAAATAACTGGAAGCAACGTAAATAAATGTATTGTGGTTAATTATATCAACTTTCAGATCTTCTTGATACGGGAAGGGTGAAACGGATAGAGATAGAAAGGTGAATGTAAGCAATACCATTAATGGAGGCCTCAATGTTGTAGTCATTAGCAAAAAGGTATACCAATCTTTATAATATATGGAAGTAAGGCATGTAATTTGCAAAAGAATGACTAAAGTTTACTGAATGCAGTACAAATGAAATCCTTGAGGGGTAAAAAATGAAGTAATTAAAATAATTTGTCTTTCAATTACAAACAGAAAGGATCTGATAAATAATGCCGATAAAAACATAATTTTTCAGTTTAAGAAAGGGACCATTGGTTTTATAGTTTCAATGTATACAGGGAAAAAACGAAGAAAGGTTGTCTGTGAGAATATTATGTTATAACCTTAGATGAATTAAATAATGTAGATACGTTACTGAGACAACGAGCCTGGTTGCACTAAACCAAGTCAACGAGACATACCTTCGAAACACGCTTCATATAGCTATCTCTTCCGCACACACATATTCTTTGAATGGCTATTCTTTTCATACGCGGGTGAAACAATTAACGAGATAATAATTGACGAGAGAAGAAATGAGGGAAGTATCAAAGAGAAATCGACATTTTAATTCCTTAAATCGATGTCAGGTGACAGAATATTACAAGAGAGTGTATGAGAAGGTCTATAATTATAAGGTCTATGAAGCGGGGAATGTACAATGTAGGAAGTACATGTTATAGTTGTTCAAAGATTCAGTTTTGCTACTCACCCAAGTATTTTTTGAGATTGTAAATAATTAAATGGTTTCGCTGCATAATCTCGTAATTATTTCGCTTTCAGATGTTAAAATGAAAAATGTATTATGATTATTGTAAAACAGCATGTCTTGTTCTAGTTTTGATTTTAGGCATTTGACAATTGATTTTATCACAAAACGATACAATTTTTGAATGAACATTTTCGGTCAAACAAATCAGGAAAACGATAGCATTAGGAGATTACATATTTACATTACATGTTATTTGATAATCTTCTTTACTAAGGTACATAAAATCATTATAATAATTGTATGCTTTGTAGATAGCTATTTTAAACATCCAAACTGACCATTTCAGTCCGTTTAAGTTGATAATGAAGCTGGTCCATAGAAAGCAAATGTGTGTAGCTATAAACAATTTGATAAAGTCAACTCACAGCTTAAATATAACATTAATTCAGCGGTCTAGAAATATTTCACAAAATTGCGTTAGGCATATCTTCCCTAATAATTGCAAACACACCCTCATTTGCTAGAGGCATCACGAAAGTACACTGACCCTTAGCAGGCTGCTAAGATAACAGGGAGATAATGGTTCCAACCGACCACCGTCCAATCAACAATACCTACCCTAAATGAAGTCATAACAAGCGTAATTTTAAAGCGTTTTCGTTGATTTATCACGAAATTAAAAGGGTTTTCGAGATGTTATTTTGAAACTGTTAGTTCGTAGTGAAGAATTATTTTAATGATTTTATGATACCATTTTTTTAACTGAATACCACTATTTCTTAGTATAAGTTAAAAATTTGGTATTTTTAAATCGTTTTCGAAATGGTTAAAAATAACTTTTTTTCATATTAGAAACAGAGATACTATTGCGATAGACTAAATTAAAAGATCTTTTTCAGAAAAGTCTTTTTTATCGAATGAAGTCGACGAGGATGACAAAAAAATGCAATTATACCAATTTTCAATCAGATATAATACGAAGTAAGATTTATTTTAAACATATTTTCATTTCTGTCGACTACAAATAATTACATCTCTTTTCACGATATATTCGATAATTTATTAGTAGGAATGTATTTTAATAGATTATTGAAGAATCTAAATGATTCCACTCTTAATTTAATTTTCAAAATAGTTTCTCAATTATGCTACACCATTTTTGAATACGTATTTTAAGGTTTTTGTTTTCACTTAATCTCATATTCTTTCACATCTGTTGAATAAAATCATCAAAACATAATAACCCAACAAAATAAAATATATAGGACAACCTTGGAAAAACAATGTATGGAGAGAGAGCTAATTATTTTTACCCAACCGACACAAACTAGCAATAAATCACTTTCTCTGGGTTCTTACGTCGTACACCATGAGAGAGAAAAAGACAATAAATATTATACTCCGCTTCTACGTACTGTCACAATGATCTTGGGCTCCTCGGTCACCGCGGGACTCCGCCCACATTTTTTTATTATGCCACTAAACTTGACACAACTAAACGGTTTTTTAGGTTAGATGCTATATTTTTGTTGATATCAATACTGTGAAAAAGTGGTTATACGAATAAACAAAAACATTATGTCGATACGTGATATAAATGGATGTATAAATACCCTAGCCTTGGTCTTAGCCACGCCCAGGTCCGCCGAGTCAGGTAAAAATCATCAAAAACTGCCTACACTGCCTTGGATTGATACCTTTCTATATACTCTAAGAAGACAACGATTATTTATTCTCTAAGCCAGCGATTCCCAAAGGGGGCGGTAACGCTAACCGGAGGGCATTGGACCGCGTAAAGGGGGCGTTTGTTGTCTCAAGGGCAAATAGGAAGTTGATGAAACGCTACAAAAGGGCGGTGAAGGGGTGAAATGAGGGACGAGGCCAACAATAATAATTTTAAGAATTTTTCTCGTGAATTCAAATTAGTTTTACATCATTGCAAGAATCATGCACATAAGCCGTTTAATAATTTTATTGGATTTACATAGATTAAGAGTTTTTTTTGTGTTTTCCACGGTGTGAGTGAACACCAAGTTACTTGGGACCTGCTTTAAAGTAAATAATTGTGTGTTTCATAATATGTATACATTATTTTATGAATACAACCTACATATTTATAAAAGAACGAAAAGCTATCGATATAAAGAATAGGGATAAAAATGTACAGAGTCAAGAGCGGAAATATGAGTTCTAATTTTTCAGCCCTAGAACATACATTATATTTGTCGTATCATATTGTTGCACAAGAAGAACTTGTCGTGGTGTAATATGTCGTGGGAATTTCCTAAATGAATATATTTTTAATAATTATTTAATTAATTGATCAAAAATTGTAACAGCAAATATATTTTACTAAGAAAAACAAACATTCCAGGGTTACAATATTTATATGTCTCTTACTTCCGGCATGAAATAATATCAATAATATGAACAAAAAAAATCTCTGTTCAATGATAAAAGACTTAGCTAGTAGAGGATTGAACCCGCGTCGCCCGGGTGTGAACTCGACGCATTGGGCCACTAAGGTACTAACCGGTCGGTTGTTTTATTACTATTCTCTTATTATTTTTTTTCATTTTGTATTTAATACACATACACAATAAATAAAATGTAGAAATCCGTGCTTGTTAAGGGTGTATTACCGGTAATCTAATTGTGCGCAGGAGCAGAGCTCCGCACAAACTAGGGGCCCTAAAAAAATATAAAAAAAGTAATAAATTGAATTAAAATATATTCTGTGTATTTTTATTCATGAAACGGTATAAAAGCATCGTGAGCTTTCTCTCGTATACATGTAACTTTTACTTTGAAAATATTTTACGTTGAACAGAGTTTTTTTTTACCCACCGCGCTTTTTACGTTGTTGCTAATATCTATTTTGCTTTACTGCGGAGAGGGGGGAGCGTTGATGAACAATATTTTATAAAAGTTGACGGTGAGCCTAATAAGTTTGTGAAACACTGATAAAGAGTTATAACAAAATTATTCTACGTTGCCTCTCGGTACTATGCTATTTTAGTGATAAATAATTTATTACCAACCAAAAATAACATAACTGCAAAAAATATCTTATTTGTCTCTAGAAGGGTGAAAGGTATAGTAAATAACTGAGTGTTGGCTTTAACAGCTACGACTTTCATCTAAAAGTAAAAAAATATATCGTCCATAAAACTAAGTTTGGCGTATTTAAAACTTTTGTCACATTTGACATCGTCACACTTCAACAATTAGCGCCATTTTGTTTTTTATTTTACATTTTAATGGTTGCTGTTGAACCTCAATTTCAGGTTCCTTCCAGATTTTTAATCTGTGATCAGCCGACAAGCATAACAAAGAGGCCGTTGTGCTTTTTAATTTATTACACTTTGTTCAAAAGTTGAAACGGACCAACAATCGACGTTTAACAATAGTACTTATCTTGCACGCTTAACTTAGTACTATTGTTAAAAACTAATAGTATCGAGTTGGTATGATACTGTTTTTCCAAAGCTTGGAAGGCCTCACTCGCCTCGTAATAGGTTTTTTCGAGCATTTTTCTTCCTCGCAATCTTTCTGCTTCCCACTCACGTATAGACAATTTAAACATTTACCTTTATCAATTATTAATTATAAGTTATAACCCCCGCAAATAGTTGAATGTTTTTGTTTGCAATAAAATATAAGGTTTTGCTATTGCATTCCAATACGAAGTAATAACAAACATTTATTTTTGTGGAAAAGCTGTACTAAAACCAAACTCATGTCGATCTCGAAATAATATTTTTAAAACTCTATTTTCCATTTCTATATTCCGCTTTTCCTCATTATCGGAAAACTTATTTAATGATTGACGGCTTAGGAACTACAACTCATCAGCCACAATTGTGAAATAATCAATCATGTGACAGGGGTAGCTCAGGTTTCGACAAAGGTTTCAATTGAAAAACTGACGTAAATGTGAATTGTATGTAACATTTGTTGTACCGCATACGCATAGAGTATATTAAATATAATTATTTACGACGTCGTCAGACTTTTCCCCTCGCGTCATACGCACAAACGTTCGTTAACGTCAAACGAAATTAACTAGAATTCATCAAAATCAGCGGCTTAATGTAATTTAATTAATAAATGTAGTGGCGTCGCAAAACAGCCGCATTCAAGTCATTTTATGGCATTGTTATTAAAGATGCAAGTATTTTAAATCAGAATTTAAAAACTTTATAGCATTACTTATTGATTATTGAAATAATATCAATAGTCTTCAATGAAAATATGAAACAGAAAAATACAGAAACTAAAAAGAACAACGGTCGCGACCAAGACTCGAACTCAGATTCAACTGACTTAACTGCGGCGAAGTTTATTTTTCCACAAAAAAAACTTACCGAATACGTTGACAACTCGGCACATCTATTCATCTAGTCGACCAATATATATTTTAAATTCACACCCGTCGTTGAGTCATCCCACTGGCTAAATTTCTTGGGGTTTAATGGCACTGTGTCACCTTGCAAAAATATTCAATACTAATGTCGAAAATCGTTAAGAAATAGAAAGCTTTATTTGTATTCAAAAAAGCAGAGTCAATACATTGACAACCTTGCCATATTTCCGCAGTAGTCTCACCAACCTCCTATTTATGTGTTCCACCAAAAATGTTTTAGTTCACATTCGTCGTTGAGTCATACATACCCACTGGTTAAACTTCTTAAGGTTCCCGACATGACTTGCGTTTCTCGTTGACTGCACACGAACCGCTCAGAGAGTGATGAATGCTAATATGCGGCTCGCGGCTCGCGGCTCGCGGCTCGCAGCACCGCGTAATCACCTTTTACCGTCAGCGATATATGACAGCTGTGTGATGATTTATTTCACCGCGATGTGGGAGAGGTTTTGTGTTGGACGTGCTGACCGCGATATAATCAGCGGTCGAGAAATTATGCTTAATTTTTTTTTTTTTATGTTAAATTTCTCCTTTGTCGACGGTTGGCCCTTTGTGACGCCTACGGCAAATTATTTGCGCTATTTAAAAGCTATGGAGGTTGCGCGCTCTGAGCTAGCAGACTAAGCGACCAATCACAGGCCGGCCCGGCAAAACTGCGCAATTTAGCGATCATTATGATCTCTTAAGCCATGTCACGGGAGTTGGGCTGATCACACAGATCGATAAAATATACTATTATGACGGCCTAACTTCTTATTATATGTTAATTATAAGTAAAAATGTATAATATGAAGGATGAACCAATAAATATTAATTTAAGCCCCCATAAAACGGGTATGAAAATTGAAAAACTATTTTATAACTTAATAAAAAATGTGGAAAGGTGAATTGAAGTCAGGGCAAAAGCTAGTGAGTCAAAGAAGGAGACAGGCTAATTCAATACGTCCCATAAAAATAATAGCAAGCTGGGAAGAGATCGAAAGGGGGAAAATAATTCCCCCATACAAAAACTTACTCTTCCCGGCAGCGGAAAAAGTAAAAAATCCAGCATCCTTTGACTCGCCTACATCTGCTCTGCCTTCGCTCTTAACTCTACCTCGCTACTACACCTCGACGTCTGCCTTTCATCTTGACCACCGCCTGCCCCCTGGACCACCTGACTTCATCTCTCCGGACCAGACCTGCCGCATCGTCATAAAGAAAAAGCAAACCCAATAGTCACTACCAGTGTTTTCCCCTTATAACGAGATTGACCTACTTCAAGCCCTTCGCGGATCGGGACCGCAGCTTTATTACAGTTCTTGTGTACCGGATACGTCTGGTTGATTTGTTACAAGTAAAATTGTTTTGTAACACTTTCTTGTTTGAATACCACAGAAGGGTCCCAACTGCTCCCACCTTTCCGGAGCCATCCCACGACATTCCCAAATGGATTATGTTTTAAGACTGAAGAAAAAAAATAGGCAAAAGGATGGAGAAGAGGAAAGTGTTTGGCTATTCAGATTAATCACCAAACATGGCTTAAGATATTTCAAGCAAGGTTTCAATTTATTTTGTATTAACTAAATGAATACATATTATGTTAAGTAAAAATTAAAAAATATTTCCGGACCCCGGTATTTGAAATCACGACCTTTGGATTCGTATTCAGAGATCTCACAACTACGTTGGTTTGTTGTGTGGAGGATATGGCGCCCTTCAAGTGATATTACTTTCACGAATCAGACAATTATTATTATTACAGGTAATTAATAATGTAACGGTTTATTTTTAAATTATGACGGGTAACAGAACGCCTAATCGTACAAACCATTGCAAGCTGAAAGAACAAAACTGAAATCGCTAATTTACAGAAATCATAAAACAGTGAAAAAAATCGTGCCAATTGGAGAACTTTTTATTGCTAATTGCTTGTAATAATTATCACCGTTTGTGATCTCCTGAAAATAAGCAGTTTGACAGTTATTTCACGTAGATCTGAATTAGTCGATATATAATAAATAATAATAAAATAACCGTCATGTCTTGGCTCCATTGTCATTCGTATTTGTACATTGTACATTTTCAATTATTTGATTAATTTGGTCGTGACATGTCTTTTCGGGATTTTCGCAAAATAATATTTGAATTCAAAGAAAAAGGTTAAGAAAAATGAAGTATCTTTTTCACAAAAGAAGGTTAACCATTTCAATATAGGAAAAAATAATGAGAATATAATTGTAAACATCATTTGGTTACAAAGTTTTAAATTTAAATAATAATTTTAATAAATAACTCTTGTCGTAAACAAAGAAAACGCTCTTGCTTTTGTGGTACCTTCCAATTTTAATAATCACTTTTTCTTTAATTAACATCAATATTCAGTCAAAGTCAAAATTTTACAATTATAATTTAGCCATCAGTCGCCAACCAAATACATTTTAAATCGTGCTATTAGTCCAATGGTAGAGGTGGCACTGTATTTAAACCTTCTCATAAATATTCACATATTTGTTGTATTTCTATACTCCTGAGATATAAATATTAAAATTGGCTAAAAAAAGCTGATGATAAACTTGTAAAAAACTCAACGCTACAGTTTTGAATCCTAAAATTTAAAAAAAGCTTTTCTGTTCAACCAAATCTATGTCTACCATAGGATGACCTTAATTGAAGCTAACACCACTAATTGTGGTTATCGAGATGTAATCTTATGAACTAACTTCAACAAGCTCTATTGATCACAAAAAGCATTCTTATAATGTCTTCAATAGTTCTCTTGGGTTGGGCTCAACTTCTCCAAGTTTTCCGCTGACCCAAACGATTGGATTTTGTTTTTAAGTACCAAATAACACAAAGCTATCAATAATATGTTTGTGAAAATTGAGCTCTATTTGAAGCTAAAATTTAAAATATTTTGCTTTTGAATGTGCCAGCTTAAGTTTTGAGGAGATATTAATAAAGCATAATTAAAGATATCTATTTTAAGAACCCTTTTTCTGAAAAACATTTTTCTGTTATATTTTCGAAGCAAAGAGTTTTAAATTTAATAGTGGATTAAAAAATGCATTAAGATTTAATTAATAAATAAATAAAAACACTCCTTGTGAACGTAACTTTAAAAAGTATTTAAGCATCTTCAAAATAGGAATTCAAATATCAGATAACATCTCCGTTTTATATTGATATAATTGATGTCAGTGAATTCAAAATAATATGAAACTACGTTAGTGACACGTGCAAAATGTGTTATTGTACGCTTGAGGAAAGCGACCAGTCAATCGTCTGTAAAAAAAATGCCATCCTGTGAGGGACCGAAGGTTTTTACGATCTGCCGGCCACGGATAAGCTTGAAGAGATGCAGCGTTATGTATTCAAATCTAGCCTATTTCACTGAACTTATCTACCGTTCGAGAATTATAAGTGAATTTGGTAAATATAGATTGTAGGTTTATTTATAAATTTAAATGGCCTTCGTGGTCGAGTGGTTAAGACACTCTCCAACGAATCCAGAAGTCGCGATTTTAAATTCCAGCATTCACTAATAACCTTTGTCTTATCAATATGTGTCAATACTGTCAATACTGTCAATTCACATTCATTTAATTATTATTATAAAATATATGGTTAATTTTCAGCACGTTCCAGAGTAGTAGATACTGTGATTATCGCCTTGTTTAATCCATTCAGAATCAAAACGTTGCTTGAAATGGCTTTAGCCGTATTTGATAACCAGACATAAATAGCCAGGTACTTCTCAACCTTCCTTTTCTCCATCTTATTTTCCGCCCCGCTACCTTCAGCCTCACATCATACCCCCGATTACCAGAAGCCAGTGGGATGCTATAGTCTCACTGGCTCTAGACAGCTGGGAGCAGGTAGGACTCTTGTATGGTATTCACAATAAAAAATGAAAATTAAAAAATATGTTTTTCTAACTATAGCTATAAAGCTATTTTTCTAATGTTTATTAAAATTGACAAATCACATCACATCGCTCAGACTGACAGCGCTCATATTAGTACAAAGAAAAAAGTATTTTTTTTATTGTTAATCGGACCCGCCACTCTCCTACGTGCTTTAAGCTCAACGTAACGGAAGTATTCGTAGATGAAATCAATCGCTTTTTTTTTTTCAACATTTTTTTAAATACCCGACATTGTTTCAATCCATTTTGAACATGCTCTATCAATTTGCTGCGGAGACATACTATGGTAATAAAATGTATTTTTTCTAGCGTTAAGAATCATAGAAATAGAACAAATGTGTCCCTTGATCAATCCCTAACTCAATATTTGAACCTTTTCTTTGTTTACCGACATGACATTTCCCTGATTCGACAAATCGTTGAAACATACTTTTGTAATATCACATTTTTAAGGGCAATTTCCGTGTCGTCATAAATAACTTGTTTGAATAAATAATACAAGCAACACCCTAGAGCCGACTGAAATACAAAAAAAACTTTAAAATACTTAAAGAAACCTCAAAAGTAAATAACAACTTTAGGGTTCTGTGAAGTCAATTATCATTCTTATTTATTTGTCAACATCAAAATCATAATTTATAGCTCTTTTTTCCAATTGGGTCGTGAACCACAATGAAATATTTTCTTTGTGTAACTTTGGTGAGATACACCATCCTGAATATTTATCTATGATCAGCTCAAAAAAATCTAAAAAACCTCCAACATTAATTTTTCTTTCTTGCCAGTCCCACTTTTATCAGAAATTTTATTCTTAATAAGCATTTAAAAACTCGTTTTAGTATCCAGAATTATAACTTTTTAAATTGAATATTTTTGCGATAACTTCTAAAACTTTGAAAATATATGAAAAATTACTGTCAGCCAGAGAAATATCTGGAATCACCACCTGGGTGCTGTTTTCCTACAAAATATATACGTGTACCTTTGGAAAATAGCAAAAAACTATTGTCGACACTTTAACGTGTTAACCCACATAAAATATATGTTTGAATATAGGATAAAAATTGAACGTAAGAAAGCTTTCAGGCTGTTGCGTGACTGGATCGTGCGAAGGAAAAACCTCCGGAAATACCTTCCACGACTCTCACTAGAAAGTAGTTCTTACGGCGACCTTTTGTCCTGAGTCTCCGTGGCAGGATTCCGATATGCCTTCGTTTAACATTCTATTACATTCATGCCTGATGTTATGTGAAGCAATAATTCACTCACTCGAAGCATTTTAATCGAAAGTGGAAAGTGTATTGGTTACAGTGAAATCGATATTGAGGTGTGTTGTAAATTGTATACATTAGGGTAGGATTCCAACCAATTATTTATTTTGTTTTAATTTTATTTATTCTATAATGGTTTTAACCTATGGGGAAATAGAAATTTTTAACCCTCAGCATTATTCAATATTGCCAATGTATCATTTTCCATTAATTATTTAAATAATTTCAATAATTAACAACAAAAATATGAAACAGGAAAAGCCAGAAAAAAGACAATAGTCACAACCGAGACTTGAGCTTGAATCCTCTACTGTATCCGGAAGTAAAGCTTCAACCAATTCAGCCATTGGGACCTTATTAGAAACCGACATTTTCAATTGATCTCATACTTTCATTAAAGATTATTGATTTTATTTTGTTCAATTATTTACTTTGTTTTTTGCTGCCGTGTTTGGAATGATAAGCAAAGCTCTACCCGAACACATTGAATACCTCAATAATAGTCTCTTGGATAAATAAATTTGTTTGTTTTTAATTATGGAAGATCTTTTGACTTCTTACGAAGTGGAGAATTAATATTGAATTTGGAAATTAATTCCAATTTCATTAATTATTTGTTAAAAGCCATTAGATAATATTATATCAATTGTGTGTATAACCTGAACAATAAACTTAAGTTAATTATTAGTTTTGTTTTTTTCTTTTCTTTCTGGTGCATTCTCATGTTGGAGGTTCGTTATCATCAGTGTAAACTTCACTTCACTAATTGTAGCCCGGAATAACGCAGAGGAACTGCTCTTTTTCTCAAAGTCATTGGCAACTGCCTTTTCCTCTACCACGCCTACCATCAATCTTCCTCTGAATTATCAGATGTAAAAACAAGTATTTTTGCTCCATACAGTGCTATCACGATATTCCTGTTTTCTTATGTTTATATCTAATTTCGCAATTTTTTCCGATTTAATTGAGTCACATAACATTTTTTTACGGAGGCTTTTGTCAAAGTTACACGTTGTACAACATAATCAATTTTATATCACTGATATTAGTCACTAGTTGTACGTATTTCTCTGTTGTAGGTGCTAAATTTCAAAGTTAATTTATATTTTGCCAAGTGCCCCTGACGAGATTATTAACGCAAACATTGGGTACTTTACTTTTTTAAGTGATTTTTTAATACCCTTATGAGTCTTCAAAAACAATATTGATTCAATTATCAAGTTTCGATTTGTACTTATTTTTACTGTTTTCGATTTGTAGAACTTCATTTTTTTTAGATGTAGATTTATATAATGTATTTGATTTTGTCGGTCTTAGTAAAATAATTAATGTTACCTAACTGTTATTAGGTTAATTAAGACGCGATTTCTTAAGTTCATTTCTTCAAAATTATTATTTTTATTTTTTTCTTTCTTTTTATTCCACAAAATTTGTTTTATCATTATGTAGTTATATTTTCTACTATAACTAATTTTACACAAATACTTTTATTTTTACTTTTATTTCTATTTTTCTCTGCTGTATTAACTAAACACTATTTTAATATGTTAGCGTAAATTCCCTCACCAAACACAAGAACCTTGTTTTTTTATGGTGAGGAACAGTTCATATGCTTATTTTGAAATACACTGTGCAAAAATTGTAACAATTACCTTTAATATTATTGTAAAAAAAAAAACTTAAATTAAATAAAATTTTTTTTTTTTTTGAAGAAATCAACTCGAAAATCACGTTTTAATTCACCCTATAACTGTTAGGTAACATAATTATTTTACTAAAATCGACAAAATCGAATGCCTGTTAAGTAATTAGGTAGTCAAACCATTGGTTCAAATTAAACATTCTTAAGGCTCAACACTCAAAAATGTCACTAATTGACATTTTATAGCATTGCAATACAAGCGATACTATAAATGAGTTATCTATAAATTTTCTATAGGGCGTTAGGAAAATGTCTAAGGTTTTCTGTGAATTCTATGAAAAAATAATAAAATTTCAGTAAAAGATGCAGTTTAACAACCAGCGAAGGCATTTTGAAAGTTTCACCTAAAATTTCAATATGCATTTAATAAAAAAATTAAAATAAGAATGTATAAAAATTGTATATTTACTGGAAACCTCAGACATTTTCCCTACGATCCGTATAGAATTAAAAGATGAATCATTTGAAGTATTGCTTATATTAGAAAACCAAAAAGTGTGTATCTTTGAGTGTTGACCTTTAAACAGAATTTTAAAATATTTGTTACGGAATAAGAGTTTGAGACCTATAAACAGAATTTCAAAATATTTGTTACGGAATAAGAGCCTGATTAATTTTATAATGTAATTTTAATAATTAATTTAATTCAAAAGTTTCAACATCATTGCTCGCACAGTGGAAAAGCATTAATAAAAATAATTTTAGAAAAGTTTCACAATACAAACCAATACATAACATAAAAACGTCTAATTTATATACATATCAACAAATATTCTTCAAAAAGTTGAAATGCCTTTAAGACAATTTCGACAATAATACTGCGAATTTGTTAAAAAATGTATGACGGTAAGCGCCCTTAAATTTACCGGATCCCGGGTTTTCGAGTCTATCGTCTTTCCGGGCCGGATCTCCGTCTGGGTTCTTCCGGTTTGCTTAATGCTCATGAATTTACTATTCGATTTAAATTATGCCCTTACAAAGTTTGCAATTATCATTGATTGTTCGCAGAACTCGTATTTCACACATTTAGACTTTAAATAAGCTACTTAAAATAATAATATGAAGATAATTTGTGCTCCTTTTTTTTAAATATCTTCAAAGGCGCTGCCGATAAGAATGGCTGTAAAACTACTTACTGCCATGTTTGGTGCATCCAAAATTACATTTATCTTTGAAATACCTAAACTACCAACCCACACGTAGGTATAATGTATGAAGTGTAAAATGTAATTGTAAATTTTTTTTTCAATGTGTCGAAAATCAAACTATGTATGTGAACTGAAAGAAATATACAGTTATAAAATATGTGGGGAGATTTCCAAATGTGTATTACCCATTTTTTTCTCGGCAGAAAGTCATAAAATCAGGATAAAATGAAAATAATATTGAGAATTGGCTTTGAAAAAAAGTACCTAACTCAGACGATAGAAAAACTTAATTATCTTAAAAGTAATCGACATTCGTATGTTAAAAAAAATAATCGGTATTTAGTGGTTTGCCATGTTCCAGAGTAATAGATACTCTAAGTATTGCCCTGGTAAAGGACCACCATTCAGAATCCAAACCTTGCTTGAAATGGCTCTAGCCATGTTTGTGACCAGATCTGATTAACCAAATACTTTCCAACCTTCCTTTTTCTCATACCCCCCCCCACTACCTTCAGCCTTACAACGTACCCTAAATGGGGATGCCATAGTCTTACTGGCTCTAGACGGTTGGGAGCAGTTGGGACTCTTGTGTGGTGTTCACTGTAAAAAAAAAAACTTTGTTTGTTGCAATCATGTTTATCTACCAGTTGACAATAATATGTATTTTTTTATTATTTTGGACAGAAAACAGAAATCTTTACAAACCCACAGGTATTATATATATTAATTGATTTACAAAATCATTTAAACTTAGAATTAGTAATTAATTGAGCAATTATAGGAATAAATGATTTGACATTTTTTGAATTTCATCCATTATTGGGGTTTAAGAATTGCTTCAATTTGCTTGACCAAATCGTAGCAATGCCCGCGGATTGTGCCACCCATCTCCGAAACTTTTTTCTACCAGCTTCCTTTTAGTTTTTGTATGTTTGGCATACTTGAAACAGGACACCATTATATTACTATAGTGAATATAATTTGAACAAAGGATGGAAAAAAACTCTTCCAAAGTTTTGTTTAATCATCGGTCCCATAACAAAGGCTTGACAAAAAAGTTATTTTCTTCGCCCATTTTTCTTCGGCCTCCGTTGTCATCCACCGTCATAACAATGGAACGCTTTTGCATTTTCTTGTTTTTTTTTGTTTTAATTATTAGTTGAATGATCTGCATTCCTTTGTTCGAGAATACATACTAACGAGAATCTGTGGAGAGAATAAAGAAAGTTAACAAAAAATCATTTTTCTAGTTTGATCACGATAAAGAGTTAACTTGGAAATGAATAAGAATAAAATAAACCTAAATGTGTCAATTTTTCTCATAGTATATGCCTATCCTCATTCAATGCAAGTTAATATAAAACAAAGGCTAGATATTTATTTCACAGCAGAAATAATAATAATCATTTTCATAGCTTCGTTTTTGTGATAAATCACCTCAAGGGCGCTATTTTAAGGCTTATAATTAAATGTAGATTACAGATTTCTACGTTAAAACAAAAAAACCTTGTTTTTTTTTACACTTGTTTGTTTTAGAGCAGATATTATTTTAAATTGCAATGGGTGGATTGAAAAACGATTTTTTACGGGTAGCAACTAGTACTACAATAAAATCTATAGTTTTTGAATAACGTTGCAAACAGTTTTGCCATCGTGCGCATCATTTGTGCACTTGTCAAAATGTTTGCTTTCAAATGCATTATACAAAGTTTGATTTTCTGGGTACTACACAAGTCCTCTCAGTTATGAATTTCGATTTCCCGTAATAATAATATTGCATCTGTCAGAGAGTATTGCAAACAGCCATCGATTCCGTGCAAATACCACAAGTAGGCGTTTCATGATAGGTTTCTGCAATATCCCCTTTCAACATTTTCGCGTGACACAATGACAGCATGGAATTAACAGCTTTATCGGGAAGAGTATTTGGAGTTTCTTGAATTATATGTAGTGAAATATATTTGGCATTTTGTGCGGTGATCTTTTAAATCTATTCAAAACCTTCCGGCGTTTCTATAATGAGCTGCTTGGTACTGCTACATCTAATAAACAATTTTACAAAATATTGTTTGGATATAAACCTGGGTATTTATCATCTGAACCAAGTTTAGTTTAGTTTGGAAGTTGCAAAAGGCGTAGTCACGTTTCAGAAAGGATTTCAAAAACCAAAAGGCATTTTGGTATTGGCCAAGAGATTTTTTTTAGCTAAAAGCAGCGTGGTCATAAATAATTTTAGAAATATAAAATTGGGATACATGATAATTAACCAAAAAATATGTCTGAAACATTTTAACAACCACAGCTTTCGAGGAGGCCTTATGATGGTTTGTATTACCTTTCCAGTAATAACATTTTTCTCCCACAAAATCATAACATTGACTGGCAATTTCAAAACTTACTTTTTTTCGTAAATTTTCTTGAGTAATGGGCTGTGAAAAGTTTTTTTTCCACCTTGACAAGTACCTCATCATGCTTTGTAAAGCCCTTTGACATGTTAACGTGAATAATTAAAGGTAGACAGTGAATTGGTTTTTTTTAAGCCATCTTTTTTATAAGATTTTGAAAAATAAATATACTGACAGGATCTCGTACAAAACGGCTGGTAAAACTTTTTGCTGGGGGTCTTTATTAGTATTTATGTAAAAAAAAAACAATTAGTAATAACATGTTTTTACTCGTTTAACGTATTTCCTGAACACAAAACTTAAACAACATTATAAAATGATAACGTTTTAATATAAGGGAGGATGTCAAAATGAAAAGACCTACAATTAAAAAAAATAAAAAAACTCGATTTTGAAAATTGCCTGAAATCAAAAAAAAGCATGCTGATAAATAATCAACATAATAAAATGACGTAAAAAACTTTTTTTAATGTTGGTTATTTTTGATAACTAGGTCCTTTCTGAAATATTAGATCTACCGAAATAAACTGGTGTAAATAACAAGTATTTCGTTTTCAGACGTGAAACAAAATAAGTGACATAATCAAGAAATTAAATGAAATTAAATTGTATTTTATTATACTCCAATTAATTGTGATTTTTTTTTTTTTTTAATTTGTGAAGAGTATTATCCATATATATACCATGTTCCTCATAAGGCTTGCCTAGCCCTGAGCTAGTAGATGAATATATTCTGGGTACTAGGGTAGCTTGTTGGCGTTAGCTTAGTGAACAAGATAAATACAATGACAAGTCCAGCGCGGAACGAATAGATGAAGAAGAATGGTTAAAGAGATATACGACGTGCATGTGCAAAAGATGGTGAAATGTGTCTTTACGCTACACAAATAATAAATAGCACGTTGAAAAAGCTTCGGATGGTACTAGCTTGGTGTTACACTTTGCTTTCCTTTATTTCCTGCAGTACTGGGTGTTACATATTAC
The DNA here is from genome assembly GCA_022651775.1 of Drusus annulatus. Lineage (NCBI taxonomy): Eukaryota > Metazoa > Arthropoda > Insecta > Trichoptera > Limnephilidae > Drusus > Drusus annulatus. The sequence continues at coordinate 354,752 of JAGWCC010000522.1, read as the reverse complement.
TCGTTAAATGTTGATCGAATGCTTGTCGCAAACATGAATAGCTCAAACATTGCAAAAATAACAAGCAAAAAAACGTGATTTATCGCGAGAGCCGCTGTCTGTACAGTGCTCAATAGAAATAGTTAAAAAAATTATATTCCAAACTAGTTCAAGCCATCTGTTATCGTATCGTTCGTGCTTGTGCGTTAATTCATCCCAATGGGATAATAGAATAATTGGAACTTAAATTACAATCGTGCCATTGCGAAATTAGCTACCTCTAAATTTCACAAAATCCAATTCACTGATGCGGTGCGTTGTGCATGTATGGTACTTAAATTATATTCAGGGCAGCTTATACGTGTTTCTATTTGAAACTTAATAAACTTTACACATTAACAAAATGTACCTATTGCATACATCACACTATACCCCCCAGAGGTAAATTGTTATTTTTAAGATTTAAAAAAAAATACAGATCAGCTAAAATAAGATTTATTCGGGTTCGAATGAGTTTATACGTTTACTGCATATTTAATTACTATGCTATTTTTTTCGAACAACGTATGTATATTTTTAATTTGAAAAACTATGAAAGTGAACCTCTCAAAAATTATATAAATACGATAAAACAGGTTCTAATAACTTAGGATAGAAGGTAATGTTAAAAAAAATACATTGTGTTTATAATTATATGATCGGCTGATGCAGATACGATATATAACAATTTTTTGAAAAAAAAAAAAAATAGATAGTTTATAAACACATTTTTTGACCGGAAAAATGTTTACTACGCTTCGCTTTAAATTTCCAATAAAAACATTTTTCACCTCAATAGACAATACAACAATATTAGCATTCGGACCTACACAAATATCTCGATTAGATTGTATTAAATTTAATATTATTTTTATTGAGTTCTGCTATTTTAAGTTTTTTGATTTTTGTTTTTAGTGACAGCTGTTTCGGCGTTTAAGGCCATTGTCAAACTTTAAAAAACCTTAAACGCCGAAACAGCTGTCACTAAAAACAAAAATAAAAAAACTTAAAATAGCAGAACTCAATAATAATAATATTAAATTTAATTCAATTTAATTATATAAAAAATTAAAATGGAGTTCTACAAATTGAACACAAAAACTATAAATAAAAAAAAATCGATTAGATTGATTTAACTTTATAGCAACGTAAAGCCAACCTAATAAACACGTCTAATGCTTACGTATTGTGTAATTTTACTTAAACGTTGCAGTAATCTAATAACGTATTTATTCAACATGATATATTTGCGGAGCCGAATATCTTGATAATCTGTGAAAATAATGAAGTTTTTGCTTAAACCAGCTCAAAATATATTGTAATAGTTTTTGATTATCATTATATTGTGTTTGATAAATTATTCACCAAAATTCTTTGTGATCTAGTTTAAAAATTTAAAAGGCAGTAATCCAGCATTTGCCTTTTTAAGGGCCAGATTTTCTTCGCATAGCAATTCAATTCTTCATTCTTCGTTTAGCGGTTTTCGTTCTAACATATATTTTCTGCATTAGTATATGCTTATTTACACTCCGAATAAATTAATATGTTTTATATATTTTTAAATGTACCTAACCTAACCTTACCATAAATTAGCGATAATATACAATACAATCAACATGTTTGTGGGTAATATATTAAAAGGTGTGAATTTGATTATAGCTAAGTGTTTGCATGTACAAGCCATTATTCCTGAAATGACTTTACTATCTAACCATGTGAAGTGTTTTTATTCATCAAATCATCATCCCCACAGAGAAATTAGTTATCATAAATTTTTTTTTTTCATTAAAATAATGCTTAAAAATATATTAGATACAACCTTTATCTGGAAAAAGTGTATTTGTGATGCTTACGCAAAACTATCAAATGCTTAAATGTTGTCCCTTCTATCTGAAGAAAGGTTACGAAGTTTAGGCAAGTTCAACAAAACAATGCCTTAAATGGTTCAAAGTTTCTCTTTGATTTTCGTAGATATTGGATACTTTGAAATAGTATTTTGGTTTAATGCGGAATTTGGAGTCATTATCAAAGGTTATGAAGGGTCACAAAATTTAATTTAAAAGCGATAAATTCCTATCAAGTTATTTACGTTTGTTCATGGGTTTGAAAGACATTCAACATATAAAATATCGTTGCCGAAAAGGCTGATGCGAAAAGGGCTGAAGCGCCATTTTGGAAAGTTTTCACCTGAATTTAAAGCACTTTAATTTTTTTTGTTGTTTTACATTAAAATTTATAAGTCTTGTACCTGGTTGGATTTCGACAAAAAGCTAAAAAAAAGTCCCAAGCTTGTATCGCTTGAGTCAAGCCTTCTCCCAAATGGTAAATATATTTTATATGGCTGAAGGTCCACAAAAGTCTTCAGAATCAAACCAGAAACAGAGCATTTGATGCAGAAAAAAAAACTGATCACAACTGCATTTATAACTCGTTTTTGACTAAAGTGTGGATACAAGTGTCCATTTCATCTTTCCAGTGACGTTAAAATAATATAAAGTATATGAATACATTAAGTTAGAAAAGTTTTCAGGTTTCACATTCAAAATCATAAATCAGAAGAAATGCCTTTGTTTTCCAGAAAAAATAAACTTGAAATAGAAAAAGTTACTTGCTCAAACAAGCTGACTTATTATTTGACATCTCGACATATTGTGTTCCATACATTTTGAACACCTGCGAAGACACTTACGAAATGGCAAAAGTTTCAGGCCGAAAAAATGGCCAAAAGTTCGCAGAAGGATTATCGACTTAACTATTTTGCCAGTTAACTATGACGAATGAGAGGAGGGGGCTTAGGGCAGGGGCGTAAAATTTTCTGGGGAAATTCTTGGATCCAAATTTTCACTGATTTTTATTAAAGTATTTACGTCTTCTATTATAACGTTTATTTAGATTCATTTAAATGGATAAGAACATATTCTACTAGCACGGGTTAATAAAATTATTTCTACATATAACACTACCTTGACAGTATCTTAGGCTTTGTTGTTAGGTTTTTTACATTTAAAAGATATCCCATAATATAATAGATACTCAAAAGTAGCCATAATGTCAGAGGAACTAAATTGGCAAACAGTGAAACAGATGCTTTCATTAATTAAGTGATATTTATACATAAAATGAAGAACAACTTGTCACTAACATATTTTTCTGACAAAATTATTTACAATTTGAATATTTACAAACATAATACGAGGACATGCAAAGAGAACAGACCATAAAAAAATAATAAAACCAATCAACAAAACAGTTTACTATATAAAGGGATGACACGTTATAATGCGCTGCCATCGTTGCGCTGTGCTAGTTTAAAACTATAACAGGTCAAAAAAAATTGACTTGTTATAGTATTGAACTAGCACAGCGATAATTATGTCAATTAATAAATTAAAAATAGCCTGTAACAATCATTAAAAATACATTAGTAATATCAAGTAGTATATTCGTATCAGTTATAATATTATTATTAAGTTTTTAAAAAATACATATCATTTAATACTTTGTAGACTTTAATTCTCATCTTACTAAAATAAAAAAAATAATACCAAAAAAGCAATTGAGCGATCCTGCTAATTTCATGTTTTTTAAAAATGCATCAACTAATACTAGTTTTTGGTGGTGGCAAGTTGATTGCCACAAACCAACTGGGCAATCTAAGACTTGTCTATTTGTCTCTGAAAGTAAGTTGTTTAGTTAAACTTTTTTTTAAATTATCAATTCATACAAAAAAGTGCATAAAAAAATAAATCAAGGTATACGCAAAATAAAAATCAAAACGTTCCTCGATCGGTTGTGAATCTGAAGAGAAACCAGTTCATAGTTGTACTGAAGGTCTAGATTTTTTTCTATAGCGTTGCATCAACATAAACTTTATTGAATTTTAAACTACATCATTAGAACTTGTAGTTATAAAAATCATAATTTTCCTTCTTTACGCCGTATATGAAAACGCAGCAAAAGACTTTCGTGTAGGCTTGACAAAATTTATATGGAAACGGACAAAGTAAGAAGAACTTTCTCACAAAACAAAAACACCGTCAAATAGATGTAATTTAGAGCACCATTTAATTTTTCTTCCAATTTATAACCTAATTTATACTTATTGAAACAATATCAATAACTTTTAATGAAATACGAAATAGAAACAGAAAAATTTAATATTAGGTTGCGACCGAGACTCGGACTTGAAACCTCCTCTCTATCCGAGAGTAACTTCTCTGCCAATTTAGCTGCTGAAACCATTTGAAATATTATTTCAACCTTTAAATTTACGTGTTCTTCTTCTTTTTCATATTTCTTTGAAAGCTTTTGATATTGATTTGATAATTGACGTCACAATAAAGCTTAAAACTTCGATAAGTTAATTCTTATTAGAAAATATATTTTTAACTAGTTCTGTTGTTACCCGTGAAAAATTCTGGAATGTAACTTTATTCACAAATAAAGAATATAAATTGCTTTGATCAACCCATTTTAAACACAAAATATTGTCTGCTAAAATAAACTAGAGGTAAGTACTTTATTAGGTAGGTCGGGATTTGAAAAGATTCTTTTGAAAACTTGTCTATTACAATTAACATCAGTTCGAAATTTGAGAAGTTTAAATTCGTATGTACGCACTCACAAAGAAAATTGTTGTATTGTTTAATTACTGAAATAATATTTGTAATCTTCTAAAGATATTAAAACAGAAAAGGACATACTATAAAACAAAAAGATCAGGTTGGGACAAAGACTTGAACTCGGAACCTCTACTCTATCCGGAAGTACCGTTTTACCAACCAAACTGTATCAGCCAATTCATTCCCCGTATTTTTTAACTCTTATACTTCTTGAAAGCATTTAATAGTCTTGTTATCGTGATAAAACTTCTGTCCGAACACAATTGTGAATGGCGTGATGGATAGAGTTATCATTTTTATGGAAGTACTCTTCGAATTTTTGCAAAGTCTAAAATTAATTTTAAAATTAGTATTAACTTAATTAAGCTTTACGCTTCATTGTAATATTAATTAATAAAAGAATATTAACAAAGTTCAAAGAAAATGGAAACAAAAAAATAACTTTTTTTAATTTATTTTCTGTCTTCTTCAATTTTCATATTTGTTGAAGATTGCTAATATTCATTCATTAATCAATAATAGAACGAAGCATAAAACTGTAATAAGTTTTTTTTTTTACAATTGAATCACTCATTTTTAAGCTTTTAGGGTTCTAAAGCAAATCGAAAAATATTAGCTGACCTCACAAACCTAATCCCTGAGTTTCCGAATCAATAATGAATAATATGACAAAGGATTTGATCATTCAGGTAAACACGGACGATGGGAAAAGTAAATAGCGGAGAAAAGGACTCCTCTCTTGAATGAATATATCGGTTAGGTGTCGTTAGTATAAGCAAACACTTCTATAATTCTCGCAAGTTCGCAGAATTTCACGAAGCTCTCTTAGAAAACTGATGAAACGTGAAAATATTTTTATCATCCCTTCAGCTGACACCATTCCTGTTTTTGTTCCCACTCTCAACATTATGACATTGTGACCACGAAATCCAGTTAGCGTTTGACCCTAGGTCTGAAATGAACAAAAAAGTCACCCGCTACCCTCATAACTTTCTGCAGCCCTAGTTTATTATGCGGAACAATAGGATACGGGATACTGGGGAGTGGAAGGCGATTATTCCCGCGTAGTTACTTACTTACCAAATTTATTTAAGTGAGGCACAAATGTACTCCACAAAGATCGTAAAAATATTTATTATCAATCTCATTAACCGATGATTATATTAACAAAGTTATTTTTTCTTAATTATTATTATGAATGATAATATTCTTACTCTCGGGCAATTAACTAATAAATGTTCTTTTTTTATGAATTTTATTGATCGGTTACTCAAAAGTTTTAAAAAAACGTTGTAGTTTTTTTGATAGATTATATCAATTTTATATTCATTGACTTTTTAATTTTGATTTGCAAAGTCATTGATTTATGATTTATAAACCTCAATCCATTATTAATCAATTTAATAATAGTACTGATCAGTTATTAATTTGTTTGCTAAACGCATTGCATAAGTTGTGTTCATCATTAAATTAGGCACTCATACTGTGAATTGTGTTGGCAAAATCTTATTATGTTATTCTTTCACAAATATAAGTCAACTGTAAAACAATAAGTCTTTCGGAGTTTAAAATAAATTTGCCCTGTAGGTACCGCAAATATTTTGTATGACTTGGTTTTTCATTTCAAATAATGAACAAAATTATTGAACATACGACCTAAGAAAAACAGATCTAAAATTGACGTAGTAAGTACAATTGAAATGTTTTTAAAGATTTATATGTTTGTCAGTCAGCAACTCCATAGCATTGTGCAGTCCACGGAGGTTGTAAAGTTGTGAAACGTACCACACGCCTTAGGAAAATAAGAACGAAGAGAATTAATTCTGTTATAAATATGTAAAAATGGGGGTGGAATAAATGATTTATCTGCTATTGAAGGTTAATTGTTTCATAAATTACATTGATATCATAAAATCTTTTTTTTAATCACTTCAATAGCTTAAAAGCCTTTTATAGATTGCACGCCCCTGATTCTTTAAATCGAGAAAAATTGAAAACTGAAACCTTAAGCTTGTACATAATATTAGGGTCATAAACGGTTCCTTCAAATCCCGAGTGATTAATCAATTCCCATTTATGTGGTGGTTTCCAACCCCCGGCTAGTTTTAATTTATGGTTTGTTTGGTTTCAGCTTTGTGGTTGGGGTGTTCCTTCGGCACAACGACACGCCGGTGGTGCGGGCCTCCGGGAGGGAGCTGAGCTACGTGCTGCTGGCTGGAATCCTCATGTGCTACTGCGTCACGTTCGCCTTGGTCATCCGCCCCAGTGACCTGATCTGCGGGATACAGAGGTAACATTTAAAAACATTAATTACACTTTAGATTAAATGCAGTTTTGCTGCGTTATTCGCAGCTCCAGCCTACAAGGCGAAGATTGCTATATTTATGATCGACTTCAGATTCCAGAGGGAATTATAATTGATCACGTATGTTGATGTCAATGACATGAAGGGGATGTAATGATGACGTGACTACAACATGACGATGACGTGACGATGACGTGATAATGTCGTGACAATGATGTAACGATGGCGCGACGTGACAATATACTGTTTCCCAGAATCAATTATAATCCAAGCTTGCAAAAAATATATAAAAACAAACCACTAATCCAAAATGGCTGATAATGCTAACATATGATAAACATACGTGTACCAACATAACAAAAAAAAACGATAATCGAATGTACATAGCCCGCGAAAATTCAAAATTCACCTTTTCTTTTGAACGGGCCTCGTATTTGTGTTAAATATATTCAACCTCCCCATACAAAAAACCGTCTTGACAGCTGCACCATAGACTACCTAATCTTTAAAGTTTTCTCAGATCTTCATCACAGTTGACCCAGGTAGACATAGATTAATCTCTAAGCTTAAACCATACGGACACAAAACCTCATTCGTTGAGTACTTAACCTTAATGCAATATATATTGAAAGTCATCAATTCAAGTAACTAAGTTGTTTTTTTTAGGATTTATAATACACTTACTTCAGAGAGTTTCAACGGAGATATTCTGAATAATATTATCAACGACGTACAGTTCAACAAGTCGGCTTCTTGTTATTGACGAGAAAAAAAATAATCATATGGTTTATTAATAGCGATTACGCAACAGAACGCATTAGAATTGATTATACATAATATTCTAAACCTAATAAGAAGCAAATCCTTAAAATAAAATCCAAGCAAGAAGTAAGTTCCTACTTCTAGTAAAACATAAAATAAATGTATTAAGAAAATTATTTTGAGCACGAAACTAAAGAGATAAGTTGGAAATAATTACAACCGGCTTAGAACGATTGGCAGCTAGAAATGCCAAACGAAAATACGTTTTCGATGTTTTTTTTGCTCAATTACTTCGTATCGTTCTTGGTCCGTTTGAATATTCTCAGAAGAGAGTCAATTTTAGATTCAATTTACTTCGTATTTCTGGATTGTTTCGAAATTTATAATGTTTTTTTCAGTAGCCTAAGCTAAAGGTTGTCTAATATCTTTGGACGTTGAGTGAGTTTTTATAACTCATCGGGCTTGCTATGTATGTTAGCAAAATATTTGATAATTAGAAATAAAAAAGCCACATCTAAAACAGTATCGATCTAGATCACAAAATCTTGTTTTCTTCCCTGAGCCATGTCAGTATTTATTTTTAATATCTCAAGTAATACGCCTTACTTGTTAGGTAAAAATTTTTCGTTTTATACTGATTTGGTAATTATTTTTCTTAATTCCTGCAATAATTTTGGAGATGACGTTCAATAGAAGAGGTGATAATTCCCTGTGAATTATCAACAAACTTATATCTACCAATGTCCAGTTACGCCGTATGTAATCTTCAACTAACTAAAATATGTATTTGTTAAAAAGAGGACAGAACATCATCACATGACCAGATTATAACATGTTATTTAATTTATTTTCTTTTTGATACATTTATAATACTTTTTTGTCATACGTTTTTATATATGGCTTGTGCATTATTAAAAGTGATCATACGACACATACGCTTCACACGCCAAGCAAAGAAAAAACTAGCAACAGAATTCACGCCATCGCCAACATTGATTTATGCATTCTGTTTGGTGACACTTCGGAGCATGGCAAATGTGATCAATACTTGAACTTAATATTTGTATTGAACATTCGAAGCATAGTTGCAAAATGGTGCAACGTTCCGTCAATTTTTTTCGCAGTAGAATTTATATTTCACAACTCTCGACGTCCTCGTAGGAAGGAAGATTCTAGCTGAAAATTATTGCTTAACCTGGATATACCGAAATTTTCACGTTGCTAAAAATATCCGTTTGAATGTTTTCGTAGCGTCTGATAGCACATAAATAGATTTATAGTGTGTCAATCTAAAAACCCTGTTTTTAATAAAATAATAATATCTTTTTTTTAACTACTTTCTCAGAAACGTTGGCGCACTATACGTATGTTTATCTTCCGTAGATGTGTGATAAATACCATTAAAAAAAACGGCTATCGCCGATTAACATTAACCTTTCGCCTCCTAGACCTTAGGCTTCAGACACCCCAAAGAAATTAAATGAAAAATTTAGATATTGAAAATCGTTTGACCAATTTCACCAAAAGTAATGAAACATTGAGCTTACTACTGGCATATGGGCATGCCAACAACACATCTTAAGTCGTCAAATAATAAGTCAAGTTACAAAACTTGACTTCTTATTATTATGTGTTCAGATAAGAAAACTAATATAAATGCAAAGACAGGGTTAAATCGCAAAGCAACTAAATGACACTCTGAAACCAATAAACCAGTTCAAAAACCGCTTAAGTTAAAGTGTATTAGATGATTTGTATATAACTCCTTACCGTATTCATAAGTATTTCAAAAGTATTTTAAAATTTCATATATTTTTCCTGAATATCCCAATTTATTTCAGTTATAAAGTCAATTAAATTCCATCCAATTCTCCTTTTTCGTGTCATATAATTGAATACTAACTTTATTATATAATTAAACACTTTATAGATATTGACTGAAAGAACATGTAATTAGTAAACTCTTTTTTAAACTTCTATTTCCGGATTAGTTTCGTATTGGTAACTTTGTTTTAAATAAGTCATTTTTTTATGATGATTTTTATTATGAGATAACTTTGTAAAAAAATTGTTAGAATAAGTTTTAGTTTTATTTATTTTATATTAGTTACTTGAACATCAAAGTTTACAAAGTATCTAATTATTTCATTTTCTTTTTGACTTAATAATACTTTAATTTATTGAGTGAGCATATATTAGCGAATTTTCTCAAAAGCAAAATGTTTTCCTAAGTTTAATTATTCGTATATTCCAGCACCGTTGCCTTTGTTTGTAAAATCATAAATTTCTCAACTCAGACAGCTAGATAATAATAAAAAAAAACCTTTGAAAATTTTGTAGATATTCCAATTTATAAGACAATATTAAAAAACGAGGGTTTTTTTCGAAGTCAGTTTCACATTGTCATTTTTCTTAGAGTTTCAAGAGTCTACGCCGTGTTTCGATTTCAACTATTTATTTTTGACTTAAAGGATATTATTTGTTCGGCGTAGTGCTGCCTGGGGCGCGGAACAAGCAAAGGGTGTCAACTAGCAAATAGCAAAAAGCACCCCCGAGCGTCGTAACGTCGTAGCGCCGCGTGGACTAGGCATGTCTATTTTGCTCCCTCGCCGGACAATACGATAACGTGACAGTTAGATTATTCAGTGACAAAATGTGTGAAACTTTCCAGTGGATACTTTGGAAACTTGTTTGAAATAGAATTGTTTTTGCGCTGACTTGCGCTGACGTTATGAAGTGGATCATTTCTGAAATGTGTCTTCGTGTTTGTGGTGAAAGTTGAGACAAATTTACAACCCATAATATCCGTTTAGTTTTTTTGCGTCATCTCTTGTTCTATCTGATTATTTTAAAAATATACACTATTTTAAAAGGTTTATTTTTCAATTCTGATTGTTTTTTAAAAACTGAAAAAATATTGTACAGTCTTACCGTAATACTCTTTATAATTACCCTAACAAGCGTCGTTCTTCTTAAAAAAAATCTTTAAAAAAAGTGAAAAGTGGCGATCAAAATTACATAAATTTATATAAACACAAAGATTACGGAATAGACTTTAGAGATATTATCTTTTTAGTTATTGTATTTTATGGAAAAATTATATTTCTGTTTGCAAAGTGTTATATCTTATAGAGAGTGCAAATGATTACTATTATAGATAGATAAAATGAATTAAATTGGTAATTCAGCATACTTCAAACCCATTTCAAAAACGAATCACAATATGACTAAGAAATTGGACGAAAAGAATCTTCCTCAATAAAAACATTGTTTTTGAAAAAAATCAACAGTATTTGAGCAGTACATATAATTTTATATAATTATATTGCAGGCCACGATGATACGGGCATATGCCTAGTATGAGAGATAGCTAAATAAATATTTTTCAAATCGGTATCTTACTAAATAACTTTGTAAAATATTAATGAAAAAAATAGTAAAAATGTAGCTATTTAGTATCTTCTTCGTATTAATTGTATAAAATATCGATAATCGACCCATTTTTTCTAATTTAATGCTCTCCTTTTACATAGAAACTAGTAAAAACTAAGTATCTTTTAACCAAGCCATTGTGAAAACTTCAAAAAGATTTAAAAAGTCGATAAAGCAATTCCAACCGTATCCTTTCACTTAACGTTCGCCTTAACTTTCCGGGTGTAAAAAAATATTTACCTTACATGATCACATGAACAGACTGCAGCCAACTAAGCGTTGTCTAATTCAACTAAAAAGTTTCAACGTAAATTTTTAAAAAGCTCCTCGACTTCTTCGTTTGTCCCAAATACATTTTTAAAATGCACTAAAACTTTTTTCGGCAATCCTCTTATACGGGGTGACCAGCTAAAAAATAAATGAAAAACCAAAAGAAACTTAAGCCCCTGTGATACGTGATATATTTCTAAATTTTCAAAACGACCCACTTGCCAAATAGTTCTTACACAATGTGACTAATGATACCTAATAAGCGATATACTATTCTTACTGTTTTTAAAATAGTTCACTAGTTTAATGATATTTCTAAACTGTTACGAAAAGTCTAATGAGTGTTACTTTATCAAATTACCTCGTTAGTCCGTGAGTACGTGCGTTTGAGTGTGAACTTTTAAAAATTGGAACTTATGGATGTATTATTAAAATTATATTTTAAGTGTGCACAGGCAGTAACGTACCTACTTATAATTTCTTTTTGTATTTGAATTAGGTGGATTAAATAACTTATATTTTTCCTTAGCAAGTCAAGTTACATCCCGTCATTTTTTACAAAAAATAATAAAAGTAGCGATGTATAAAGACCGGTTAGTAGCTGAGTGGATAAACGCGTCGGATTCCTACCCGGGCGTCGTGGGTTCGATTCATCTGCTAGCTAAGTCCTTCATTATTGCATAAGCAACATTTTACGCTTATTATGATGGCAGTAGGAGTTTTTCAAATATTATTAGGTTTTTTTTCAGGGAACGTTTGTCTTTCTTTAATTAACAAGCTTTATAACCCCACTGTTCCAGACGTTCCTAACTGTTTTTCAAAAATATGTTCTCTAATTACTTACCTAGTTTTTGACAGTTAAAGAGAAATTTTAAAGTTATTTAGAATGTTTTCTGCTACAAGTTCTGAACAAAAAAAGTTGCGCAAATTTCATGACGCCAGAAAGAAACAGATTTTCTGCTTTAAAGATAAGGGTAGTTCCTTTCATTCAACCCGGAAAAGTAAAATTTACGTTTAAAATACTTTCAAACAAACTGCCGATTTTGCGAATTTTATATTGAATGGGGCACGAGGGGAGTTCGTGTGCGTCCGATCAACTCAGAAAATGGAATTGTAAGGGTGAGGTTCAAAGAAAAGTTATTTTGCCTATAGAAGTCGTCGTATTATAGATAGGTAGTATCGAGTACGCCTTGGGAGGCTGTAGGAGCGTGAAGGATTCTTTCCGCTCCTTCCGCGAAGTGACGTGATCCTACTTCCAAATATTTCTTTCAAAGGGTGGACGTACAGGAGGATTCCATCGAGAAACGTTATTTTTTTTTTGTGTTGTGACAAAACTTGAGTTTAGCCAATATGTATTATTGAATACTGCAGAATCAATAATAAAACGCACAGAGCATTATATAGGCCGTCGATGCAACTGGGACTCAAACTCTGAATTTTTCGTGTATTTTTGCAATTTTTGGCTAAATTATTATTACTGGTTTTTTTATAATATTATCGTGGAGCGCTAAGCTATAATTATTCCGTTGGTAATTGATCTCAAATACGGCATTAAATATATATATTCTTTTTTAGAGCATTTATTTGGGCTATGTCGAAAAATGCATTTTTTCTCACAGTGATCTTGGATCTAGTGAAATTTATATAGTATGCAACAATAAGTTTAAATCTAGTAGTCCTAGAAATGATTGATGGGGAATACTCTCGTTGGCAAGGAACATTATTAGCTAATGGTTTATGTGAACAGATCTAGTGTCAACGCAATGAATAATGCTTCAGTTTCTTATCATTTAAAACACGCCTATGATGATCTGATTAAAAATTATGTTGTGAAACAAAAACTTTACAAAGCAACAAAGCTTTTGAACGGTGAGGCTTAAAGTCATTTCACAAAAAAAAAATCTCCATGCGGAGGTTCTACTGTCCGGAGCTAGTGAGACTATGGCATCCTCAATCGGGAGTATTTTGTGAGGCTAAATGAAATGGAGAAGAAAAAGGAGATGGGAAAGAGGACGGTTTAGAAGTACCTGGATATTTAGATCTGATCACCAGATAGGGTTAAAGCAATTTCAAGGAACGTTTCGATTCTAAATGCCGATCTTTAATCAGGACGAAGCGGAGAGTAATCTACCATTCTAGTAATTCAGTTATTCAGTTATTCAGTTATTCAGTTGTCATGAAATATCCACGTATTGCTTTATCTGGAACTTTAACGTTAACGCAACAATTTTCAAGTCATAAAGTCATGGAATATGGAGCTTTGAACAGTTTCACTAAGATCATTACACCCATTCGTTTTTTCAATAGAAAATTCAGTATGTATGATTCTCACAGTCAATAGCGCAAAATTAGATTTTTTGTTGGTAGATTGTTGAGTGATAATAATATGACAAAAGGTACATAACATTGTTCTTGTTACATCATCATATTTACTTTTGCGCCAACGTTTCCAAGATTAATGTTCTTCTGTCAGATGGCCGTTTATAATTACTGGCTTAAAACACAAAAATAACCCTTTTTTAAGTTAACAATACGTTCGCAACAAGAATTCTCCCTGAACAGAATTCGACCCAACACTCGTTTATTTTATAATTGGGCTCAAATTGTCCGTGGCTGTCAGAGTAACATTTCTGTGTATTTATAGCCCAGTTTATTTTATTGATTACGAGAGTGACCGATGAAAAGAGTTGTAATGAAATAAGGAGGTTAAGATTAACTGACGGAGAAAATAAAAATAAAATGTCGCATGCTTTAAAAAATCATATTAACCTTTAATTCAAGTATTTTTTTACGAAAATAGAGAATTAAATCCGGCAACAAATCGAATTAAGTTTTCTTTCTAACAACTTACATTTATTCATTCCACATAAAATAGGGAATAAACCATAGCAAAAATTAAGATAAAGGCCCCATTAGATGCTATTAGACCATAAATGTCAGCTTCATTCAACAACGTTTAAAACATCTTACAATCTTCATAAAGATACTTTTCGAATCAAAGAAGAACAAAGCTATAAAGTGGCGAGATTCAAAGCGTGTATCATAATACAAACATGTTGTTGTATGGCTACAAAAATATAAAAGGTTCTAGTATAAGGGACCAGTGAAAAAATATAATCAGTAAACCTTCTCAGCTCTAAGCGGTGTCATGTGAAGTGATTTCTAATATTTCACACTTCTTGGACCCTCGTCATTTTAAGTTACAAAAATATTTGTTTCCAATTAAAAAAATATTTATAGAGAGTTACGAATGTACATACGAGTTTGTAGAATAAATTTTGATTGGTCCGATAGGAGACGGTCCACCTATTGAGGAAATCCGTAGAGTAGTGTCCTACTCAATTGACTTTGAGAGGAGAGTTGGAACTGGATGGACAGCGGGACATTTTACATTTCCTACAGCAATCATTATTTTTACGTTTCCTGCAGTAATTAGAACTTTCCACTCCCAACGGCTGCTTGTTTCTCCGTAGGCGGGAGTATCTTATTAATTGTCCTGCTAGCTCCCTCATTGAGTTTTGATTCATCATCATTACCATCATCGCACTGCAACACATAGTGGAATTTAGCCTCCTCTGCAAATGCTCTCCGTTGGCTGTGTTTCCTCCCATTCACCTCCCGTCCTGCTCCAATCCTCACCCATGCAATATATCCACCCTTTTCTCGGCTTGCTTCTTGGTCACATGCACTGATCATCCATTTGATCATCATTCTTGGTTCATTGTCATCTGGTATTCTTTCAGCGTGACTTTTGAGACCCACAAAAATCACACGGTGGTCTCCTGCTCAATTTTTTTTTTAATTCATCGCTCATTTTCGTTTTATTCAATCCGTTGTCTGTTTTTGTTATTGACTGAATCTGAACACTGCTAATGAGCTATAATTTCTTGGGTCATTTGGGTTTAAGCCCGTATTTGCATGTATACGTCAGATTGTCTTGAAGATTTTTTTCAATAGAGAGTTAAAATTATGTTACTAAATCTTAGTAGGTAGTTTTAGACTCCGCTCAATAATATTTGTTGTATAAAATAATACAAAAAGCAGCCTGTATCTATCAGAGAAATTCTACGTCATTGGGGTCAGAAGTTCCGCCGTGATGCTCCTATGGGCCTCCGTATCACATAAGCCTTCCGAATTATGAACAACTTGCCAAGAATACTTAATCTATCGGTGAGTCCAAAGAGAATTAATAAATGATTCGCAACTTTGAGAGTTCCCACTAGTTTTGCGGCTTTAACTGCGAAGTACGAATGATTACAAAAAAAAACGTTTTTTTAATCAAAATCTAATATCTAAGGACATTGCTATTATAGTCGATAACCATTAAAATAACCTCTAAACATTCAGAATTTTCGGAAAATTAATGTTTCAAGTACATATAAATATATATGCTAAGTTAAGAGTTTTTCAAGTTTCGAGAAAATTTTATATCGTACACTCTTGCTCAAATATTATTTTAATGTCTTTACTTCGAAATACTAAAAAAAACTCTAAGTTTTAATAAGTTTTTTGTATCTTTTTCGATTTTATTGTTTATCATTTATGTTAACTGCTCGACTAGGTTTTCCCATTTTTAAATAATACTGATACAGCAAAGAAAAAAATTCACCGCCCTATATTTTTTTATCTAAGTGATATCGAACGATTAAAATAATTTGTATTATTCCAAAATTTTAAATTGTGCTGTGATTATAGTCCAAATCTCTTTATTTATCGCGTTCTCTTTAAAATTTAGTTTGGAAAGCGTGGGTTTCGTACTCCAACGCAATTAATATAATAGCGTAATAAAGTTTCAATCTCACCTAAAAGACTCGAAGAAAAATGAAATTGTTAGTATTACGAAAACTAATAATGTTTAGCTTTTTTTCATAATTTATTAAGAACTCTTATAAAACTATTTAAAGATCATATGCGAGTAAAACATTACTTTTTAGGTATCCGTACTTAAGTTCCTAATAATAAAAGCAGTAATTTTTTTAAATTAAAATAAAAGTGAACACATTCTTTATTATGGATAAAATCCCTTTCCATGGTAAAATGTGGATCTTAAGCTCAAAATGAAAGCTTTTGAATTTCTTTTCAGACGAGATTTACTTTGATCGGCCTCGTAAAAGAGTGAAGGGTCGGCTCACACATCATACAAGGGAAAATTTTCTCATTCTTATGGAAATAATGAGGTTCTATTTTATTGCGATTTACAATAAATCCATCGGTTTTATAGATAGGATTCTTTGAATATCCACGTCCTTCTATTAATCAACTTTAAATCATGCTCTTTTTTAATACCGCACAAGAGTCCCAACTGCTCCCTACCGTCTGGAGAAAGTAAGACTATAGCATCCTCAATTGGGGTATGTTGTGAGATTGAGAGTAGTGGGGAGGAGATAGGAAAAATGAAGGTTTATCTGGCTATTCAGATTTGGTTACCAAATATGGCTAAATTAATTTGAAGCAACGTTTCAATTCTGAATGATGGTATTTCACCAAGGCGATACTTGGAGTATCAACCACTCTGGAATGTGCCGCAAATATATTATATATTATTTTTACATCATTTTAATGTGTCATGACACATTATAATTATATAAAAATTGTTTGAGCACGCTGGATTTGAACCCGTGACCTCTGGATTCGTAGCCGAGCGTCTTACCACACGACCACGCAGGTCGTCATGAACTAAGAGGCCCCAGATGAACCAATCAAAAAATGTAAAACAGTGATATGAATAAAAATGTTTGAGTCCAAAAGGCAATTACGTCAGAAAGTTAATGTCAAATAAGTCAATTAAGTTTAATGTCAAATAATAAAAATATTATAATTTAAAAAAAAATATTCGAAATTCATTTTTCGTTTTGAACATCTTTCCTATTTTATTTAGTTTTTTACGCATCTTGACTATTTTTGTATGAAACGTGATTTTATTTACTACAATTACCTTCGCCAAACTACTCACAAACAAAACAAAAAGTTTGGTATATTATTCAATAAAGGTTAACTAAACGTTAATAATTCTTCACTACACGTAGATGTTTGACCATGGGACCAGAATTTTTACTAACATAGCACACACTTATTTTCGAAATTAATTGAATTTTGACCTTCCTGATTTCCTCAGAAAATAATTTTATTTCTTATTGTTTGCGAATAGAAAGTACTACAAAACAAAAAATCTTATCAGTGGACCGAGGTATTTAAGTTATAGATTTAATTATATAAAAAAACTTGCGTTTGTACATTAGATTGATCAGATGTAGGTAGTAGAACAAAAAGACTACAATATCAAATCTTTTTTAATGTTTTGAAGGAAGCTATAAGTAGACCCTAAAATGTATAATTTAGACCTTACTGTTAAAAATAACATAAAAGGTGAATAGATTGTATGCTTCTATGGACCACCTCAAAAAAAATAATTACCAGAATTTTCTATGGAATCAATCGATGCAAGTGCAACACCTCTTATTCCAAAATCTTGTACTTGTATTTGTCGTAAATTCCCTTTACATGATATTTTTATTATATTTTAATTATTGTATTTACATACATACTCGTACAATGATTCCAAATATTTACTTTGAAACTGTAGTATTAATATTATGTAACATAAAAACATTTTAAGATATGTCTGTGTTAATATTGCCTACTTTAGCCCTCTATCGCAAATGTGCCGACTATATAATCTAATAGAGTGTGCTGATGTAGACATTTTTGTTGATGGTCTGTACGGTTTCAGATGGAATGTCATGTTATTGCTTAAAAGGGTGTTAGAGTAATTCCCTAAGTATATTTTGTATGTATCTAGTAGTAATAAGTATAAAAACAACAATTTTAAAAAAATTTAATGTATCTTGTCTATTTGTATTGTATTTATCAATGATTGTATACTAACTGGTTTTTTATAACTGGATTTTTTCACGTAAGTGAAAAAATCTGTTAAAACCCAGTATAAATAAAATAAAATAAAATAAAATAAAATAAAATAAAATAAATAAATGGTAAAATAATCTCACCTTTTAAAATGAAAATAATGTTCTTCAACAAAGAAATCATTTTCGTCAAATACAGAATCATTCTATTAACTGCATTTAAGAATTTTTTGAAAAGGAGTTATTAGAGTATTTTATTTCCTAATTTTGTAAATATCTTTTATTCAACTTGAAACGGTATAAAAATACTTCATTCTAGGAATTTTCATCGGTTTTGAGTACTTCAGTAGGCGTTGCCTACCCCACTCAAACTGGCTGAGGCTTAAGGTCGAACGCCGTTACCTCTTTTCACTTGATTAGGATATTCATGAATACCTTCAGAAAAGTTTTCTAGTATCATGCCGTAATTAATCATATGAATGTCTTTAAATCAAGGTCTGCAAAATCTTGATCGATGTTTAAGCTTTTACAGCCTTAGAAGTAGAGTTTTTCCGAAAATGCATTTTATTTATTTTCAACTTTTTATTTTTGTATGAAGATTTTCAGATTTTTCAGTTTTGGTGGTGCACTGCACGGAATTCTGAAAATCTTCATACAAAAAGTTGAAATTTCGGAAAAAAAAAAAATGTTTTCGGCCACAACAAATTCGTATCAATGAGCGTTTTTTTTTTGTATCTACCATTAAAAAAGTCACGAGCCGCCACTGTTTTTTTTATTTATTATAAACCCAACAATCTGGCATATCCAAATAGTATTGTTAATGAAATGTTATGCTTGATATGAAATCCAAGCATAAAGTGCGATGCCAAGTGTCAATGCAACACAGATCATTAGTTGAAATCTTTTTACTACCCGATCAGACCTGTTTTATTTTCGTTAAAAAAAAGTTTTCTTTTCTCTCTATAAAAGTTAATAGTGTGTTGAAATATCCATGGGCGTTTTTTTAAATTATTGAAACGAATTCAATTTTCAACGAAATATGTACATAACACAAGAGGACACAGAAAATAAAAATATATTGGTGAATCCAAGACACTATCTGGGTGGGCAACTATGTTGGATTAGAGCTTTGCATACCAATATTAAGATGGTTGTCTATATCAAAAGAAATTGAGAATACATAAATGGTTTTAAAAGAAATATGAGATTGAGGAAACCAAACCCATATTGGTCTAATAAAGGGTTCGATTAAAAATTACATTACACATTCTTAACAAAAATACGACCACAATAACCGAGTGTTTTATCCATACAATAGCTCCAATATAAGGTTCACGTAGATACAGAACTTAATTTATTACATTTTTATTTGTAACATATCATTTAAAAAGTTCGTACGTTGACTGATAAAACGACAAATTTCAGGCAAACTTTGATTTTATTAATCAGCATAGTTTCCTTTAAGAGACACTCATTCCAACGCTTCTCTAACATTTTGATCCCTTTTTGTAGAAAAATTTATCTTTGACCTTAAAATAGGCTTCAGTTTCAGCAATCACTTCTTCATTGGAGCCAAATCAAATTCCCTTGAGCTTTTTCCTTGAAGGTCTGCAAACAGGCAGTAGTCACTGGGAACCAGATCCGTAGAATACGGTGGTGGGAAAGCAATTCGTTCAATTTTAACATTGTTGCGATCGACTTGTGACACGGGGTATTTTCTTGGCGAAAGAGCATTTTTTCTTCTTCATTCGCGTTCAGCATCATCGGTGTTTGTATGGCCACGCTTTAAATCAGCAAACCACTTATTTATCATTTGTCTCGATGTTGAGTCAGAATAACACTTTTCAAGCCATTGCTTTGCTTGAACGGTATTCTTTCCTATAAAAAACAATGCTTTATCAACAAACGAAATT
This sequence comes from Drusus annulatus, assembly GCA_022651775.1. Taxonomy (NCBI): domain Eukaryota; kingdom Metazoa; phylum Arthropoda; class Insecta; order Trichoptera; family Limnephilidae; genus Drusus; species Drusus annulatus. The sequence continues at coordinate 334,567 of JAGWCC010000522.1, read as the reverse complement.
CAGATTTTTCCATTGTTTTGAAACTTTTAAAAGCAGAGTCACTATAACTACTGAAACTTGTGAACTAAACGTCAGATTGTAATGAAATCATCCCAAGAACCTATTGAATATTTTAATGGAATATTTACGATTTTTTTTAAAGTAATTTAAGTTTTTAGGTTAGCAGGAAATTTTTTCAGCACTGTGAACTTATTAAGGATATCGGCAGTGGCTCATTACACATTTCAATGGTTTTTGTTTACTTTTATTGCCTGTTCGAGCAACTATCACCAATTTTATGACCAGTGTTCATAATATTTTTAATTATGTTTTCAAAGATACAGTAAGCCGATAGCACGTAGGAAAATCTCAACGATCAGTAATTTCTGATATAAAAGCAAAGAAATCGGTCAAAAATTAAGACTTAGCCCTGTGTTGTTTGTTTCTCTCAGATTCTTATATTGTTCGATAAGAGAAATCATGTAAATAAAAGAGAATTAAAACTCAGACGAAGCTGGGTAGTAATATGGATGCTTACATTTTTCATAGAAATAAAAACGGAGAGTTAGAATGAACTGAGACGATAATAGATAATATAAACCATTGATTCATTAAATTCATCACTTTATGACCCGTCTCTCAAAAGGTGATAAATCACCCAAAGATTTATTCACATTTAATTTTATTTACTTCAAGTAAAGCTGTTATTTTTAACAAGAAAATCAAAATACTGAGTCAAAAATCTCTAACATCATGTAAGAATTGAACTTATAATATATAATTATCATTTTTTACCTAATATTTTTGAGAGTAGGTTTAATATAAATACAATAAATAAACAATTTCTAGTTTCTAGATAACGATAATTACCTTCTTAATAGAGAAAATTCTTTTTCTTAGGGAGAGAGTATTATCATAGGTTTCTTAAACTTATTTTTTTATGATTAAAAATTAATACCATTTAAATATAATACATTTAAAGTTATTTTAATGAAAATTGTATTTTGAGTGAAGAACCATTGTTTTTTTCTGACATCAGTGGCGACTAGTGACTTTTTAATATTTTAGAGTGCACATATTGAGACATACCAACATGTTGATTTATGTAACTGAAAATGATCATTTGAACATCGTAAAAAAAATAATTTTGAAGAAAATGACGTTTTCGGCTACATCACCATTACTAGGTTCATATTTTCGATTATGGCACTCTGGCACTCTCAAAATGCTTGGGCTGCCACTGCCTGACATACATTTTATAAATTTTTTTGATCAACTTAAAATTTTATCATTTTGAAGATGCCTGTTTTCAAGGCGTAACCGGACTGGTCTAAAATAAAGAAGAACAACTTCATTATGATTGGTTTTAAGGGTTATAAATTCATATTAATTGACATTTCCGTTTGATGTACGTATATTTCTTTAAATTCAATAAAATTTGAATATTTTCGCCATTACAACATAACTTTTATACCGTATCTTTCCAGTCTTCAATCTTTCAATAACAATAATTGCAAATTTCTAAACGTCTTCATTAAAGTTTAAATAACCTGAACATTTCTAGAAATGTGCCATTTGGCATTTAAGGCAAAAGTAGGAAGGCCTTTGATCGTGACAGAAATACTGTTGCAAGTGGCACGTCCTGGCTTTTTGTCCGGCCTTCGATGATTCGTTGGCGAGGAAGAATTAAATTGAAATGGCGACCGGGGATTAAATCAAGATGGCGTCCAACTGGACCGGTTCCAAGTGGCGCCACGTGATATACCTATAAAAATAAAATAAATTAAAAACTTTCTTTGGGGTGTTATGTAAGCTTAAGTTTTTAAATAATTCTAGTCGGTTAGTTATAATGATATTAGTGTGATGTGGGGGTGCCTGATGTTTTCAAAGTAAGGTCATTTGTACCATCTTTGACTGAAATTGATACATTTTTTTCAAATATCGAAATATATTTATTTGTTTAATTTTATGTATGTTGGCAACGTCAACAAGAGATAACAGTTTTGAAAATGTTTGTGGCTAACGTTTATTTATTTATATAATTTGTAAATAAATTATTTGTTTCAACGGTATTATAATAAATGATTTCAACACAAAAATAATACACATAAAATAAGATAAAAAGAAAAAAAAACTGTTGAAAATATTACAAAAAATTAAAAATTGACCGTGTTGCAACAAAAACTGTCCAAAAGGTATCACTGGCATCATGAAATTTGCAGTTTTGATTATAAAGGGTTTTCAGTTCAACAACAACAAAAAAATAGCTCATTGAGGTATATCCATCATGAGCTATGGAGATTTTGAATAAGCATTAAACTATTTAATAAAGCAACACTCCATTTTGAGGGTTTCAAATATTTCAGGTGTAAAATTAACATACAAATTTAGATTCTTCCATGGTTGAGTGGTAAAGACGCTTGACTACGAATACAAAGGTCACGGGCTTAAATCCCAGCGTGTGCAAATATTTTTTATTTATATTTGTTATTTCACATTTAATTCATATTAAATAATGTACAACCGTATATTGATATTAGCAAGAGTGCTAGATACTCTTAGTATCGCCCTGGTGAAAGACCACCATTTAGAATCGAAACTTTACTCGAAATGGCTTTAGCTGTATTTGGTGACCACATACACCAGAACACACTTTGAATTGCCAGGTACTTCCCAAACCTTCTCCCCTTCAACTCCTTCCCCTCCTCACTACCTTCAGCCTTACAACATAACCCGATTAGGGGTACTATAGTCCCACTGACTTCAGACGGTTGGGAGCAGTTGGGACGCTTGTGCGGTACTATCCATTTTTTTAAAGATAACTGAGGTATAGAACTGTTCTTAATTCCAGAACAGTATTATTAAGTAATCAGGTTACTTTTACTAAATTTAAAAGATGATTCTAGTAAAATTTTAATCTTTATAATTTACTTATTTTGAAAAACCTCAATGTTCACGTTCCGTGGGGTTATAAATTTTGACCTTTAGTCATTTGATATTTTTATACACGTATTTTTATATCTTCCTTTCTAAATATTTCCGGTTTATGTAATCATCGTAGCAAACTAAAAGATAGCTCATATTTTGTTTCCCAAATTGGTTCAATTTCACGTAAATTAAAAACGCTTTTTTTTCTAAGAGTTCCTGCCACTTTTAAAATATTTGTTAAATGTTTTGAAAAATATCAAATTTTGTAAATATGAGGTGATTAAACATATTGGCTTTTTTTTCAAATATGTTTTAGAATACTATCATAAGACAGAGTAATGCCAGTTACACAAATGAATACTTATAAAAGAAAATCAAGTTTTGAGTTGAGTTTGCACAATTGTTCCTTGGATATATATCTTGCAAGGAGAAATAAGAGGAGAAATTTTTTTAAATAATGTGCCATTATTTTTGAAACACGACATATGGCATGATTATATTTTCGATAAGGTTGATCACCTAGTTCTCCTAAGTAGACTTGAGGAAATTGGATTATCTGTAAATTTAATGAAACTTTTTTGTAACTATTTGAACGGAAGAGAACAATTCGTATCTTACGGTTCACACAACTCCGACGCGTATCCTACAAACTCTGGTGTGCCACAAGGATCCAATTTGGGACCCTTATTATTTTTAATCTTTATAAATAACATTAGAAATAATATTAAATACGCTCATCTTTTACTTTTTGCCGATGACATAAAATTATTTATTCGAATAAGATCATTGGAAGACTGTAGGCATCTTCAGGAAGATATTAATACAATTATTGACTTGAGTATTGCTAATAAACTCAGTTTTAACTTCCGAAAATGTTCCGTCATGTGCTTCACGAGGTCACACAAGACCGTATATTTCAATTACAAAATGAAAGATACGTCTCTGAAGCATATGGCTACTTGTAAGGACTTGGGAACAGTATTTGATGCTCGTTTAACGTTTCATAATCACATCGAAAAGATCTGCAAATCAGCCACAAAAATGTTGGGTTTTGTCCTTCACAATTCCAGGGAGTTGACAAATCTTGCAGTGATAAGGCTGCTTTACTTTAGCTTAGTGCGTAGCATTCTCGAGAGTGGATCTCAGGTATGGAGGCCAGAGGACACCGCCTATGTACTAATGGTCGAGAAAATTCAAAAGAAATTTTTACGGTTTCTCTACATGAGAGAGTTTGGTTTTTACCCATGGCTGTTTCTAACAGCGTTTATCTCAGGAATGCTGGGTATCTGCAGCTTTAGTTTGAGGAGGGATATAGCATTACTGCTTTTTGCTCATAAACTCCTGAACGGTGTATTATTAATACCTGAAATCCTGGCGGAAATTGGATTTTATGTCCCTGATAATTTCACGTGTGGCCGCCAACACAGGCTTCTGTTTCTTCCCAGGTGCAGAACTAACTTACCAATGGTGATGCCCCTGGGAAGACTAACTAGGTTAATTAACTGCCTCGCAGGAAATTTGGATATTTTTCACACGAGCTACAACAAGTTTAAGCAAGAACTAGCTATTAAGTTCTAACTATATTATGTACTTCTTGAAAACTATTTTTTTGTTTGTTTTTAAACTTCTTTTTACTTTGATCTTTGGGTAATTATGATTACCATTTTTGTGTTTTTTGCAATTTTTTGGTGTAAAACTGTTTTTGCAAATATAAAATAAATAAATAAAAAATATACAAAAAACTAAATTCCTAAATTTTCTTTTGGCTCTCCTGAACATCTAAATTTATTGAATCATTCTGTTCTTCTTTGCGCACACAGATTTAAATCGAAGATAATCGATGGAAGAAAGATCCTACATTAGATTTTTTTCGAAAAATATTGTTATAGCACTGTGAAAAGGTATCGTGTCAAGAAGATAAGGCTTTAAGCAAGAACATCAATATTTGCTACCGTCAAATAAAATCTTATCAATCAGCTACTAACAGAATGTTTTAAACTTGGGTGCACCAATAAAGGGTTTAACAACTGCTCGAGACTAAAGTAACCTCGTACTATCTCAGAAATGAGGGCATGTCCTACACAATTATTCAAATGAAAAATCCAAAAATGATATATTTTTTAATCCACAACCGTTGGACAGTGAAACAACCAAATAAATATAAAATTCATATTAAAAGTCTCACTTTTATGGGTTTTGATAGAAAGCTATGATCACCACTCAGCAAAATAAGTCAGCGTCGATTCCATATTGCACTAGTATCCACGTATCTGGTACACAAGAACTGTAATAAAGTTGCGGTCCGCGGAGTGCTCCAAGTAGGTCAATTCCGTTCTAAAGGGAAAAGACTGATTATTGGGTTTTCTTTTTCTTATGACGATGCGGCAGGTCTGGTCCAGAGAAATGTAGTCAGGCGGTCCAGGGGGCAGGCGGTGGTCAAAATGAAAGACAGAACTCAAGGTAAGAGAAAATTCAGAGCAGATGTAGGCGAGTCAAAGGATGCTTGATGTCTGTTTTTTGTGTTTTTTGCGCAATATTTGAATCTATTGGCCGCGCGCTGCCGGGAAGAGAATTTTTTAATATAGGAGAATTCTTCTCCCTCTTTCGATCTCCTCCCGGCCAGATTTAATTAGCTTGTCCCCTTCTTTTACTTAATCGAAGTCCGGGCAGAAGCTAGTGGCCTGACTTCGATTCACTTCTCTACGGTTTTTATTATGTTTTTTTTATTATTCTTTTCGTTATTATAATATAAGGTTGGTAGTGCTGTGCCTATTTTGCTAGGAAAGCCTGTGTTGAGAACAGGTGGTTGTACAACAGTTGTACAATTTTTCATGCCTGCGTTATGGGGGCTTAAGTTAATATTTACAGGTTTATCCTTAATACCTTACATTTTTACTTATAATAAACGTACAGTTGAGAGTCAGGCCTTAATAATTGTATACCTTATTGATCTGTGTGATCAATGTAACTCCCGCGACATGGCTAAAGAGATTATAATGATTGCTAAATTGCGCGAAAGTTTTTCCGGGCTGACCTGTGATAAGTACTAACTCGCAACCTCCATAGCTTTTCAATAGCGCAACCAATTTGCCATAAACGTCATAAAGTGTTTGCCGTACACGAAGGGGAAAATTTAACATAAAAAATAAAACATTTTTAAATTTTAATACAATTTCTCGACCGATAATTATATCGTGGTCAGTATGTCCGACACACGTGTATTATGCATTGTGTAAAACAATGTATTCAACCAATTTTGCACGACGATTTCTTTCCTCAAATTTAAAGAAATTGTTTCAGAAGCTTTGTAACGATCGTAAAGTGTAGGTAAAACCAATTATGAAAGATTTTTTTAAATCTTACCATAATATCTATTCTTTATCAAAATTTCTCTGAATTCCAATATGTATTGAAGTATTCCTGCTCGTTATGCAAGCATTTAAGTTTTTAGAGTTTATCGGTTTTTTTCTCTGATAAATGTTCCATAAGCTTTTGGGGTGAAGTTTTCATCGATAAAAATCTGTTGGAAGCCTGAAAATACGCAATTTTCAAAATTAGAAACTTTAATATTAAGCCCTTAAATGTATGACTTATCATTTCAATACAAAGTTTAATCGTTTTTGACATTTATATTTTCCTATGTAATATTTTTACAAGATATCTTAATTTAACATTATTAAAACATGAAGAATTCTGCTTCCAGAATGACTTTTATACAGTGTGTCTTTATTTTATACTTTCCACGAGATTGCAATAATTGAGTATTTTTCCCTCGATCTGGCACTTTTGTTACCGCCCACGCTACGGTCCCCAGTCGATTATTTTTACCGCATCCAAAAATGCCGTATTAAATTATTAACGCGCCATTTTCGTTAAAGGGGGATAGTTATTTTACGTTCCCCAATAAACATCAATTTTATTTATTTCCTCGCATCCCTTGTTCCCGTGAGACCGTCCACCAAGGAACTCTCTTTTAAAAACCGACGAATATAATAATTTGAAGGAAATGGGCAGTTCCCAAGCGTCGGCCAAATTTAATAATCGGGGAATCAGTGAGAACATTTTTTGAAATTGATATGTTATTTTCACCATCGTTAAATCAACAAAATAGTTGTAACTTTTTCTGTTACGATTTATTTGTTTTTTACGCCAGTGGATCGCACAAGAATGTTTTACTAAGTCACCACATTCCGAAAAAGAGGAAAGACAAAAATAAACTGAATTTAGAAGAAATCATGTCCCTTAATAATGAATAAGGATTAGCAGAGTAGTTTCAAAAGAAAGTAAGACAATACGTGGATGAAATAAGAACAAAGCGAGAACATCACAAAATTACCTGGCATCATTAAGTGAGTAAACTAGTTAAGGCAGTCTCTGTTCAAAAGAAAAGGTGAATTTTGAATTTTTGTGGGCTGTGTACATTCGATTATCGATTATTATTTCTGTGATGTTGGTATACATATGTTTATCATATGTTAGCATTATCAGCCATTTTGGATTAGTGGTTTGTTTTTGACAACTGGAAAGGTTAGTCACGTTTTTGTGTGTTCTTCGATTTTTTACTTTTGAAAAAAATGGATCAAAGAATATGTATTGAATTTTGCGTTCAAAATAGAATAAAGTGCTCCAACGCACTTAAAATGTTGACTGTGGCATTCGGCAAAACTACTTTGTCTCAAAAAAGTGTTTATAAGTGGTACAAGCGCTTTACAGAAGGCCGAGAAGATGTTAATGGCGATGAGCGTCCTGGTGTTGTGGAAAAACAAATCATGGATTTTATTCTTTAATCAATTTTTTTCAAAAAGTAAAAAATCGAAGAACATACAAAAACGTGACTTACCTTTCCAGTTATCAAAAACAAACCACCAATCCAAAATGGCTAATAATGCTAACATATGATTAACATATGTGTACCAACACAAAAAAAAAACGATAATCGAATGTACACAGCCCGCGAAAATACAAAATTCACCTTTTCTTTTGAACAGGCCATGTATATCAAGTATTTAAATTACAGGAGAGCATTTACTAGTATATGTATGAATGTTGATGATACTAATTGTCGCTAAGAATAATTTATTTCTTTAGTTAAAATCACTTTTTAAAGGCTTACGCTTCATCAAAATATAAACAATCTTCAAAGAATATGGGAATAGAAAAACACAGACAATGAAAAAACCAGGTTGTGAACGAGACTCGAACCCGGAACTTCCACAAAATCCGTGCGCGATGCGTTTGCCAATTTTTCCATCCCAACCAATTAATTAAGCGTCATTTTTAACCATCATATACTTCTTGAAAACTCTTAATATTCTATTATTCTTAATTTTTTAAGGGATTTATTTTTTGCAGCACGTGTAAAACCTTGATAGAAAATGTGTTATTTCAATTAATCGGGGAGGCTGATTAGTTTTATTGAAATATTTAAAAATCTGTTATGGTACTCGAAGAAGTTGACAAATATTGCAATGATAAGGCCGCTTTTCTTTAGCTTAGTGCGTAGCATTCTCGAGAGTGAATCTCAGGTATAGGGGCCAGAAGACACCGCCTTTGTACTAATGGTTGAGAAAACTCAAAATAAATTATTACGTTTCCTCTACATGAGAGAGTTTGTTTTTTACCCATGGCTGTTTTCAACAGCATTTATGTCAGGAATGCTGGGTATCCACAGTCTTATTTCGACGAGGGATATAGCATTACCGCCCTTAGCTCATAAACTCTTGAACGGTGTATTATTATTACCTGGAATCCTGGCGGAAATTAGATTCTATGTCCCTGATGATTTCACGCGAGACCGCCAACACAGGCCTCTGTTTCTACCCACTGCAGAACTAACATACCAATGGTGATACCCCTGGGAAGACTTATTAGGTTAATTAACTGCCTTGCAGGAATTGTGGATATTTTTCATTTGAGTTATAACAAGTTTAAGCACGAACCAGCTATTAAGTTCTAACTATATTATGTACTTCTTAAAAACCTATTTTAAGTATGTAAACTAAATTTTACATATTTTACTTATCTTTGTAAAACTATGATTACCATTTTTTGTATTTTTTTGCAATGTATTGGTGTAAAACTGTTTTTGCAAAAATATGCTAAATATGAATCTTTTTTTTTTTTAAATTACTATGGTAAAAAATATACTTCCCACCTCAACTTTCATGGTGAAAACGCTTTCAGATGTATTCATAAGGTAGAATAGATACTTGGGATACTATCCCAGGATTTATCCATCCACTATTCCGTTTGGTTTGCTGGGTATTAATAGCCTTAACAACCAATGGAAAACTTCTTTGTTAATACGCACCTATAATCTATTGAACAGTTACTTTGCCAAAAAAACACCGTTATGTTCCTGATAACTTCGGAAAAGCGTGTGGGCGCAGGCTTTCATTGTTCAGAAACGTTGAACTAATCGTCTGTTGGCAGCGCATGTCGAAAGAATGATCGTTTACTGAATGACCTTGCCCCTGAAATCGACATTTTCCTCCTGAAAACTGTATATTTCAAAAAAAGGAAACGTTTATCTTCGCCTCACAGTAGAAAATTATTTTTTACAGCACAAAAATCTTTTTTTTTTAAAACCGTAATTGGTTTTACATGGTTCTTACTTATATCCACATTAGGAATGGTATATAGCAGGAGCGGCTAAGCTTTCGATCACTACGGGCGACCTGCTTTTTAAATTTTTGGCGGCTGTCTACCAACATCGTAGGTATTGTTAAGTGATCATAAAAAAAGGATTTATTTAAAGCCAAAAATAACTGCAAATTTTAAATAGACATAGTAATTATCAATTCCTGTTCAATATCCAGTTGTTTTAGTATCAGGCATTTATGATTTCTCTACACAAATATAAAAAGAGTATATAAATAAAACAGTATGTCTGTACGCGGCTTGAGATAGACGGGCGACTACGAATAGTTATGCGGTCGACCATATTTTTTATAATTAAAAAGATTTATTTTTCATTATGATAATGTAAATAAATATATATATATAATGAAAATGAAATAATAACTTTGTACAAGACAACAGATTTTATTTTTATTTTTATAACCGACCGGTTTTGCTAAGCCTACACATCATCAGAGTACAAAATTAAACTAAACAAAAATACAAAGTAATTATCTTATTTTCATTAAATGTCAAACTACAAAGTGATTGCTTCCTACGAAAAATAAAGTTTTTGTATCTGCCCACGCCTACCTTAAAAAACATTTAGTTTTCAATTTAAATTTTATCTATTGTGTATTTTTTATTTTAATATCGTAATAAGTCTATTTTCTACGGAAAATTAATACTCTCGAACGGTGAGCTGGAACGTAAGAAGCGTTATGAAATTCACAGTTTTTTAAATGATACAGTTATATCAAAGCAAACAGTTGAAGCCACAGCGCTATTTTCATGGTGAGTCTGGAAAAATCCATTAAAATTTCTAGTGAAAAAACACGTCGCCTTATTGTTTTTTTTTCCAAAAATATCCATGAATCGAAAAAAATAGAATTTAAATAAAAAATAATTTTGTTTTAAGCCTCTTTATTTATACACATATAACAATTCGACCGGTTTCGGTTAGACTTAACCTTCATCAGGAACGTATAAGTATAAACTTATACTTATACGTTCGTTTACTTATACGAACGTATAAGTTTATACTTATACGTTCCTGATGAAGGTTAAGTCTAACCGAAACCGGTCGAATTGTTATATGTGTATAAATAAAGTGGCTTAAAACAAAATTATTTTTTATTTAAATTATAATGTCAAACTACAAAGTGTTTGCTTCCTTCGATAATGAAAAAAATAGATATTGGAACATGGTCGAGGCAAGGTACTAACCAGTTTTGTATTCTCATTTATTTTGTAAGCTAAATCTCGTATATACAAACAATAAATTATTTCAGTGCGTGTTGAACTGACAAATGCCTTTGACGTTGCGCAATATGTACATCTAAAATCCAATATTCTTCTTTCATCCTTCTTGCTCCTTGTAACGTTCATTTTCTAAGTATGTTGGTAGCTGGTGTCTCGGTAGTAAATTGAAAATGTTTTACGATTTGATAAACGTCATTTTGCGGTGTGAAAATGCTGTTTTATGATTGAATTTCTTCCTAGGGTAAATACGCCTTATTGGAAACGTTATAGAAATTACAACGGTTAAGTTTTATACCGTCAATATCCCTTACGTGTTTTTTTTTTGTATTAATTTATGGTTATTTAAATATGCTTTCTACGTTATATACCAGTGGCGTTCAATCCACAGTAATGAATTCCTGTGTGCATGACTCGTGTAGAAGGGAAAATATTTCAATTATACTATTATTAAATTAAAGAAAATTATTTTAATGAGGCTCTCTCGTCTGGATGTTATTACATCCTATTATCAATATTTTAAAACAAAAATAAACTATTAACAAAGATGTGTGTTGGCGGCCTCCATGGTCGAGTGGTAAGACGCTCGACTACGAATCCAAAGGTCGCGGGTTCAAACCCGGCGTGCGCCAATAACTTTTATTTAATTAATATGTGTCATAACACTAATAATAACAAGTATATTTGCGGCACGTTCCAGAGTGGTAGATACTCTAAGTATCGCCCTGGTGAAAGACCACCATTCAGAATCGAAACGTTGCTTGAAATGGCTTAAGCCGTGTTTGGTGACCAGATCTGAATAGCCAGGTACTTCCCAACCTTCCTCTTCCCGATCTCCTTCCCCTCCCCACTACCTTCAGCCTCACAACATACCCAATTTGGGGATGCCATAGTTTCACTGGCTCTAGACGGTTGGGAGCAGTTGAGACTCTCGTGCGGTATTCATGTAAAAATAAATAAATAAAACTATCTAAGAGTAACATAAATACAGCACCCTTTTTCAGGTATATGACAAAAATTCCAACGTCACAGCTTCCAAGTCGTGCAATACCTCCGTGGCCGAGAAGCTAAGATTCTCGGCCACGAATTCAAAAGATGTGAATTCAAAACCCGGCGCGCACCGTAAAAATATTTATATATGGTTGTTTTGTATTTATATGAATATCAAACAATACATCGTATATTTGCGGCACGTCCCAGATTTTGGTGTCTCAGTATCGCTCTGGTGAAAAACCACCATTCAGAATCGAAACACAGCTTAAATGTACATTGTTGAATAGTCGGGTACTTCCAAGCCTTCCTCTTTCCCATCTCTTTCTCCTCACATCACTCCTTTCAGCCTTACAATATTACCCGAATCAGGAATGCTGTAGTTTCACTGGCTTTGGGCAAGTTGGACTATCGTAGGGAATTGAAACAATAAAAAAAAACAAATATCAATTACAGTATGTTCTATTAATACTTATATTTGTCCGGTCGGTAGCCGAGTGGACAAACGCGTCAGATTCCCACCCGGGCGTCGTGCGTTCAATTCTTCTATTGGCTAAGTCCTCCATAATTTCACAAGAAACATCTTCCGCTTCTTATGATGGCAGTAGGAGTTTTTCAAATATTGTCAGGTTATTCGTGACCTGGAAATGTTTGTCTTTCTTTTTAAAAAAAATATATATATTCGTAAAATATATATTGAATTAGAAAAAATTAAGCAAATAGCTTTGAATAATGGTTATACCATAGACTTCAAAGAAAAAAAATTAAATAAAAAACTTAAAATGCTTGCTACTAATACATTTTTATATAAAAGTAATAACAATATTTTAAAGAATCCCTTCCAATGGCGTAAAATCTTATATATATCAAACTTCTCTTCACCTAGTACCCGAAATTTGCCTACCCACATTAAACGCGCGTTCTATACAAATAATAGCATAGGTATATTATTGAAAAATGCTAAAGATAGGGATAATAAATTAAGTCATTCTGGCATTTATAAAATTTCTTGTAATGATTGTCCTTCATATTATATAGGTGAGACATCTCGTAGTGTAAACATTAGAATAAGTGAACATCTAAGATGCTTAAAAAACAATAATTTTTCAGAGTTCGCCAATCACCTCATTACTACTAATCATAATTTTAATAGGGATACAGGGGTTAAAATTCTTCACCGTTGCAATAAAGGGATAAAATTAGATAACTTAGAACCACTAGAAATTAGAAAATCATTAAACAGTAAACACAATATTTTAAACAATCAAATTAATTTATCTTATAGTCCTATCCTAGATATTTTTCCAATAAACCGCTCGGTTATTCCCATAATCACCTCAATTACCCATTCTCCTTCCAATTCCTAAACATGTATATATATCACAGTATTTTGTATTTCAGATTAATTTAATATTGTCCTGATGATGGAAGGGTACTTCCGAATCCGGTAGACATAATATTGAATAAAAAAGTGGTTATAAACAAAGTGTATGTGTTCTATTTATAAAAAAATATATATTTAAATTAGTATATGTAAATATAATCACATAATACATGATCTTTTCTAGAAATTTTGATAGTATTCTTACGTCGCGACTTCTTGGTATGCGATAAAATATTCCGCTTGATTTTGTATTATACTCGTATATTTACAGCTCTTAACACCAGCGCTGTTCTCCCCTAACAGGGACGATACTATTTCAAAGTGATATTTTACTCTCTCTGCAGTTGTGGTTTTTAAATACCAAGCCGTAATTAATACCCAAAATTTTGTTTAAAAAAACATCCTTAAGCACCATACTACCAAAATCTAGACGTACACACTCGAAACTTCATAAGCTAAAATCGTTATTGGTTTAGATATAGTATTAATACAAACCTATTGTCTCTTTTATTGTGCTGATATTATTATCCCTTTGGGTGACTTACTCATAGCTTTTATTTTTCAAAATGTCAGTCGAGTTATCAGAGATGGATGTGACTGTATACCAGTGCTACATATACACACGCGCACCTGTATTTATATCATTATCGCTAGCTGAATAAACAAATCCACTCAACGGGATTCATCTGGTTAAAACTCGGTTATATTTTAGATTGAGGTATTAATATAAATAGATGCCTACGACCATATGCACAAAAGAGTCGATGATATTCTTGATTTAAGTAACAGCACTCAGATTTAAGCCCAGGTAGAGCAAAATATAAATATGGTAAATTTAACGGAGGTTTTTATGTACGTACAGAATTTTATATTTTTTAGTTTATTTTGCCTTGTTTCTCGAAGAAAGCGGAAGGTTTCTTACCCTGGTGAGATACCATAAAGTATAATAAGAAAATTATGTACTTTAAATAGCTTTGCCTGATAGCCAGGTGAAAAAAACTATTTCCTTTTCTAACCTTTTAAATTTTTTCTCCCTCAATTTTTGCGGTCCCAAAACAATCACCCGTTAAGTAAATCGTCAATTAAACAATAAAGTTCATGATTATATTGCAACTCAAATAGAGATTAATTCGTGTTTCACTCAAATCTATTGTAAATCTGTAAGAAATACTCGAAATGCGATACAATGTATGTGTTTATTTTGTACTCGTTGTTGGCCATGAAAAATCACGGAATGTCTTCGTAACTTGACTTGCCAAGATTAATCTTTTGTTCCGTTACGAATATAAAATAATGTCTGCTAAAATACACTGTAGGTAGGTATTTTATTAGGAGGTTAGAAATTTGAAAAGATTGTTTTCAAAATGTGCTAATTTCAATAAAATTCAGTTTCAATTTCGAAAAGTTCACACTCGTACGGTTGTACGTAGTCGCAAAGTAAATTATATAAAACAAATCTATTACACATAAAGTATATCATTAATTAATAATCTCGCCAAAATAAACTTACATGTACTGACCAGAAATACAAGACGAATTGGTACTTTTTTGTTTTGTTTTTTAATGCATTATGTACTATCGTAATATGATGTTCTACCTATCAACATAAGTATGTTGTAAATTTTTTTTGTAAAAACCTACTAGGGCGTAAATAAAATAAATAATACAATGATTATTTCGTACATAAGCCACGAGACAAAATTAAATAATAACACACGTTGTTTAAATCCACTTTATTTTTTATGAGTCAACTAGTTTCGATTCTGCTGAATCTTCGTCGGGACTTAAAAATATACTGTAAATGTAAAGTATATTTTTAAGTCCCGATGAAGATTCAGCAGAATCGAAACTAGTTGACTTATACAAAAATAAAGTGAATTCTAAACAACGTGTGTTTTTATTTAATTAATCATGTTGATCCAGAAGTGTTTGCTTATTCTGCTAACTAAATAAGCAGCCATTATTTATTTTACGAGCAACAAGAAATCGTAGAAAATGCAACAAATAATCTTACATAGTTCATCTTTATTCTTTTCTTTGGTGTGTGATTCCATGATAAGAAGCCTGTCATAATAAAAAGTATATATATTATTGCGGCTCGAACAGTTTATCTGTTGGCGGCCCTAGGCGTCGTTGGTCCGTTAGTCCCGCAAACTGCTTTGATTAAATTAACATCTGCCTTCAACTTACACTGTTTTCCGATTGGTAGTTATTATCCGTATTGCAAATTGCTGCACCAGTCGATGGGATAATTGGATTTGCCATGGGCAGCACTATATACTGTAATCGTGAATGTACGTATGTGCTGTGTCAATTCAAGTCATAATCAAACGTAATACATTTGTGCAACTGAAAAAAATGAAGTATTTGAAGCTTTTCATTATTTGAGTAGTGTAAATGAAAAACTTTTTCAAAAAATCAAAATCCAAATTCAGAAATTTAGTTCCTTTTTTGTTATTTTAAAACAGACATATCTATCTGAATGAACTCGCAACGAATCGCGAACGGTGGCGTTGTAAAATTTGCACAGCTTTTTCTGTGTGGAATGTACTTAACTTTAGGCGCGCCGGGAATCACGTAAGCTTTCCTGGCAGGACAGTTACAAGACAGTACCTACCATATTTTTGTAACAATTCTACTTTAACCTCACAATATTACACTCCTATGTAACGAATGCAACATCTGGGAAACAAATACTCCGATTTTGTTGATATATTTAGTACGTCAATATTACAATATAGGTATACCCTAATACAGTTTCTTTTTATTTAGTAGAGCTAAATTAATTCTAAAAACTATTAAACTCTGGATTTATCTGTTATTCAAAACTATGTTTTCTTTATTTTACAATGTTTTTTGTTTAGTGTTTATGAGTATATAGTTTAAGAAATGTTAATATTTTTGTAAAAAGCCTTTGACGAGCGTAAATAAATGAATAAATAATAACTATCTGCAATGTTTGAAAAACAACATGTCCATTGTCTTCAGGTTCGGAGCAGGTTTTTGCTTCACAGTGGTGTATGCAGCCTTGCTGACCAAGACGAACAGGATCTCTCGCATCTTCAATGCCGGGAAGCAGTCCGCCAAGAGACCCAGCCTCATATCCCCGAGATCCCAACTCATCATCTGCTCAGGATTTATTGGGGTGCAGGTAAAAAAAATCTTCTTTTGTTTCTCGTTTGGGATCACAAAACTATCATCATTACCTGAATTCCCTTTGAAACCCAGTGTCAATTAAAATTTACATGAAGTTTGTAATTTTTTTTCCGTAACCATATATATTTTTTTTAAATCGGGTTTTTGTTTATTAATAGCTGGCCTATGGCACCTTTTTTACGCTAAGTTAGAACCTTTATTTCTGCTAAGAAAACATAAATATTTTTATTTCGTTTTATGTTATCTTTATATTTTTTCGTGCTGCATTGCAAGCAGAGTATTTTCTTAATAAAATTGGTATTCTAATATATCTGTGTGTTAAGTTTATTTTACATTACTAATTTGAAAATCCCTCAGAAGCCCAATGTTAATCAAAATTAACGTAGATTGATTTCCAAACGATTAAATTCTTTAATATTATTACTTAAATAACAACAAAAAAATCAAATGATTTCCTTAGGTGTTACCGAGCATTTACATCCAAGAAAATGACATCACATTTTCTATATGTGGAAACAATAATTTGGGTCTCAAAGCGTTAAAACAACCTTCTCATCTGTCTTTATTATTTTGGGGTCAGAGACCTATGGCTTCCAAAAGGCTTCTCCAGGATTCCATGTTCTGTGCTACTTTTAGCAGCAACTATTTATTGCATCATTAGACAGATGGATATTAATCTTCCATAATGGAAAACAATCTCATGACAATATGAAATAACCCAAAAATACCTCAATCTAAGTAGTGAACTAAAAAATTCTGTACAGAGAACATGATTGCTTAGATAAGAAACGTTTAATCAGCACAGAGAAGATTGTAAATGCTTCTCATCGAAATCAACCATATTCACGTCAAAATTATTTCTAAACAGCGCGTGCGCAGCACTAATTTGATTAATAGTTTCAAAGCTATTATACTTTAATTTGATTTCGAAAATATCCAAAAGCGCGTTTTTGTTTGATCTTTACATACTTTTTGATTACTACTTAGGTTTTTACTTCCAATTAAAGATTTTTCATTAATTATTTTTTAGATTTTTTTTTTTTTAACTCAACACAGGAAGCTCTGGGAAAAAAACTATCCCTCGGGGCCTATGTAGAGGGTTTTTTTTCGACTATTAATTGCCAACCCAGATGCTTGATTTGTAATCACTCATATAATTGCACTAATATATTCTGACTCAAATATTTTATTCAGGTCGTGATAAACGGAGTATGGATGATCATATCCCCAGCCCACGCCATGCACCACTACCCTACGAGGGAAGACAATCTCCTCGTCTGTGACAGCTATGTAGACGCATCCTACATGATTGCATTCAGCTACCCTATCGTTCTGATAGTCGTGTGCACCGTTTATGCAGTCTTGACGAGGAAGATACCGGAGGCATTCAATGAGAGCAAACATATTGGTAAGCTTTTTGAAAATTTGTTCTTTATTGGAGGCCTGAGGCTTTTCCTTAGGGTCAACATTATATCGATGGATGTTGTACGGAGAAACTTTTAAACATAGGAAGGGGTAATCTCGGAGAGACCCTTTTTGTAAGAGGAAGAAACGAAAACCTCCATTCCACAGCCGAACCGTCGATCGGAAGAACATTTTGAAAACTCTACACGTTCTCAGACGGCAAATGTTAACCGCCTACAAATATTAGAAAGTATCTTTGGTTCTGAAATAATTTACAAAAACTCGGTCAATATACTCCGGCATTTTAAAAATTATTTTTTCTCAGAAACTATTTTGAGCTCGTAATGCCAATTGTATCATGAACATTGAAATATTAATATAACTGGTATAGAATAAGACGCCATATTTTGTGGTAAATATAAAAAAAAAATGTTGAAATCTCGGGCGAAGCCGGATACAAATTATTTAAGGTAGTATCAAATTATACGTGAACAATATGAAAAGTATCTAAGTTTGCTAAAATAGTAGAAAAGGTTAGTTGAGTTAATGAAATTAATGAATCCAATTTCACAGACTCTACACAGGTTATTTTCGCAGGTCAGGTAAAATCCTTTAGGATAACTTGAGAGCTTACGTAATAATAACGAGACGCAGAAGGTAAAATGGAGAAGAAAATATTAAATTCATTACGATAGTGAAAATCTCCTGAATGGAAATTTCCGGCTTTTGTCATGAAAATTATCCTAGAATAAATTTCTACTTTGTGAATATTGTTTTACGGAACTTCCTACAGATTTGAGTTAACGTGGACGGAAAGCTTGGCACAGAAAATGACATAGTCTAATAATCCTTTTCAAAAAGAAATCAGAATAACAAAACAGAAAAGATATACGAGTATATCAATCAAAATTTAGAGACTATAGGTATTTTATGTAAACACTAGAAATATTTAAATTACAATGAATGAAGGATATCTCAATATGTTGTCGACAAACTCGTTAAGTAACTTATAATGTGTAAATACAAGTACAATTTTTACGTGTTTAACGTTGTTTTAAGGGTTAGTTAACTCTAAAGTTTAAAATCATTTTTCTCTTTCCACTAAAAAAATGTGTTCATAAGAAACGGATCGTAACTTTTCAGTGTGCAATATCAAATTGGTGAAAAATCTCATTTGATATTTTTCAATATTTGCCCTCTAGCACACTCACAAGGCGCTACCAGCGTGCACTTTGTTGATACAGAAGAGATATCAATTGAGCTTGTGAAAACAGTGACTTAGCTATTGTTATTTAGTACACTCATAACCCTTTACAGTATCACAATGAAATTCTGATAAATTAGTGTCCATTTGAATTTTGTGTTACAATTTAATTCTTATTTCTAAAGAGTGTCTATATCACTTACGCTGAGATTATTTACTTCTCGATTTCTGGACGATCAAGCTGCGCAAAAAATGTTTATGTCACTGGCACCGATTTTACTAATGTCGGCTCTGTCGATTTGCACACAGCCAAACTGTGCAAAATTACACGTTCGCGACTATCTTCCCGGAAAGTTTGTCGAGGTCCTTTACGCTACCACTAGGGAGCTTCCACGTTCAGACAGTGCGCGGTATGTTTGGCTGGTGATGACAGCGGGAGTCTACACCAGTACTGGGCGTTGGCGATAAATTGAAAAACCGCTACCGCCGTTACCGTTGGCAATTGTCAACTGTTGAAAATAACTGTTGAAAATAACTGTTGAAAATAACTGTTGAAAATAACTGTTGGAAATAACGCCGACTTTAAGGCGACGATGGTTATTTATCAACTGCCCGATATTGTTTACGTCTTCCGTAGGACTGTTTGAGTTTTGCGTGCTATTCTCCGTACAAGGTGAATACTGATCTTTCACCTATTCGTCGGTGCATTATTTTCATCTTACGACATAATTCAGGTTTATTTTTATACCGATATTATATATAATATCTACACTACTGTTATTATTTACTAGAGTAAAACGAAAACAAGTATGCACTTATTAATATGCTCAGAGATGTTAGTAGTTTCGCTAGAGTGGAGGAAATTTGTTAGAAGACTAGGTATCATTTATTATGTATATTATTTTGTCTATTTAACATATAAGTTAAGACGTCAGATTATATGCATTAATAATGAGAATTGAACATTGAAAAAATACCATATTAAAGTTGGGAGAGTTGAAATAGTCGGATTGTTGGTAACGTTGGGGTGTTATTTATAATGCAATGGCCATATTTTACTTACCACCGGTAGATTTGCTTGACGCTGGGCACTTTATTTCGATTCAGTAGTAGTTTGCAGCTCCGGGCAAACTGAATTCTCTCTGTCGTTTTTCCAATTTTTGGTAACCACCGAACTCGCCAACGGAGCCCCTTAAATGTCCAGGGTGATAAGCGGGGCGCTTTTGATTGGCTCTCCGTTCCGTTACGAGTTAACTACTCCTCGCGCAATTAATTGGTAAATACCGTCACAAACATCGCTTTCATCTTTCAAATCTTAGTCATAGAGATGTTATAATGTTTTTATAAATACTTTTTTATTCTAACCAAAACATCAAAACAATAGTTAGCATACATCCTAGTTTTGCTATTTCCATGAGAAGTGTGTGAGTCATTGCTTGTGTTGGAAACCTTATAGCCCTAACAAGTTCTGAACAAAATGCTATTTCACATTTGATATACAAGCAATGAGATAAAGTTTATTTAGACGTTGAATAAAACAGGTGTTGTTTCTCCTCAATCATAAAACTGTGCTGAACAGAGAAGAGAAAACTTTGACGTGTCGGTGGTACTTTATCAAGTAACTTGTTCAACATCCATGTTTCACTGGATTTATAATAACTAGTTATCATAGAGCTCGCAATTAGAGTTGACCCTAGTAACACAAACTAAGGGTTGTGTGTATTGGTGTATATTTATGCACTTCCGACAGTGATTTCGTTGCCAAACCCTGCCTAAAAACAGCATTTTGTCTCTTATTTACCGAAAAAGGGGCAGTAAGTGCATATGGTCGAAATTGTTATATTAAAATAAAATATTCTAATAATTATTAGAAAATATTTTCCAGAGTATTATTATATTTTTATTTTGTTCGTAGTAAGCAATCACTTTGTGATCTTCACACAAAATAATAAATTTGTATAAGACCACAGATTTAATTTTAGTTTTTATGACCGACCGGTTTCTCGTAGTATGAGCATCATAAGAGTACAAAATTAAATACTCTGATAATGCTTAGGCTTAGTATAACAGTACATAAGGTATAAACATAATAAGATATATGTTATAATACAATCTTAAGAGTAATATTCCTTAATTCATAAAACTTTATTTATATTTTTAATTTTTTTTTTTTCTTATTTATTATTATTTGGTAATTTGTCAAATATCTTTGTAGCTCCATACAGAAATTACTCGAAAAGTAGTCTTATTTGATCCCGATTTCTTATCTCGTGTTTATACCTGTGCCGGATCTCTTTAAGTATTTTTAGATTTTTCCTAGCAGATAGATATTTTAAAACTGCTATGCTCGTGGTGTTACGTAGTAAAACATGCGCTTTGAAATTGAATCCAGACCAAAAATTATCTGCAAAATTCATGTCATCAGAGCTCCGAGAGCTTGTAACAATTTTTTTTTTTATTAACTTTGTGTTTCTTACATTTTTCTACATTACCTACCTCACTAGGTCATAAGAACCTGTTCTGAGGTAAGTGACAGTGAGTACAAGTAGAATATTTTTTTTTTAAATTATGATATTTGTTACACAATGTTATAGTTTGTCATGGTGAAGAATGTCAAGTGCTATTTTAGGAGGTCTTCAATTTCCTTGCGGTCCTTACTCATCAGCATATTGGTGATGGCTACAGTCAGTGGTGGGAGTTTGTTGTACGTGTGAGGCGCGATGTACATATTTGGGCAAAATCTGTATTGTATTAAGGTACTAAAAGTCTTATATATACTCACGCAATAATACTTGGCTAGTTTATATAGCACTGTTTTTGTGAAATATCATCTCTAGGGCGCCTAAATATTGGTTCTGTTTTACAATTAAGATAAAGATTTACTTATAAAGCTGTTCTATTATACTGATCAGGGCCGGTCCTATGCAGGCGCAATTGGAGGAGTCCGCTCCAGGTGACAAATTGTTTAGGTGTTGAAAGTACCTAATCATAGTGGTTTTTAACGGATCCATTGCCTTTAAATATTAAATATATATATATATTTTTTTAAACACACACTTTCACGGACGGAAATCGAATCCGTAATTTCCCGGCCCAACGACGTGGATTTTCGATCACATCTTTCGGTCCGATAGAACCTGAAAAAACGGCATCTCAATTCTGACCCTAAGTCTCACATATTGCCCGTAAAGTATATATTTTTTAACAAATGTTTCATTTGAATATTTTTTTTAATCAATCATCTTGAGTCACTCTATGTGAACTGAATTCCAAAGGCTCATTTCATTGGTCACATAAATTTGTCGCACATTGTCGGTGAAAATGTTTTTTTTTTTGCAAATATTTCGTTTCGAGTTTTTTTCATACAATTGCCTTGAGTCTATCATTGTAAACATAGTTTCAAAGTTTCACTTCATTCGCTATCATAGAGCTTGCAATAATTACATATAAATTGCAACCCCAAGTTTCGCATTTTACCCGTAAAGTAGTATTTTTTTAACAAATATTTAATCAAAAATTTTTTTTTTCATTTAATCGTGATGAGTCCATCATTTTGAATAGAGTTCAGAAGGTTCACTTCATTCGGTCTCATAAAACCCGAGAAAATAGAATCTCAATTCCGACCCCAAGCCTCACATATTGCCCGTAAAGTAGTGTTTATTTAACAAATTATTCATTTTGAGCTTTTTTTTTCATTCAATCGTCTAAAGTCACTCGTTTTAAACAGAATAATTAAGTTAACTTCATTCGGTCCCATATATCCTGAAAAAACGGCATCGCAATTCCGACCCCAAGTCTAACACATTGCCCGTAAAGATATATTTTTTTAACTAATGTTTCGTTTTGATTTTTTTCTTCGTGCAAGTGTCTTGAGTAAATCATTGCAAAAACAGTTTCAAGGGTTCACTTCATTTGGTCCCATAGAGCTTGACAAAATGATATCTAAATTCCGACCCCAAGTCTCGCATTTCCTCATAAAGTAGTATTTTTTTAACAAATATTTCAGTAAAATATGTTTTTCATTTAAAAGTCTTAAGTCAATAATTTTAAATAGAAGTTGCTAAGATTCACTTTATGTAGTCCCATAGAGCTTAAAAAAACGGCACCTAGATACCGACCACAAGACTCGCATTTTTTTCCCGTAAATTTCAAAGATTCATTTCATTTGTCCTAAAGAGTCTTAAAAAAAGACATCTTAATTCCGTCCCAAAGTCTGGAATTTTGCCCGTAAAGTATATTTTTTTAACGGAAATTTAAGATAGATTTTTTTTCAATCAATTGTCATGAGTCCCACATTGTGAATAAAATTTCGAAGGTTCACTTCATTCGGTCCCATAGATCCTATATAGGACCGCATCTCAATTTCGACCCCAAGCCTCAAATATTGCTCGTAAAGTAGTGTTTTTTTCTAATAAATATTTCATTTTTTTCTTCATTCAATCGTCTTGAGTCACTCGTAGTAAACAGACTTCTGAAGGTTCACTTCATTCGGTCCCATTAAGCCTGCAAAAACGACATCTTAACTCCAACCCCAAATCTCACATATTGCCCGTAAAGTAGTGTTTTTTTAAACAAATATTTCATTTGGAGTTTTTTTTCAATCAGACGTGTTGAGTCCAAAAGTTTGAATAGAATTCCTAAGTTTCACTTCATTCGGTCCCATAAAACTCGTAAAACCGGCATCGCAATTCCAACCCCAAGTCTTACATATTGCCCGTAAAGTAGTATTTTTTAACAAAAAAATAATAAAAAATTAAAAAACGTTTGAACGTCAATCATTTTAAATCAAATTCAGAAGGTTTACTTCATTTGATCCCCTATGGTCCTCTATGGCCTAAAAAAAGGCATATAAATTCCGACCCCAAGTCTCGCATTTTGCCCGTAAAGAAATATATTTTTACCAAATATTTATTTTATTTATATTTTTCATTTAGTCATCATCTGGAATACTATTCTGAAGGCTTACATCATTTGGTACCATAAAATCCGAAAAAAATTGTATCTTAATTCCGACCAAACCTCACATATTGCCCGTAAAGTAGTGTTTTTTTAACAAATATTTAATTTGGAGTTTTTTTTTATTCGATCGTCTTGAATCCATCGTTGTAAACGGAATTCCATAGATTTTTTTTTATTTGGTCCCATAGAGCCTGAAAAAAGGGCATCTAAATTCTTACCCCAAGTCTCGCATTTTTCCCCTAGGTAGTATTTTTTTAAGAAAAATTGAATTTAAATATTTTTTTAAATTTAAACATCTTAGTTCAATAATTTTAAATAGATTTATGAAAGTTCTGTACATTCGGTCTCATAGAGCCTGAAAAATCGTCATCTAAATTCCGACCCCAAGTCTCGCATATTGCCCATAAAGTAGTATTTTTTTAACAAATATTTCATTTGGAGATTTTTTTTATTCGATCGTCTTGAATCCATCGTTGTAAACAGAATTCCATAGATTCTTTTATTTGGTCCCATAGAGCCTAAAAAAAGGGCATCTGAATTCTTACACCATGTGTCGCATTGTAGTATTTTAAGAATTTAAAATTATTTTTTATTTTTTAAGAAATAATTAATTTGAATATACTTTTTTATTTAAACGTCCTAAGTCAATCATTTTATAAGAATTGTAAAAGTTTCATAGATTCGGTCCCATAGAGCCTGAAAACTCGTCATCTAAATTCCGACCCCAAGTCTCGCATATTGCCCATAAAATAGTATTTTTTTAACAAATATGTAATTTAATTTTTTTTTTATTTGAACGTCATAATTCAATCATTTCAAATAGAATTGTGAAAGTTCTATACGTATAGAGCCTCATAAACTGCATCTTAATTCCGACCTCAAGTCTTGCATTTTGCCCGTAAAGCAGTTTTTTTTTTTTAATATTTAATTTGTTTTTTTTGTCATTTAGACGTGTTGAGTCCATCATTTTGAATACAATTCCGAAGATTCATTTTATTCGGTTGCATAAAACCCGAAAAAATAGCATCTCAATTCCGACCCCAAGTTTCACATATTGCCCGTAAAGTAGTATTTTTTTACACAAAAATTTCATTTGGAGTTTTTTCTCATTCAATCGTCTTGAGTCTATCGTTGTGAAAAAAATTTAAAGACTCATTTTATTTGGTCCCATAGAGCCTGAAAAGACGGCAACTAACTTCCGACCCCAGGTCTTGCATTTTTCCGGTAAAGCAGTATTTTTTTTAACAAATATTTGATTTGGATTTTTTTTACACCGAACCGTCTTCAGTCTTACATTGTTCATTGAATTTCAAAACTTCAGTTCATTCGGTCCCATAGATCTTCAGAAAACGGCATTTTAATTCGGACCCCAAGCCTCACATATTGCCCGTAAAGTAGTATTATTTTTGACAAATATATATTTATATTTTTTTTTTTCACTAAGACGTGTTGAGTCCATCAGTTTGAATAGAATTCCGCAGGCTCACTTAATTTGGTCCCATAAAACCTGTAAAACCGGCATCTCAATTCCGACCACAAGTCTCGCATTTTTCCCGTCAAGCAGTATTTTTTTAACAAATATTTATTTATTTATTTTTTTTTCATTTAATCGTCTTGAGTCCATCATTGTGAATAGAATTTCGAAGACTGGCTTCATTCAGTTCCATAGAGCTTGAGAAAACGGCATCTCAATTCTGACCCCAAGTCTCGCTTTTTGCCCGTAAATTAGTGTTTTTTTAACAAATGTTTCATTTAGAGCATTTTTTCATTTGATCGTCTTTAGCTCACCATTCTCAACAGAATTTTTAATGTTTATTTCATTCGGTTTCATAGAGTCTGAGAAAGCAGCATCTCGATTCCAACCTCAAGGCTCCCATTTCGCCCATTAAGTAGTATTTTCTTCACAAATTTTTAATTTGTGGGATTTGTTCAGTCAATCGTCTTAAATCCATCATTCAAAGGTTCACATTTTTGACGCACGTTGTCGTGGTTTTATTTTACAGTACTGTCTTATTCTGCTTATTTACCACAACAAATTAATTTAATTCTTAACATGTATTATATAGTTCACCTGTCAGTTAAGTCGTACATTACTGCGTCTTCTTTAAATTGCCTAAAAACAAGTATTTAGCAATCAGTGAAGTGTCAATTTAATTTCTACTACATGCTCGGTTGATTTATAGTTCAGTGAGTTATTAATATCGACACAGTCGAACGTTATTTAATCATATATCTCAAACTGAAAGAAATTCTAACACTGTTTGGCGCGGCGTGTGGGTACGCCATATTTTGTCATCGACCAGCTTCTAGCCGCACGGTTCCAATCAAACCCGCTACTCGCGGCAGGATATTAAATTGTCGCATTCATCTGTGTGTTTTTGCTATGGAAATTTAGAACGATTATCATCAGTGAGATCAAATTATCTATTACCAATCATGTCAACTACAAGAAGCAACAAAATGAACATTGAAAAAGAGGACAAGATTTACATGGAAAAAATATTTGAATATATCGACAAAAAATTCGAATCTTTAAAAAAGGACATAATTAATAAGATTGAATCTCAAGCTATGGAATCTACAAAAAGTATTGAATACATTAGTGCTCAATACGACGAAATAATTAAAAAAATTGGATCTGAGTAACAACAAAAATAAAGAAACTCAAAAAGAACTTGAAACTCTAAAAAAAGAACAGAAAGAAAAAAATAATAAAATTTAAAAAATGGAACTCAGAATAGATGAAATAGAATACAATTCGAAACTTGAGAGCCTTGAAATTACAGGTATCCCTCAAAAAAGTGGTGAGCAGCTACTGGAAATTGTTAAAAAAGTTGCAGCTGCAGCAGGAATAATGATCAAACACGCCGATATATCCGCAGCAACGAGAATCACGGATCGACGATTTAATGCTCCATCTAAAATTCTTGTCAACTTTATGGATACAAATGTAAGAAATCTCCTTCTCTCTAAGAAAAGGGAAATTGACCATAACTCATTAAAGGATTTAACAAACGGCCAAATATACATCGGAGAAATAATTACTCCATACCGCAAATAAATCTTATGGCAAACAAAACAACTAGCAAAAGAAAAAAAATACGAATTTGTATGGTTCAAACATGGAAAAATAATGGTTCGAAAATGTCAAAATGATAAAATCATCAATCACCTGGATGACTTACAAAAACTAAACTAACGAAACCACAAAATAAACCAATCGTAATAAAATATTCTAAAATGGATGATAAACCAGAAAATCTGTCAACTCGAAAAAACAATTTTAACATACTAAACCAAAATATACGTAGTGTCAACAAAATTTTTAATGATATACAAAAGAACGTATTAATTTCAATTAAAAATGGAAGATTATATCTCAAAACAAATTGATGAAAACTATAATATTCAAGAAGATATATGTGAAAACATAAGTGAAGTTAATAATTGGTGCCACAGTGTAAAATCCCCATTTTTACTTCTAAACACAAACATTAGGAGCATTGCCAAAAACTAAGATGAACTTTTAATAAACCTAAATAATTTACATATGCTACCGGTTTGCATAGGGTTAACTGAAACGCATTCAAACAGCGATCAACATATAAATGCCCTACCCAACTATCACGGATTTGCGACAAAGACAGCAATAAACAAAAACAGTGGAGTTATAATGTACATACGTGATGATTGTGAAGTTACTTATATTGATGAAGTAAACATAGAACTTGTAAATTGTTTAAATATAGAATTTAAATTTAAAAATAATATTTATAGAGTTATAATAATATACCGAACACATAATTCAAGCATAACAAACTTCACAAATGAACTTTGTCAATATCTTAACACACTATCAAAAAATTACGATTTTATGTGGTGACTTAGTTTACCAGAAAAAATAAGATTAATTAAAGATGATCTTAAAGAATTCAAAACACAATTTAAAAACTACACTGAAAACTTGAAAATAAATATCTTTGAAAAATCATTAGAGCAAATTATTAGTAACTAAATAAACAACACCCCCTCATACACACAAGCATTGCTTTTTATGAGGGTAATTAATAATTTATAATGAAATGCTTACATTTAAAAATATATATATTGATATAAGACTTGTATAACACTACTATGTATTATGTTTGATAATAAAAAATTAAAAAATTTAAAAAAATAAAAATAAAAAAATGTAATTTTTGGATCTGCTTGTATATTTTTAGATTTTTTTATATGAGAAACCTGTAAAACAAGTGTTATACGGTGATGAAATTTGTATAAAAGTGATTAATTTTTGTTTTTTTATACGCATGGGTCAACATGGAAAGTAGCGGTGATCATATACTATAATTACACAATACGTTCTTTTATTAGACCTCCAAAAGAAAGTGGTGTTTAAGTTTAGGTTTTGACAAGGGGCGCTAAAATGTTGCCTACGCCAGGTTTAGTTTTGTTTTGGGTTGGACCTGATACTAACGTCAATACTTTTACAACTAAACACGTATTTATTTAAAAGCGTGAAGAATTTTTAAGTGATGTGCTCTTAATATTATAACAAAAATCTATTCCAATATTATTTTTTTGACCTTATCGATTTCGATTTACTGAAAAAAATATATAAAGGTATAAATGGAGAGGTTGTTTCATTAAAAAAAAAAAAACAGAAATAATTTCGTAACTTATTTTAGGTATGCATTTTTTAAATGTATCACTTTATTTATTATTTAATGTAAATCTTCACAAAGTAAGATGTCTCAAAGTAACAACTTTTAAATCCACATTGTAAATTTTTTGTTCAACATAACCTATTTCTTTTATGAATGTTTACAAAACAAAGTTTGCAATATACATAAAAGAAGATACCAATTTATATTTTTTTCAATGTTTGTGTATTTATTCAGAAACTGTTTTCAGTCTTTGACATCATTTTCAAAAAGCACCCACGTTTCCAAAGCCAATGTTTTTCTTTGAGCAATGCATTTTCTAGACCTCGAAATTGAAAAATCGAGTGGCAAAGATATTTGATATTGCGAAAATAAACTTCTTCCTTAAGAGAAAACAAAGTTTTAATGGTATGTGTTTGATGGAAACCTTTGGCCACCGCATGGGTGCAAAACATATACAGCGTTATTTTAATATCTTTCATATCCGTTTTAGCACTGCTTCATACGAGCGTGCATTCAGAATCACAATATATGTTTCGTACCAACACTGCTTAGGACTTCATGATCTTGTGGGTATATTTTTTGAAAGAGGAGTGATACATTTAAACATAAATAAGATAGTATAAAGATTAAACATCAACCGTCCAATAACGGTGAACAGTAATAATTATCTGAACAAAAGATAAAATGAAGTGTGAGTCAAGTGAAGACAAAGCAATGATTTCAGTTTTCTGAAAGAAAGAAATATACATATATTCGTAGAGTCGTAAAAATACCAATGACTACAGATTCGAGGAATTTAGAAAAGTTCTAGGGACCATCGCCAAAGATGACAATTATTAATCAATGACCACTACAGTGGATGTCATAATACAAAGTTTTGCTATATTATGGACAAAACATTCGCACAAGGGGTTGATAGAATGTTAAATTGTTTTTTTGCAAAGGAATACGAAAAGTTTCGGTGTTTTTTGATAGACGGTTAAAAGACATTGATTTCAATTTTGGCAAAGAGAAAAGATTCTACGTGGTTATTTATAGCTTTGATATCGTTTTAAAAATCTTCTTTAATGATAAAATTCAAATGTTCTTAGGCGTTTCTTATGGTCAGCAAGCCGTGTGGACAGTCGGGTTCTATAAGATAATGCCTGAGTCAGGATTTTTTAACTGATTTGTTTATTTTTTCGGGAATCTCGTATTATTAAGATTGCTGCAAATTGTAAATGTGCATTATAATTTGAGGAGAATTGAATTCGGAAAATCCACAAAATCGCTATTATGCCCTGGACGCTGTTTCATACCTAGAAAGTAAAACTAAGTGTTGTGTCGAATTAAATTCCGAGATCTCAAACATTTTTAACTGAATTAGGTGCCAAACTATAAAATATTTTATTACGACAAAAATATGTTATGATTCCATGACCTCTGTATCCAGAGACTCCATACTAATCTCTTCACACTTTACAATAATATTTTAACATTAAATAAGAAATAGCTTGTTACCAAAATATTGTTCTACCAAATTATTTTTTAACGTGGATATTCACAGGGCAATTACTTGCAAGGAAATCAAACTACCAAAAAAGAACAAAGCCAATACGCAAAACAGTTTATTTTACAAAGAGATTTAATATTATAATGCGCTACCGAAAACCATTAAAATTACACCGATTAATAAATTAAAAATAGTTTTTAAAAACCACACAAAATCTAATATAATATGTAATATTATCAAATAATAATCAATTAATGAACTATTTTGTACATTTAAGTAAAATAAATTTAAAAATAAAAATGTTCGCGTAGATTAAAATATTAATAATAACATACAATAGCGACGTCCAAATCTTATGAACTTTATGAATTAAAAAAAAAAAGACTCGACCCACGCTTTACGTAAGGTTTATATTAATTGAAACTATTATATTCAAGAGCCATAAAAATGTTTGGTAAGACAATATTGAAATTTACGAAATACTCATTCTATCTTTCGGTACGTTTACCTTTCCTGGAATAATAATTCAAGACGCAATTTCGCAATATTCCCTTCGAACCGAAGGACCTCTTTGTTATTCAATCACGGCTCACCTTTTCTGCCTAACCTCATTTGGGAATAGCAGAGATGCTGCGTTACTTTATCTTTGATTTAAGTCGAACATATACATGGTTGTGCCATATGGGTAAGTAATCATATTTGATCGGGAAGTATAAAAGCGGTTTTTCTTCCACGGAATTTATTCAATTTAACACGTTTATCAGTTTTCATCGCAAGGGGATTCTACAAAATCAGATTAAGATATAGCAGAAAACAAATGGTATTTTTGGTTTCTTGCAACCAAATGTATCTACAATTTTTTTTTTAATATCAAACATCTATGAAGTAGTAGTACCTGAAAAGGCAGGAATAATGATTTATCGACCAAATCAACTACCCTCATATCCTATTCAGTTAGCTATGAGAATCATCCCTTTGCTCTGCTCTATCGCTCAAATTCACTTAGCCAATTTAAAATTGAGCAGAGGGTATGTTTTTTCACCTGACGGTTACCTTCACGTCGTATCGAGCCCTTAATCCGATGATCGTGATCCTTTTTTGTAGGCTAGGCGTGGAAAGGACATTACAAAAGTTGTCACGTATTTCGGAAAGGGTGATAAATTTAATGGGGATGATATTTCACTGAGGTAAAAGTTTCAAGGCTCGTTTCATCATGATAGCCGCAAAGTAGCAGAAGTTTATGGGGTACTAGAACTCTTCGGAGATATCGAATTGCCCATTTGATGTGTCAGTAAAAAAATTATTAATATTTTTTACGATGGCGATGTAACAACTGATAGAAAATAATTTTACCCAAGTAGGTATGGATATATAACTGGAAGTGATGTCACTAATAATTTAATGTTTTGTAAAAGAAACAAATTTAGGGAAACTAATATGAAGAATTTTTTTTATATTCTATTTTTATTACTTATTTTAAGTGTTGTATTTGTCTAGTACTAATTGAATATTTAATGTGGAATGTGTGAGACTGCACTAACTTTACCACATACCGGAATAATAACTTTTTTTTTATTTTTTATTAAGATAGCTTCTTACTAACTAATAACTAACAAAATATTCAAAACTGTTTTGTTTTGGTGTACACTCTTTGCTTCGTTTACATTCGTGCATTTTCTATTATTGAAACTAATATGAAGAATTTTTTTTATATTCTATTTTTATTACTTATTTTAAGTGTTGTATTTGTCTAGTACTAATTGAATATTTAATGTGGAATGTGTGAGACTGCACTAACTTTACCACATACCGGAATAATAACTTTTTTTTATTTTTTATTAAGATAGCTTCTTACTAACTAATAACTAACAAAATATTCAAAACTGTTTTGTTTTGGTGTACACTCTTTGCTTCGTTTACATTCGTGCATTTTCTCAAACATTATTTTCGGTTATAAATGTCATCTCTTTACATGACTCATTTTCAAAAATTGATCGTGCATATTATTTCTACGAATTGGCTAACTCTTTCTACCTGTGCGTATTTTAAAAATAGAATATTTTTTCGAGAATACTTTCTTTTACCTTTCATAAACACACTTTTCTTCGTTTCAAATCTTTCGATAGCAAACACGCATAACGCTTTTTATAAATCCGCCCCTGTTCAGAAAGCTGTCCAAATTTACATTAATTTGTAGATTTTTTAAATTAAAAAGAGTGAGCGGTGTATTATTACGTTGATACAAAAAGTTCTTTCGGCATGTCCTCCAACTGGTATTTTTCCAAACTTTTTTGTCCAATTAAGGTGGATTACGATGTAGACCTTTGCTAAAATATATGTCTAACCAAGGTCGAAACCATCATTTTGCCCTAAAATGTGTTTATATCTTTCAAGGATTCTTTCATTAACTTGGGAAAAAAGTTATTATGGGGAGATAAACCAACATACTTTACCTTTCTCAAAGTTGTCTAAAAAAAGATTATAATATCCTTTTTGAGCGAAAGAGAAAAAAATAGTCTCTTTTATTTGATTTGTGTATTGATAACGAACACATAATGGGAGCCAATCGAACAGCTTTTCTGATTGGCGAATACACTCCGACTTTTCGTTTCTATTTTCGAAATACTATTTTAACTCCGGAAAGCGAAGAACTTTGTTTTTACCACTATATACTTCAATTAAATGTGAGTCTCCAAAAGAAATCAACCTGCGGTGAATCTTTGAATTTTTGAAGAAGAACGTATTTTTATTATTTTTGCGATAACATACGTCACAAGGGACATACCCGAAGCCAATGGAATTTTAGAATCCCCATTTGGGGAATTTCGTGAGGCTAAAGGAAGTGGGAAAGGAAAGGATACCTAGGAAATTGTGGTCTCTTAATAACTGGAAACGCAGCGTTCTGGTTACAATCATTACAACCAGCCACTGCCCTCTTGATATCGATAAAGATCTCCACAAAGTTATTATTCACTTAGTTGATCCAGTGGTTCTACGTCTATGAACTTTCTTGGTTCATGTAGGGTAGATACTAGTAAAAAAAAAAGATGTCCATTGACTGTCTATTCTGGTCTATACTTATCTCTTTTGGACTATTCCGTTTTTTTAGCTGTCTATACCGGTCTATTCTGATATTTTCTAGTCTATTCTAGTCCATCTCATTATTTTCTGGTACCTTAAAATCTATTTATGTATATTCAGATATATCCAGCTATATGTTAATCAACACGGGTCCATTCTAATATTTCTAAATAGTTTTTTTTATATTTATTTCATAGTATCAACTGTTTTAGTTTGAATACAATGTTTGAGACATTGTAAAAAGGTTTTTGGAGAACCAGTTTTTTTTCACAGATATCTCTTATTACTCTGACGTCGTTTTACGATCCGTTGGTGCCTAAACAAATTTTAAATAAATGCCTGAGTGGCCAACGTAAACCTTTATGGGATTTATCTCGAAAACGCTTCGCTGCCTCCATTCGTGGTTGCCGTACTGCGACATTTCATAAAATACGTTATTTATACTCATTTTTTTGAAAAAATAACCCTTTCATTATTTTTAAATATACAAGGTAATGCAAAATATTGTTATAAGACGAAAGACTGGAGATTAAAAAAAGGTTTTGTTTTCGACACTCAATGTAAATAATTCAAATATTCTACCTTTTAAAAAGAGCATTTTTCAAAATGTAGGTTAAAACAAAGACTTTAATATAAATAATTTATTTACGTTTATCGCATACAAAATTTCTTCTTTTTTATGTATAAAACTTATTAACATGACTAATATCTACAGTATTCTAGTATCTACAGTAATTATGAAATTTACTGGGTCAGGTATTTGCGTGGATTTCGCGAGTTTTTTTTTTCTTTTGAACAAAACGTTAGAGCTGGTACGCTATCAAGGAGGTTTCACTTTTGCAGCATAGACATTAAAAGAATACTGTTTAACGCATTTTGCACATCTGTGTCAGAACTGTTTGTAGGTTATTCGACATTCCAATGGCTAAGAGTAACTTCCAATAACTCCAATGTCCAACTTTTCTGCCTACAGTGCTACAGAAATGTTCCTGGAGGGACTATTACACTATTTCATAGCTCTCCTCTGTTACTGCATAGGAAGCTTACTACGACTATCAAAAAACACCTGCCATACTGCCATGGCTCTATGGCTGCTAGGATGGTGTTGAATAAGAGCTTTTGTGTGTAAGATAGCTTA
Source organism: Drusus annulatus (assembly GCA_022651775.1). Classification (NCBI taxonomy): domain Eukaryota; kingdom Metazoa; phylum Arthropoda; class Insecta; order Trichoptera; family Limnephilidae; genus Drusus; species Drusus annulatus. The sequence goes on along the minus strand of JAGWCC010000522.1, from coordinate 300,307 downwards.
TTATTGTTAATGTAAAAAAGTCCCAATAAGACGTAATAAGTCACAATAACTTATTTTTCACACGGATCGTACATTATAATAAAAATATAAGTGTTATAATAACAAGGCATTAAATAATTTCTAGGACTAGCTCTTTAATTATCATAATTTACATTTGCTTGTGATCAGAATCCCAAATCCCAGAAATTTGTGACGTTTTATTTTTACTCGGGGGACAAGTACTTTAGCACGATCGTATAAGTGGACACTGTTTGCAGGGCATTCTGATACACCAAAGACGAGAAATCAACAGAGCGTCACCTCGCAGTCACACTGTTTAGGGAACTGTGGCGTAAGCTGTAGGTGGTGACGCAATTGGCCTAACCAATGGCAAAAATCGATGCTGGCGCTGCACAAGTGGACGTAAGCCACGCAGTGATGCCGCCAGTGGACAGAACAAGGTGTCCAAAAAGTCACTGAGCAGGTGGGAACATCGTGGTGATGTCACATCGCGTAATATTGACTCTAATACAATTTGTAATAATATTAAAGTACACTTTCTTAATGTGACCCATGCACTTAAATGATTTCGACGTATTCACGTGCTGGAGTCCGGGGCTTGTCTGCCTCACATTACTAACGTTTTTTCCGCTCCATCCCCGAAACAACGCCATGGTATCCACCAATCAGGCTTTTTCGTTACCAGTTTTCGACCAACGCAACGGCTTGTTCTATTTTTGGACCGTCAATGGTCGACGATATAGTTAGTCCCTTTGTATGGCCCTCTGGAAAAAATAAATCACCGAATAAATTCCGTTACTGATTATTTTAAAAGATTCTTAATTAACTTTGCTATTTCTTATGTTTTATCATTCAACTCTTTTTTATTTATATTTCATTTGTGTAATTTCTTAAATTATTATTTGGAACATATTTCAGTTCGTACCTCTGCATAAGTTCTGTAAAATAATGTTATTACTATTTATATTGCAACGTTTTGCATTTCTTGTCTCTTGGTCGCATATCTCATAAATATTTGTATTTTACATATAAAATTTCGTTGTCTTTAATAAACTAGAAGTACTTACGTAGTAAAACGGTTTATTCTTGTAACCTCATGACTATTAATTCGTTCAATTGAGATATTAAAAAGCACGTTTTCTATTTGGGAGTAGGAGTGTTTTTTGTTGTTGATTTTAATCAACCTCGCAGAATAGCTTTAAGGATTTCTCAAAAAATTGCCGGAAACAGAGTTATATTTATCTTGCATTTGCTATTTTTCCTTTGAATAAAGTTTGTCATATTCACGAAATTCACAAAAATCGTGACTAAAATGTTTACTTTTAAAAAAAAAATGATAAAACATTTTTTTTTTTCAATATTAGCTTTCAAATATGATTAGGCCACTAACCGCCACTGCAATGGAGCCGTGTCGAATTATTCCTTAGTTACATCTCAGGCCACGTAAAGAGCGGGGTAAGGCCTTAGGAGATGAGGGGAAACCTAATTACGCTCCAGCCCACCCTTTCGGGGAAAGTGATTACGAACACAACGACGCGACGCTTGTAATAAATAATAATACGAGTGATGTTCCTACCGACCCTCTACTGTGCGTTGCTATTCTGAAAATAACCAAGCCACACTTTTCAAAAAAAAATACAGGATATTTAGCGTCTTCGGGCTGTACCTACAATTGTCAAGGGAGGAAAAGAGAGGGCTGGAGGGTAGCTCGGTCATTGGGAATCTTCACCTTATATTGGAGAGGGTTAGGAAAAGTTCGTGAACTTCGTGTTGGGCATTCTTGGATTTTATTCTGTGCTGCTTTCTGAAATCCCTGAAATCTTTAATCTTTCTGGCAGGAGCATACCGCTGACAACTTATTTATTCTGCTAGAGGATTGTTTCGAGAACTCTACCACCTTTAAGAGTACTCTATATTCCTGATGACTATGGCAAATGACATCAGAATTTGTATTTTTTTATATAGATGCCGGTAGGAAACACCTATCAATGGTTTAAGTGTATTGTAGTTTAATTTTAACATTTCTGTTATAAATACAGTTTACGTCAGTGAGGGATAAAAAGTTAAATGAAACATTTGATTCGGCATAGAATCTCTCCTCATTGAAGTAAACTTTAACAATTCCATTTTACATTACGATAGAAAAGGTGAATTTTCGCGGGCTGTGTTAATTTGATTATCGATTTTTTTTGTCGTTATGTTGGTACCCATATGTTTATCATATGTTAGCATTATCAACCATTTTGGATTAGTGGTTTGTTTTTGACAACTGGAAAGGTTAGTCACGTTTTTTGTGTGTTCTTCGATTTTTAACTTTTGAAAAAAATTGATCAAAGAATAAAATCCATGATTTGTTTTTCCACAACTCCAGAACGCTCATCGTCATTAACATCTTCTTGGCCTTCTGTAAAGCGCTGACGTTGATACAAACATGTTTGAGAAACTCTGATTCAAACGTACTTTATTCAAATGTGGGTTAGGTCTCTCCTACTTAACTTTTTATATCCATGAAGTACTTTGGAAAGTAAGCTCATTCATATTCGGCGCAAATTAAATTATTCTAATAAGCCCTATTGGCGTGTTTGTCGAACACGATACGGAGAGCTTAGTAATGGAAAGGTTAATTACAAGCTTTACAATAATAATGATCGCTTTTCATCGCCGAGGTACAATATCACGGAGGTAACATGCACTTTAAGCACTTAAAAACTATGGTTAACTGCTTGCAAGAAATCAATGGTTAACTTCTTTCTTTTAACGTAATATTCAGTGCTTAAGTTTTGGAAATATATTTCTTCTTTTTTTTTTTAATTAAAAAAAATTATTTTTAAGTGTTATTCTAAATATTATTTAAAAATAAAAAATATCCTACAGTTTATTTGTTACATGTTTCAGAGTAGAAGATACTATAATTATCGCCCTGGCGAAAGACAACCATTCAGAATTAAAATGTTGCTTGGAATGGCAAAAGCCTTGTTTAGTGACCAGATCTGATTAACCAAGTACTTCCCGATTGTCCTATTCCCCATCTCTTTCCTTTTTTCTCTATTTTCAGCTACATAACATACCGCAATTAGAGATTCCATAGTCCCAGTGGCTTCGGACAGTTAAGAATCTTAAAAAATAAAATAAAAATAATCTGGTACGATACAATCTACTGCTGAAGTAGAACATTTATATGAAATTTCAATTCTCATAGACCAAGGACAAGGGAACAGTTTGCCGTAGTAGCCGCCTTTCCTTACGGTAAAAAGGAAAAGATGGAAATAGAACTGGAACCGAGCTGCCTACAATAATATATCTGACAATAGCCAGCGTCTAAGCGAAATTCGAATAGGCATTAACCACTTACCAGGTATTATGGTACGTTCCAGACTTTACAGTGAGCGCAATATTTTATTTATAAGCCCGCATTGGCGAGTATTTGTGAGAGTTTGGTTACGTCTTGGTTTTGTAATACTGGCTCATAAAGTGGGAAGTTTCGGTTGCAAGTCGCTGGAGATTAAAAACAGGTAACCAGCTGCTAACCTGACCAACGTGAAAATCAACTTAACGTTGGTGTTATATTGTGTAATCGTTTTTTTTTTTTTTTTCCACTTAAGGGCCCATTTATTCAAAGATCTCATAAAGATGCGTTCATGAAACATCAACTTCGCAGTGTTAAGAAAGTGTTTTAGAAATGATAAGCATTGGTATATACTAGTGTTAGAGTGTAATACAAAAAAACGACAATATGTCTGCGAATTTTTTTTTTTAGTTTTTGTATTTTAATTTAGATTTGAGCAAATTTTATTTTCGCACATCTAGTAATAAAAAAAAAAACATTTTACAATAGTAGAACGAAGTATATAAGGTTAATTTAGACGTATACTCGAATATATACATATAAGTAGTATAACTTAACAATATGTATAAATTGAAATCTTAGTATGTATAAAAATCATAGGTTTTTATTTTTATATCGAAAAGGTATTACTATTGATCTTACTTCTATTAATTTGTACATAAAACGATAACACAGATTTTTTTTTTAATAATTACTGTTTTGATTCTCGAAATATCTATTTAACAACCCTTTTCACTAGCGGTGAATTTTTTTTAAGAATTGCGGGACATATGACTTCAACCAAGATTTAAGTTATCAATCGTCACAAAATCTGAATTTTAACTCTACCATCTTAACGTAAATATTTTTTTCTCTGGATTTATGTATTCTTATTTATTATCACTGAATTAAGAAAGATTTTGTTTTGTATTTTTCGGTGGTTGTATTGAGTTTTTTTGTTGTTAAATACATAATAAGTCTATTTTTTTAAACGTTTTTCATACGATCATAATACAACTTACATGTCTTAATTTCATTGCCAATCTCTTCTTCACATTCTCACTTTCATAGTGAAAATATAATTTCTTTTTTCAATCCATGAGAACCAAATTAAAGGGTTGTTACAAAGATTTTTGAAATCATTATTTTATGATTGCTTGTAATAAACCTAGAAAACCTTTCCACTTTCACTATCTGGTATGTGAAAAATAAATATTTACACATAATTGCAAAACTGCAAAATAAAACAACGAGAACAATACTAGAGCGTAACATATACAAACGGATTAAAGATACAGGTATGTTAAAAGAGCTTAATTTTATGACGGTGAAGCAAACAATATATTTTAATGTTTATATTTTCACACGTAAAATTATTATAGGAATGTCTAAGGAACTCAAAGGTAGGATACATTATAATTATGAGATACACGGACATGGGAAGAAATGCAATATTAATTACATTGCCAACAAGGAAAACATCAAGCACACAGAAATCTCTCATGTACCGGGCCGTCTAACTATACGAGTATAATAAAATTCCATCAGAAATCACTACAATAGACAATATTCGTCAATTTAAAAAAGGATAAAGAAAATTTGTGTTCCATAACCATTAATGTTGGCATATTGTATGTTCATTTTTTTGTAATTCGATAAATATAAACATACATTTTTAAAATTTTAAGTTTATAAAATGTCATCAGAAAAATATGTTAAAAAAATCATGTCTGTATATACATTAAATCTTTTATATTAGAACACACAATTATGTGATCTAACTTAAGATAAATAAATAAAATAAAAAAAGATAATACTTTTATGCTTTACGTAGATACCATAGATGAGTGGAAGTTACCAAAAAAAAAATTTTTACTCAGTCTATAATTCTTGTTTTTTTCTGGACCATGTATTTTTAGAAACTGAATTGAGAATTATTTAAATATCCCACTAATACGAGATCATCGCATAAAATAATGGAAAGAAAGCACTTCTCTCTTTCCTGAAATTAAAAATAATTCTGAAACGCCGAAAGTGCGCAAGCATTCCAGTATTCGGGTTACATTTCTATCTTCAGCCCAAAGGGGTGACATTTTTGCATAGTAAACCATTTATATATAAACTAACGGACTGTTGTAATAAACAGCCCGATAGCAAGAATCACTTATGGGATCCCATGAGGCATAAAGTATGAAGTAATCATAGTTCTCGTGTCATACTGCCTGCACTTTACTCCAATGCTAACAACTGCGCTCACATCATGAAATATACCACTCTCAAATAACTAACAATACACGTGTTATAACACACGTGAAATGAGCCGCATTCGTTTATATTTTTCCTGTTTACTCAGAGTAGATTCAAAACCCGTTTCAAATTATCCCATAATTCAAATCCAAGCGTTAAGTAACATTTGTGATATGTTTTCCTACGCTTCACAGTAAAAGTTCTTTGGGGTTTTCGCTAGTATGAATGGTGTCAACAAAATTGAAAGTTTTTTAAATTATTGCCATTTGTTTCGGAGAAATCAACAATGCTATAATAGTGTGAAATTTTATTATTGCAATTCAGATTTCCTCGTGGTTTACTAAACAAAGCATATTATTTAACAAACAGGTACATTTATCAAAAAGTCAAGAATATATTAAATAAGAGTCCTTTAGGCGATGTTCTTTACCGAATGGCAGTATATAAAAACGTCCCATAGTAATAAATTTTAACCCCTTCCTAAACCCGCCTCACAACCCACACAAGTGGGAAAATATTTCCCTAGCTTTGCACATCACATACGGGAGAGTTTTTATAAGATAGACATTACACAATTAAGGAACAGGCGACACTTTCTGTATCGTTCTGGTGAAAGATGGCCGTTCAGGTTAATTTCCATAAATGTCTTTTGTCTAACAAGAATTCTGATTTATTTGTCTACAGAGTTCCGCTGATTCTGGCAATTGAAAATAATGTTTGTTGAAAAATACACAAAGAACTAAATCATTTGTTTCTTTTTCACAGGATTCACGATGTACACAACCTGCGTGATTTGGCTGGCGTTCGTTCCTCTCTACTTTGGCACGGGAAACCACGTTCCCCTGCGAATCACCAGCATGTCTGTCACCATATCTCTCAGTGCCAGTGTCACCGTTGCCTGCCTCTTCTCCCCAAAGGTAAATGGACTCATCAACTTACCTCTCACCGTACCATGGAGTTTATCTTCACAACACAATCAGCAGCATAGCACCATACCGATCGGTTTACATTCACATCATTTACCAACATCAGTCACTAATATTCCATCACCATATATATATATATCTCACAGTGCGAGTTTGCCGTTACCTGCCTCATTTTTTCAGAGATTAAGGCCAGGTGCGCACGGGTTACTTTTGTCACCGCAACAGTTTCGTCACTGTCACTGTCTTCCAATCGAACGCGCACACGGTGAGTGACTGCCACCCGTTACTCTTTCATTCCAGCAATGGATTTCGAACAGACGGAAGCGTCACCGAATGACATTTTGTCACCCATGCGCGAAGCGCTCATACAAAAGTACTCTATACGGACATGGTGACAGTTTCGTTACTCAAAAGTCACCCCAATGTCACTTCGCTGCGTGCGCGGACCTCCATGCACTCCAATAGATTTGGAGATGGTGATGAAACTTTTGCCGTAACTAAAGTCACTCCCGTGCGCGCTAGGCCTAGTGTATCGTCAAAATATGAATTAATTTACTGTTTTCAAATCGGATCAGCTTTACTTCTGTTTATCCCGTTGCATGCTTATTCTCCTTAAGCTCTTTCACTACCTACCTATCACTTTACCAATCAGTTATTTTCTTTACAACATGGATCATTAGTTTTTTTCGTAACACGAAGTACCTAATAATATTTTCATATAAAATTATTATATAATGACGATAACCTTACAGGAAATATGAATGTTTTATGAAAACTTCTTCATTGAAAACCAAAAACTGATAAAACATTAGTTTTAAGAAATGTTCAAAACATGTTATTTTATTTATTAATTCCATACAGAAGGCTCTGAGATAAATAATTTCTCTCAGGACCTGTCATCTTTTGAATGCTTTATGAAGGGTATTTCAAAGAATATTGAGAGGTAAACCTGGCTCTTAAATAGAGCCATTTTGTAGGAGGGAACATGTAGGCCTGTAAATCATTCCACAGCCGAGTTGTTAAATACAAGAACGAGTCGTAGAAGCGACCTATTCTCATGTGACAAATTCCAACTATGCATAAATGTTGGGCGCGCGTTTAATGTGTTACTTGACTGTGCCCCGTTGCTGAAGGGATCAATAACGCTAATTCTTCGTAGTATCTTCCGCTGAAATGGATATTACAGGTTTGTCAGAATTTGTCAAACGGACCACCCGTTTATGCAAAAAGTCAATTATTCAGGTATTTTGGGGTTACCAAACTCATCAGTGAGGCGAACTTGCCATTTGAACAGGGTCAACAGCTGTGTGCTAATGTGTCTGCGGGTCTTGTACAATACGCAAAGCTTCCGAGAAGCTTACTCAACTCTGGCTTCAAAAGGACCCCCGTACCTAATCAGGACTTATAAGAAAAAAATACCCATTTGACATAGCAGTACTCAGCCAACAGTTGTTGTGTTTAACTATAAAATTACACCGCTCAAGTTCAATTGTATATTTATTGTATTTTTTTTATTTAACGTGCTAATCTTGGTTAGTGATTATAGTTAAGTATTAATATCAATAAATTTTGGTTTGTCAACGTATTTTAACGAACCAAAATATCGTTTGAATGGATTTCTTTTATTACCGTAATTCACGTGGGTGTATTTCTCCAAACACTTTCAACATAAAAGGGATTCGGATATCTACTTCTCGTATCATCAATTCAAACAATGTTTAATACCTTCTACATCATTTTCTTTGAAGAATATCCGTCGGATCGGCGATAAAGCCTCTTTTTCCAGAATATAGCTTACCCTCAAACATTCTGCGTCCTTAGTATGGATATTTAAATGTCGTTGAGAAGAAGATCAGCATTATTTAACTTTTTTAGGGATGAAAAGAAATTGACGGTAAAGACAATTTGCTTACACATAGTGGTAACATTTTTCACCCTGAAAAGTCTTCTTTGTATTTACATATCAAACAAGGACGTGGCTTTGATGAAGCTACTTTTATGATATTATAAAAAAAATACTTGAAAGCAAAGAAAGAGTGTATGTTGAGGAAAAAATAAAAATCCTTACGCATAAGAAACTTGGGTGATATGGCGAAGTTAAAAAAAATAAAATTATACCACGGCAGTCGGTCAAACTGTAAAATGCTTAATTTAAATAAAAAATATTTTAGTTTTAAGCCACTTTATTTATACACATATAACAATTCGACCGGTTTCGGTTAAACTTAACCTTCTTCAAAGAAGGTTAAGTTTAACCGAATCGAATTGTTATATGTGTATAAATAAAGTGGCTTAAAACTAAAATATTTTTTATTTTAAATTATAATGTCAAGCTACAAAGTGATTGCTTCCTTCGATAAATGTAAAATGCTTGTTTAGTCTACGTTCTACGCAAATGGATGATAAATATTTATAATGAATATGAACTAATAACTTTGTATTAGACATTTGATTTTATTTTATTTTTTATTATGACCGGCTTCGCTTAGCCTAAGCATCATCAGGGGAAAAAAATAAAAGTAACAAAAAAAACAATATAAAATAAAAAAGAGAACAGTAAGAAAACAACAGAATAACATTTCAATTATAACAAAGAAACAGAGAGAAAGAGACAAATTATATGAAATACAAGAGGCAAAATATCAACTGAGAACGTAATAAAAGAAAAATGAGACATTTAATGAGTTCTTAGCAATGTGTGCCAAAACAGAGTTGTATGGCGGTCCGTCTTCTCTGCTTACCCCTACGGGGAAACGGCGTGATGGTTAGATAGTTAGTCAAGTACTTATGAGGACATCAACACAACCACAGACACTTTCAAACACTTTGACGTTCCAAGAATAAAACAAAGTGATTCCTAAAATATTACAATTATTAACCTCAATCTAAGCAAACAGACGCGCTAAGTGCACCAATATGCAACGCTATCAAAAAAGTTCAAAATTTTCTCTACAGAGTTATAGAATAAACTTATCCCTAGAATAACAAAAAATAACCATAAATTATACCATAGCCTAGCTAACGGAAATATGAGGAGAAGGATTGGGTATGTTACTCAAAATTTCATCTTAATCAATATATCATTAAAGAAAATACTCTACCCAAAACTTAATTTGCCTCAACACAGGATTTCCTATGAAGGACGATATAAAAACAATGAGTAATGATGCATACTGCATACTTTATAATCCATATAATTAATTACACAGTATAATCATTTCCTTTGTGAGAATGTACTTTCGTACGTTCGTACGAGTGTGAAATTTGGAAACGATGTTAGTTAAAAATAATAATTATCCAATTTTATTAATATTCTTTTCAAATCTCTGCTAACGTAATAAAGTACTTACTAATAATTAATTTCAACAGATGTTTATTTTTATAGATTTAACTTTTGTTCACATGTTAATTACTCACAACATTATTAGATAAAACAAGTATTAAAGGAATCGAGTTTTCTGATAAACATGAAAATTAATAAATTGACTTTTAAAAATTATTGTGTACATTTTTTTTTATCAATATATCTAAATTTTATTTTGTTTACAACAAACTATACTCCCTAGAAGAAGGTTTGGCAAAAACAAGGCTTTCAAATGTATCGTTGAGATTCATTTTGTTCAGCTTGTGAACTCAATAAAAACAACACTTAGGTACAGCATAACTAATGCCTTAATAAATCAAATATACACAACCCAAATAAATTAATGTTTTGTCATACTTTTTTGGCTTCATAAATAGCATTAATAAATTGGTTCTCTTTGAAAAGTTCTTAAAAACTGTTCATAAATCATTGAAATAATGTTTCGTGTGTTCTCCACTAAATTAGCTAAAATTTTATAAGATTATAAGACAATTAATCATTTCCATAATTATCATTAGAGTTGCGTGTTTGCCATTTCATTAGTCATTCTCGTAATAGCCCTTTGTCCGTTTATTTATATTTTTTAACACCATTTTTTTTTTAATTTTAATAAAACTTTTTGCAATTGCAACAAATAGAAAAGATCGTTTTCTTCACCTTGAATGAATTGACCCATAAGTGACAAAAAATTTACCATTTCGTAGAATTCGTTAGACCACTTAAAAAAGCTTCTTGATTTGAATATAATATAATTTTTTTTTTTTTAAGTAAGACAAACATTTCCGGGTTACGAATAACCTGACAATATTTGAAAAACTCCTACCGCCATCATAAAAAGCGGAAGATGTTGTTTGTGCAATGATGGAGGACTTAGCCAGCAGAGGAATTGAACGCACGACGCCCGGGGGGGAATCCGACGCGTTCTCCACTCGGAAAAGTCTTAAAAAAAGACTTCAAAGCGTTTTTTATTATTTTTAATTTATGGAGAGAATATTGTCAGGCTGAAGGTAGTGGGAAGAGAAGAGAAATGGGGGAGAGGAAGGTTAGGAAGTACCTGGCTATTCAGATCTCGTCACCAAACACGGCTAAAGCCATTTCAATCAAGCAATGTTTCGATTCTGGATGGTGGTCTTTCACCAGGGCGATACGAGTATCTTTTACTCTGCAATGTGCTGCAAATATACTTTTAATTATTTTATTTTAATTAAATGTGTAATGACATATATCAATTATAAAAAAGTTATTTGCGCACGCCGGGTTTGGACCCGCAACCTTTCGATTCGTAGTCGAGCGTCTTACCACTCGACCATGGAGTCTGTCAGAGCGTAGATAAATTTAAAAAAATTATATTGTTTTACGAGGGAAACGGCCATGTTACACTGTAGTGTTTGAAATACGATGCAAATTGAAATTGGATATGAAAACTTCTATTCTGAAAAATGATAATAATATGAAATTTGTAAATTAATCCAATTCAAAGAGGTTAATTTTTCCGTCTTGGAGATCCTAGCAGTATACCCCTAGTGGAATACCTTATCAACAACCTGAAATTATCACATTAAGAATATCCGGATTGTCTTATTTTCCTCTTCCGTTTCCCGGATTTAAGAATAAAAAAAACAGGTTTTTTTTCTTGTTTTTCTAGTTTTTTTTTAAATATTAACATCACGCAATTTTGCGCGTTGGCAAAAATAAACCGCCTTTGAAACGTGTTACGTGACAAAACAGTTTGTTCATCACCCATCATAATATGTAGGTGTTGTAAAATTCAGTCTTTCAAAACGGCGTTTAGGCGCCTGTTTCCGCTGTCAACGTCACTTCTTTTTAGCTTTCACGTTTCAGCCGTCTATTTCGGAAGAATTGCCTTTTCAATATTACGGTCGAATAGCGAAAAAGTTTCACGCTAACAAATCACAACAGCAACACGGAGTGCGGGTTGTTTCAAACTTTCGCCACATTTCAATGATAAGCGCCATTTTTTTGACATTTGAACCGTGACCCGTTAAACGCCAATTATCGGTGCGTTTAAGCTTTTGAGTAAATTGTGATCAGCTGACAAACATAATTACATGACCGTTATGCTTTTCAGCTGATCAACTGGAATTGTAGGAATCATACAAACGTAAAGAAACGAAGTCACTGTACTCTTTGTATTGGTGTACCTTCCAGTAAAATCGTGAGGCTGCGGGATTTTGCATCAAAATATTTACATCTCACATTCCTTTTTAACGTATTTTATGATACGTAGTTTTTGGTAATCGGTGTAATTTTTCGAAACAAAGTCTTAACATGCGCGATTAATTAAACGAAACTTTGGTAAAAAATGAGTTCAACATGTAGTTTTGGTCAGGTTTTTTTTCTATATCGAATGCTTTGACTCTCGTTTGATTCTAAGAATTTAAGAATTTTCAAGTAACTCAGTGAGAGCATTTAATTACCTGAGTTAACTTTGTTTTTCAAAATCTTACCTTCTGAAGACTTATGAATTTTACTGTAAAACAAAAGAAAACTTTAAGGTACGCTGGTATAAATTTCCCAAAAAGGCGCTTCACCCCTTTAGCCTTCCAGACGACAATATATATATTTTTTTGTTAAAATGATAATTCACTTCACAAAAAAAAAACATTTATTTGTATATTATTCCCAAAAAGTTAGAAAAACTCATTCCGTTTTCATCCATTTATTATCAGCCTTATCTTCACTGGTTAATGCATCGTAGTAACCACTTACAACTGTTTTTTTTCCAAAATTAAAAAAAAAAACTTTTAAAAGTAATAATTTGAAAAAAATTCAAAATAAAGAAAACCCTCCGTATAAACCTGTAATTAACATAATTTTAGCGGTTTGTGTAAAGTGATTATTAACAGGATTCTGCAAAACGTAACTGACAGACTTTAAAAAACGATTCTTCTTGAGGATATTTTGAGTAAAAAATTGAAGATGGGATTTTGCTCATCTGGGTGACATTTTTTTTTAGTTAAAATAAAAAAAAATAAAAAAATGGTCACATGTTGGCACTGGCCGACTCTTACTGTCCAATTATGTGTGTACCACTTGGTGAACACAGCATTACACAGCAGGGGTCGGGGCGGGAGGCTGGCACCTTCTCGACTGCGTGACCAGTGAATCAATATTAGTGCTCCTTTCATATGAAAGCACTGACTTGCACTCAGGAATACCCCTTTTCAAGATCCTTTCATCAGCAATTGCAGTGTTGGGCGTATCAGACACACGTGCTACAAGTAATATACACTTGCGTTCATTCAAACTCATAGAACCAGAACATAGGAACCTTTTTGAATAATTTATATTTCTTCAGTGGCACTTAAAATCATAACTCAAGCATTGGGTCGTACCTACAAAGAATGCGAAACATAAAACGAGTCAAAGACAAACGGCACTCTTGCTTGAAACCGTGAGATATTCAACTTTGTGAACTTTTCAAAGTAGAATTTTAAAGCGGACTTACTTCCAAAACATATAACAAACCGCATAAAGAAATGGTTATATTTTTTTTATTATTCTATTCCCAACTAGCTGCTTGAAAATGCAGAGTGGGTGGAGTAGCAATATTACAAAAGATTATTCAGAGTGGTAGACTAGTATCACCGTAGTAAAACTATCATTCAAAATCAAAACTTTGCTTGAATTGGTGATAGCTGTTCCCAATCTTCCTTTTTCCCATCCTGTCTCCGGCAACTACCTTTAGTTTCACAACATACCCCAATTGGGGATGCCATAGTCCCACTGACTCTGGACACTTGATACTCTTGTGCGGTATTCACAAAGGAAAGATAAACCTTTTGTTTTTACACTCAATGTAAAAATTAAATTAAAAATATGCCTTCTGGCAACAATCAAAGCAAAGTAGAAGTGTGTTTGCGAATGTATTTTACAGAACTAAAAAAGTCATAAAATGTTTTTTTTATATTTTTAAAAGCATTGTGTATACTAAAACCTTAAATATGCATGACCGTACCATAAACTTAGGCATAGCAAAATTGACAACTTTTTGGTAACAAGTGATATAATAAGTGATAATAATGGAAATTATTTCCCACAAGGCCTCTTGAAAAAAAAGTGAGAACAATAAAAATACTATTTTGGCTACAAATTATTATTTAATTTTAAAAATCTATTTACCCGTCACCTTGTTCATGAGTAGCTGAAATTTCAAAAGAGAAAACGTTTTTTTTAGGATATTTGCAGCAACACAATCTCTCGAACGGTGAGCTTTGTGATCATGATACATATTTCCATAGTTTTTCTGTCTTAAATTTTCGTGTCATGAACTTTATATTGCTCACTATATAATATTCATTTTCAGCCATATTGTTTTGAAAAACCCACACAAATAGAAAAGCACGACTCTGTTTTGTTTGTTCTATAGCAATACTTGTTTCTAATAATATTCTTACCTACATATTGTAGAAAGATTGTAGCAAGGTTGCAACGAGTGCCCGCTGTCAGTATCAATAAACTTGATACGAATGGCTGCATTATCCTTTGTTTTCATTCCTGAAAGAATAAGGCATGCAAAAGTTGTGCAATGCAATGCCTCCTAAATACGAAAGCAATACAAATATTTAAAGAAACACTAAAAAACCTTTCCGAGTTTTCAATAAGTACGGTGTTTTCGGGTGTTTGATCAATTTTCTTTCAGCTTTGTCAGCACCCAAAAATACACACTTCCTGGTTTTCTAATACAAGCAATACTACAAATGATTTATATGTTAATTTTATACAAGTATTAAAGGATATGTCTCTAAGGTTTACAGTAAATACAATTTTTTAACAGTAATCTATCTTTTAAATTGTTTATTAAATACACACTGGGATTTTAGGTAAAACTTTCAAAAATGGCTGCGCTGGTTTTCAAACTGCACCTTTGACTGATATTTAAGTATGTTTTTCAATGAAATTAAATGGAAACAGCTTAATTTTTTTATTTGCTGGAAGCCTTAGACATTTGATTAACTGCCCATGTAGAATTTACTGATAAATGATGTGCAGTATTGCTTGTATTAGAATGCTACAAACTGACGTTTGGTGATATTAAAATAAAACATTTTGTTCCCAGCTCTACATAATTCTGATTCGGCCCGAGCGCAATGTGCGGCAGTCCATGATGCCCGTGCGCTTCTCGGCCATCAACAAGTCTTCCGGGACGGCCAACTCCGGCGTGGGCAGCATGATGGCCGCCGTGGTGGTCACCGCCGCCACCTGCAACCAGAAGGAGAAGCTGGGCAACAAGATGCAGCCGTCGCCAGACCCCGGTAAGCCAACATCCGACCCATAGGTCATAACTTGTGACGTGTGATAATGCAACGCTGTCAAAATTGATAATTGTTAAATAATTATTCAGCCCTCCTAGACGAGTGGTAAGACGCTCGACTAAGAATCCAAAAATTGCGAGTTTTAGCCCGACGTGCGCAAATAAATTGAATTTAATTAACATGTGTCATAACACAATTAATTCATAATAAATAATGTATCTGCGGCATGTTCCAGTGTAGTAAATACTATAATTATCGCCCTGGTGAAAAACCACCTTTCAGAATCGAAACGTTGCTTGAAATGGCTTTAGCCATGTTTGGTGACCAGATCTGAATGATCAGGTACTACCCAATTTTCTTCTTTCCCATCTCCGTCCCTCCCCACTACCTTTAACCTTACAACATACCACGATTGGGGATGCTATAGTCTCACTGGCTCTAGCCGGTTGGAAGCAGTTGGGACTCTGTGCGGTATTCAATGCATTTTGATGAACGATGAATAAAATTATTGTTAAATTACAATATTTTTATTGTTATATATTGACTGCCAAGAACAGAATATATTATATAGGATAAGCCTGACAAACTTTAAATTTGTTTATATTTTAATTTATTTATTATTAATATAAGTGAGGTGAGAACCCTATATTTGTGTTGGCGACAAATCGACTCATTTTCTGTTCAATTCCCTTGTAACGATTTTATCCTAAAGCTTAGAACGGATTGCGGTTAAGTGTTAAAGTCGTGGAACTTTCTAATTAACATTTGAATTATTCAACGCATTCCGTATCTGCTTGTGCCTTTTACTGAACAAATAAGGGTGACATTAAAACCGCTCCAGATATAAAACCTACTAACCGAACGTATTTACCCGAAATCACCTGCATTAGAATAATTCGTGATTTGTTTTATCTAAATAAACCAGTAACAATGATTTTTTTTTATATCTAGATATGGAGCTCGAGAGGAAAAAAGTTAAAGTTGAAGACAGAGGATCACAAACCGACACAATAAGCAACTACATGGGAAATCAAGTAATTGGAAATAATCTGCCGATGCTGACGTCTTTGCCTCTGATTAATTCAAATGATCTCCAAACAATAGCAAGGCACCAGCGCAGGAACTCCTTCCTGTCCCCCGTACTTCCTGGACCGCAGCCACTGGTTTCCAGAGCATCGAATGGTAATGCCATGTGTGCAGCTGTTACGAAAGTAGCCCAAGCGGTTGCAGTATCTCCCCCTCTCACGTCCCCCGTTCTAACGCCGGTGGAGAGGAGCACTCTCGAGGGGAATAATGCACCGGAAGAGAAGAGAAACCCAGGGGATAGAAACACAATAAGAACAAAGAGAGTACTCGGAGAAAGGAATGCATCAGAGCCAATGAAAAGTGTATCTTTCGTAGACGACGAGGAATACAAAGCCGCTCCCGTGTGCGACACGATCCTGTCAAATAAATCAAACACGGTGGTGAACAATAATTCAGACGATAAATCGCAAATGGAGGCGGAAAATTTAGTTAGTAAAACGTCTGTCTTTCCCAACTCACCGCAGGTCCTAGGGAATAGTATGAATAATGTATTAGTCAACCCACCTAACCCCCCTTGTGCGATAATCAACGGGCCGGCTCTCCCCACGAACATGGCAGACTCCGCGGTCAGGGATATCGCGTTATAGCGAACGACTGCTGGTCTCTCTGGGAAACTGCGCGCCGCTAAAGGGAACACTGCCGACTCAACACAACCTTCGAAGACTTTAGATGCAAAAAATCAAAAAAGATTGCCTGTTGTCGTATGAAACGTTGAATACTTATCGATATTGTTGAACATAATTGAGTCTCTACGCAACCATGATTGAATAACTATAAAAACATTAATGTTTCTTTCCAATTGCCTTATGCATGACTGCGTAAAGTGACTCACTGATTTCAGTTGACTATATATACTCATTTTTTGTTCATTTTACTTTTGTGTTCAAGCATTTATACATACTCAAATTAAATTAGTGACATTTACATATTTTAGAATATCAAATTATATATATCAAATATTACAAATTTTTTAAAAAAAGCACACATACTTATTTCAAATTAGACAGACTCGTACCAGCAAAGACCGCCAGTCAGAATCAAAACCTTGCTTGGAATGAATTTAGCCGTGTTTGGTTGGTGACCGGATCTGAATAGCCAGGTAATTTTCAACCTTCTTCTTCTCCATCTTCTTACCTTCTGCAACACCTTCGACCTCACAACATACTCATTGATTGGGGATTCCATAGTCCCAATATACCTAGCTAATACATTAACTTCAAACGGTTGTAAGCAGTTGGGATACTTATACGAGTAGGTACGATATTCACATTAAAATTAAAATTAAATACAATTTTTTTTAAATTTTCTTCTGTATTGTTTGTCATTTGAAAGTTATTCAGTCTTGGTATATGGCAACAATATATTCACTTTTCTTCTACTTTAACTCTGACAAATCTTTTAATATACAAACACTTATGGATTTCAACATTCCTTATATAGCCATAAAAAAAAAAACTCGAATTTTGTTCTATTTGTTTTTAAAAACTGACTTTGTCAAAAAGTAGTTTATTGTTGTGATATTATGAACATTTTACAACTTAATCCTTTTATTATCTGTGATCTTGATAAATTTATGAATACAACAGTCTTATTGGCAACATTATTTCTTGTTGATGTTTTTAAGAAAAACAATATTTACCTGTACAAATGATTTTACTGTGCATGCTGCGCAAACTCGTGTATACTTTTGAATGTGTCATTTTATAAAAAAAACGTAATCTTTGTTGAATATATTCCGATTTTTAGATATCCATAAGTAATATACAGGGAATGATTATTAGTAAGATGAATGAAGTGCTTGCTATCATAATGATCTTACATGTTTTGTTTTATAAATAATAATAAATTAAATAACATAAATATATCTGTAAACAACTAGTTATCTAAGAGTACAACTAAGGTGAGTAAAAAAATGCTTTTTGTTTTTTTGTTTGTTATTGTGACGAATTTCAAATAGACAACGTATTAAAAACGATTTATAAGTTTACTCTGTGACCATAAAATATGTAATCTACGTAATATTCAATAAAATGACGTAGCGAATTTCATTGTTCATGTTATAACACGTAGTTAGGATTCACAATAATTATTATTTAAAAGATGTCTAAACATCTAAAAAATAAATGTATAATTTTTGGCATTGCGAAATCTAAATACATTTTTATATTAATTTATGTCATGTCTTTACATCCGCTTTATCCATACTCAAATTTTATATTATATTATACTAAACTAACTTGTACTATAAATCCACCGTCTATCATAATGCGACTATCGAGTGTATGAAAATAAAGTAGAACGAAGAATATTTCTTTATTTATTTTACTGTGATACTAATGTATCTTTCTAATTGAAATTTAGCCATATACGAGCTCAATTTATGGAAGATACAGTTATATTATGTCAGTTCATACATCAATGATTACCACATATTCGGTAACTGAACGAAATATAAACTTTTCATGTGAAATTGTATTTTAATCCTATTCATATAATCTTACCATTAAAAAATAGTCTTAACTCATTAAATTATTAATTTATGTCGAATACATTTTTGGTTTTAGGTATGATTTTATCATACCTACCATTTTATTTAGTTTTCCTATTTTACAAATTTGTATTAATTTAAACAAAATATATTATAATTTAATATGGTTCAAAATTATTGTATGCATCACAACGAGCCCTTGTGATACTTACGATGTCGTAATATATAATTATATATGTATTATTTATATTTAATTTGTGTAATATCAAATAGAAATATCATATTCCGTAGCGTAACTATGTAAAGGTATGAGTTGTTATGTTATAATATTATTGTATTAAATGTAACAAAAACGTACCTTTCTGTTAAATATGTGTGTAGATAAATTGCTTGGAATACAAGATGTATAATAAGAATTATGTAACTGATATCATTATTCAAATTATAACCTTTCTGTATGTTAAATTAAATAATACTACGGAAAACCAAATATAATAAATAATAAAAATTATGAAATAAATACTGGTTTTCAATTAGTTTCACGTGAATTATTTTAGTAATATTACTTTTTGTTTTCGAATAATTGAAAAATTATATGGGATGTTCGTTTTTTCGCAGAAATGAAAAATGACCTGAAAATTCCAGAAAGAAAAAGCAGGAAAATTCCAAAACGTCAGAGCCCACCGTTCTTCAATTTTCACCGCTCCATTAAACCTGAACTTTTCTTTTTAGATTATCCTATTATTATTATTATCTTATTATTATCTCAAGGGTTTGCATATTTTTTTATATTTTTTGTGCTTTCTATAATTTATAAAATATCACCACTAATTCACTTAGCGTCCTGTTCGAGAAAATCGTCAAAAGTCATGGGAAACCACTGTTTTTTATCGTTTATGTCAAGAAAATTATTTTAATAGTCACTTTTTTATGTAGGGTTTCATCGAATAAAATCTTATGAATAAATATTTTTATTATATTTTCGAAGATGTCATATTCTTAATTATCAATTAAATTTATTCAGTTGTCTAATATTAGGTATATTTCCCGTAAACTTATAAAATTTCGCTTATTATCGAATTGTGACGATGTGAAATGTGACTAAAGTTTGAAACACCCCACTTTATTTATTAATATTTACGAAATTTACTCAATGTTCACTTTTCTTGCAGGCTTGGCTCAAGTGACGCTCTTATATCAAATGTTTTTTTCTCATTGAATTCTGAAATATTATATAAACAATTTGGAGTCTTATTCTATTTCTTGACAGTTTTATATAAGTATGTTTTAAAGGTCCACTGCTTAAAACATAAATGACGGTGGGTACTTAAAACAGTTTTTCTGTCGCCAGAGAGCGAGAGGGTTGAGAATTTTGCTATTTGAAAAACCAATAAATAATCCAGCTTATATTATTGAAACCCGAAGTGCGACAGCTGATGTATACAATTTATCTAAGCGAATTAGTTCAAAAATGATAAAAATATAATAAGAAAATCTGCGTCTTAATGCCGCATCAAATTAACTTCATGGTTGTTGACGATATTGCGTTAGAGGGTGCCTGGGTGGTTTTTGGTTGCTTTTCGTCCGAGTTTCGTGATTTTCTGTGAAGAAACTAATTTTTTACCGACAAATATTATCGGCCCACTTTTTTTCTATCATACGGAAAAATACGATACGCCACTGATGCAAAAGTAATAATACCCACAAAATATATATTCAACGACATCATTTTTTTATTATTTTGTAATAAGGTCATCAGGGCAATTGAAGTGGGGCTCGCGATCCTCAGCAATGAATCAATGTATCAAGAAGAAAAGGTATACATAGTATAATAGATTCGTAATTGTTGGTCAGTAATATAGGTTCTCTTTCGTCCAAGCTAAAAAGGTTTGTTGCCAACCTCCCTTAAATGAGGTAATATTTTTTTCTAATCTTAACAATTCCTCGGAAGTTTTTCAAAAGCAATCACTCATCATGTTTATTTCCAGGAAAAAACGTTTATTTAGTTTATTTTCGTTTTTCGTCGTGTTGTTCTACGTAATGCATTTTTTCAACTTATATAACCGTGACTCGTAACTTCTCACTCCATTTAATCTCCGTAACGTAATATGATTGATGACTCTTAAAGCAATTCATTTGAAAGTTTGATAGGCTTTTATGAAATATGGACTAAAGTTATGTAAGGTAATATGTCAAATAATGTTTAAAACTGTATGATTTACTGATAATAAAGCCAATCGTTTATGAAACTATGTTTCCGCTTATTAAATATTTTTCCTCGATGTTATTGACTGATCTTCAGATTGACATATTATTTAACATATTCACATTCACATTTATACATATATATATACATATGCTCTTTTGTTATTTCGACCTCTGACATAATCCATCTCAAGTATTTATGTCTTGATCGCGCCATGTCTTCTTCAGGCATCCCAGACTTCTTCTACCATTCATATTCGCTTCATATAGATTAGACTCCTTTATTCGTTCATTCGCTTCACATGTTCAAACCATCTTAGCGTCCCTATCTTAATATTATTCGTTACGTTTACACCAGCAATGCATTATCTTCATATCTCCACATTTGCAATACGGTCATAAGTGGTTTTATCACACGCATGCCTCAAACAAATTGCCTCGCGGAACTGATCATAGGCTTCAGATAAAACATTTTCTCATCAATCTTAACAACTAACACATAATCTGGTGTCGTGTAGGTGGGCAGCACGTCTTAAAAAATACTAAACGCCATTATTAAATCAACCCTGGTTTACCATGGTGATAAAATAATTGGTATTTATGATGACATCATCGTCGGCGCTTTCTTATTTAAAGAGGGTTCTGCTTCTAGTCTCTCGTGTCTTAAATGTCAGTTTTTGGCTACACGTCATTTGGCCATCTAATCCTATGTTTCTTAATACTCCTATGTACTACAGACTTTTTATAAAAGCCTGGTTGTCAGCTATATTTCATTCTTGCAAGATGCAGGCCCGGCAATGAACAAAAGATTGGTACCAACTCGTATCAAGTATAAGACAAGATGCGCAGGTTTTTATTCTGCGCCATCGGGCCGGGAATTTTTCCGGGTGTCGAATAATTTGATAATTTTGAAAAACTTTTACGACAACTTTTTTAAGCATATCATTTTCGAAAATTTTAAAAATACATAAAACACATAAGCTTTGTTTATAACCACTTTATTATTTAATATTGCGTCTACCGGTTTCGAAAGTACCTTTCCATCATCAGGACAATATTCAAATTTAAAATCTTAAATTTTAATATTGTCCTGATGATTGAAGGGTTCTTTTGAAACCGGTAGACATAATACAATAATAAAGTGGTTATAAACAAAGTTTATGTGTTTTATTTATAAATATGGTAAGCCACAAAGTAAATGCTTTTTACGAATATGTTAAAAAATACAATTCAAGAGGTATCCACAAAACACGTAAGGTCGACCACAAAATAGAACTTATGTAAAAAAGCATTAGTATATTTTTATAACCCAAAAAAACGTCAAACTTCCAACGTTTCTTTGCATTATTTTTCAGTCACTTAATATTTAATTTATATCCATTGTGCTTATTTAGAGATAGACCACTCTCATTATTGGCCTCATTATTATTATAAGATTCTCGATAAGTCCTTTTTTAGAACACCCAAATGACAAAAATATGAAAAACAGTAGGTAAGTCAGAAAAAGAGGAGTGGGAATATTCTTTTTTAGGATCATCAATTCTGTTGCTCTTAAGATTTCACAGTTTCAGAAAAACAATTCTTAGAAACTTTTGAAATTCATGTTTAAACTTAATTACTCATTTTTGGCATACACTTTTATCTTATAGGTAGGCAATGCCATAATGCGGACATGTTCGCAGGTGGGTGCTAGTTAAACTTTAAAATGAAAGAAAACATATAAATTGAGAAATTGAGAGGCAAAGAAAAAAAGATATTTGCAAACAAAAAAATTAGCTTTCTAATGAAACATATTTGAATAGTACCCATATAGATTTCGTAAGCCAAGAGCTTTCAGGAACTCTTTTTTTAAAGTTTTGTTAATGTGGGCTGGTTTTATAGTATTAAGTCATTGATTTTTTTTCAAAAAGTATATAACATTTATAAATTGAGCATTATTATTGCTCTATGGTTTCCGTCTTTATCGGAAATAGTGATATGCTAATTTATATTTACGAATTGTAATTTTGTTTATGTAAAAAAAAAATATTTCTCGTTCATATTAAACGTTTTGGGTTACTCTGATAAATACATAAAACAGTAATGATAATCATGCATAAAATCAAAAATAATGAACTTACCAAGGTTGAAAGGATCTCAATTTTATCTCATTTTTTTGCTTTAAATCTCTCTATACGGATTATGCCTCTAAATAATTAAACTTTCATTATATTGATTATAGATTATTGAAATAATATTAACAATCTTCAAGAAATATGAAAATCCAGAAAGACAGAAACAAACAAAAGAATGATTGCGACCTAATTGTGTCTCGGCCATTTGAAATAAAATATTTATTAAAATACGTATTATTTCAAATATTTGTCCCTAACAGTTTATTTTATTACTAAACTTCATTAGGGCAGCATTTTGTCAAAATGTTATACAAAAAAATCAGAGTAATGTTTTTTACCATTGAAGCTTAGGTCTTCTAATTGGTACTAAGTATTCAAATAATTCAGTGGTTCATACAACAAAATGTTTTACTTCAAATATTGAAATGAGATTGTTGTTTCACTATGAATTTTACTTCGGATAACTTTTAACACATTGATTTTGTTAATTTTATAAGTTCAGACTACTTCTTGATCGCTTTCGATCAAATGTCAACTCATCTGCATTTTGAAATGTAATTTCTCTGTCATATAAATCCATCCAACCGTGGGCTCTCTCTTCGTCCGAATAATTAGAGAACCTTTGATATGTCGACTCACCACAGTAAATCATTCAACATTGTCAATCAATAACATCCATTGAAACAATCAAAGAGAACATCTTTTATACGATATGAGATGCAAACATCAAAAAGCAAAGATGCATTCACAAACCCATCAGGTATTGCAATAATTAGCTTACACTCACAGCATCAGATTGGAAACATATACTTTTGAACTATCGTTAACGTCCCTCCACACTAGCGATCAAGTTTTTGTAAAGGTATTTTTCAATATACGATTTAATCTCAGATTCTAGCAATAAATCACTACAATAGGGTTATTTTCTTTAAATCTCTCGATTTCCATAGATTTGTTTTCAAAACAAACACCTCTTTATGGACGTCTTAGCCAATTATATCATATAGGTGTTATGATATTTATTACAAGGAATTTATTGAATATAAATTAGAATGAAGAAATCGACACAAACATGTACTTGTGTTGATAGAGTTGCGTTTTCGATTTTTGGCGATTTATAGCTTAGATTTTTATTTTTATTTAAAAAAAGCGCCCTTGCTAGTATAGTGTACATACTTATATTTCCACCCGGCTAGGTAACGTTGTGAGATGGGTTAAGGAAGGGACAGTAGGAATGGATGTATTAATGCAGGCCATGAGGAGGCCCAAATAAAATGAAGGAAGAAAGATAGATAGTTCTCGATAGTTCGTTCTACATAAGAGCCGACTTAAACAGAAACGAGTTGGAGTAACGACTCGTTCTCATAAAGCCAACATCAACTGTGAACTAACGGTATGCTCGCATCCGTTTAGCAATCATTCATTTCGCAATACTTTTAAGTATAGTACATCTTCATAATTTTCTTTAAAAGTGTCTCTTTTTTAGTAAACTTGTTTTTTTTAAACATTATATTAAATCGTCATTGGAAAGGCAAAAAGGCTGTAAAAAATGAGTTCAATGTGCAATTTTACCAGATTTTCTTCTGCATCGAATGCTCTGACTCTTTTGTGGTCATTCAGCCATCTAACATAGATTTACCGTTTGGGAGAAGTCTTGACTCAAGTGATACAAGTTTGGGACTTGCTTCACTTTTTGTCATTTCAAGTAACTCAGTGGGTGCATTGAGTTACCTGAATTTACATTTTGTTTCAAACTTCAACCAGGTACTGAAGACTTATGAATTTTATTGTAAAACAAAAAAATAGTGCTCTGGTGTAACCTTCCTAAAATTGCGCCTCTGTTATTTTGCCTCTCCGGCGACGAAATAATGTTTTACCCATTTATTTTTATGATTTTTTTTATTTATTTAAGTAAGTTTGAGTACTATATAAACTTATATTGCTATTATATGTTTATGTTAGCTTTTTATAGTTATCTGGCCACTCTGCAACAAAATCTTTTTATTGCATTTTTTCCAAAAGACAAAATTGTTAGAATGAAATGCTCACCGAAATTAACGATGAATCTAATATTTGAACAAGAGAGATAATGACTGCGGTACATTTATTAGGGAAAAAACTTCGTTTTTAATCCTGCTCACTAACCACACTCAAATTATTGGCATGTCATTTTAATCACTATCTGCTCAATAAAGGCACACTGATTTTTTTACGCAGATTTTCAGTGGAATATCCCAATCAATAGTTTTTTCAGAGTCTTATATATTTATATTTTTTTCTTAAATATGTGTGTTAATCGCCCCACAAAGTGGACGGTCTTATCGTACGCGACATCACCAACAATTTAGTGCTCTTATATATACCTAGAAACAATTGGGTTGAGGTTTATATGTGTGTATTTTTTTCATACTAATTGCCGATTAACATGAGGGCAGCGCTTAGAACAGTGGTAAGTAGCCACTTACTATTTTTTAAACACTGTCCTCGTGCAAACCGGTGATTAGTGACAAGCGGTCGACGTGACTAAGCAATTTTATTTATATTATGACGAGCGCAAATATCACGTGATTGGTTTTAGGTTTCAACGTAATTTCAAGATACGGATCGTCTTTGATCGCTTTTTCTTCCGTTCGATTATTCACATACATTATTCAGAAAAAAATATTTCAGCTCGCTAGCCTCCTGATTAAACTCCCCTCTAATTTGGTGTATGCATTATTTAGTAAGTCAGAATCATTACTGTTGTAATGAATGTTGTTGTATGATTCCCTTAATATTAAAATATTTTTCTAGCCAGCATGACCTTCACTTTGGTCTATTTAATATTAAATAACCTGTAGTTTTAGCTTCAATCTAATTATAGTTAATGCGATATTAGATAATGTATAAATTACGTAAACCATTTTAATTGTGACAGGTCACCCGTGACCTTTCTTGCTCTGTGGAATGAAATTTTAGTGGAAAACTAACTGACGAAAACATCAAAAATAATGAAATTATGTGAAAAATAACTTTCAATATACTTCTGGAATTAAATTAACCCTGATCCTTGTGAGTGTGTGTTTTTAATGATATTTAGGTATTCATTAGTTTGTTCTTATTTTACTTATTTCAAACAAATATTTCTAAATTTTATAAGTTAGAACAGCGGTTACGATTAATTATTGAAATGATAACCTTTGAAAATCTTTCAAATGACCTTTCAAAACTCCAAATCGGAGAAATTTTACCCTTTTTCATATCTTCCTTTATTATTTTAAAATTTTCCCGACGCTTTACTTCAACCAGTATGAAAATATGAATGCAAATCATTGAATTCTTTATAAAATTTCTCAGTTTAAAAATGGATGAAAGTAGAAGCTTGCTTATTCTACTCAAAATATCGGAAAGTCATTTAACATCAACCCTTGCCAGTATTACCAGGTATGTATCTATGTGTAGGTATACTTGATTAGATAAGTTAGCGAGATAGCTTAATTTTCTTGAAGTTTAACGGATTTAAAAAAAAAATCTTCTGGTTCCTAATAAGACGACATCTTATTCACGGGACAACAAAAGATGATAATTTTTTAAGGGTGCTTTGGTTTTGTTTAT
The DNA here is from genome assembly GCA_022651775.1 of Drusus annulatus. Taxonomy (NCBI): domain Eukaryota; kingdom Metazoa; phylum Arthropoda; class Insecta; order Trichoptera; family Limnephilidae; genus Drusus; species Drusus annulatus. The sequence continues at coordinate 273,682 of JAGWCC010000522.1, read as the reverse complement.
TTTTAATATTTGTTTTGTTGTTAAAAATACCTCGCCAATAAGCTCGTTTTCCATCGTATTGATTTGTCGAAGAAGTGTTACCAAACTTGTAATTTTTGATAAAGTTCCTTACTTAACTTCATCATCTCCTATCGGAGGTTGGGTTCCACGCAACTCATCTTGCAGATTACTACTTGGAACAACACACCTGTCCTCTTACAAATATTTTTCTATCTCTAATTTTTTCAGCTTTTTCCACGGATTTGTTTACAATATCACCATGATTTCATTTCACGGAGCGCGTTATTAATCAAATAATATAAGGACAAGGAACGACAAAAAAATATTGTATTTAAAAGGAGTGTGATGATAATCTAGACACCCAAGTGCTAGAATTATATGAAATAAGTGACGGTACTTAGTAATAGTCTTAATTATTCTCTCTTTATTTCGAAACGACTGTTTTTAAATCTCTTGAAAAAATTTTTTACATTAATAGGCAAAGTTTTCAGGAACGGTTTTGAAAATACGAGCGAGCGTACCTAAAATAAAGTTTTAATTAAAATTTTATAGAAAACACCAGCGACGCAGTTTTTGCTCGGCGAAGGTAAAATAATAATTCTCGTATTCCGCAAAAAAATACAAGTAGATGGAACACGGGACCCCAGAACACCGAATGAAACTTTAAAATACTATTTAATGGAGAACCTACTTCAAGTAGTTGACAGTAGAAGAATAAAATAAAGAGTATGTAATGTATTACGATTTTGTTTTAAACCAATTGGTAGATTTTTTTTTTTTTTCAAATCAATAAATTCTGAATTAGTTTTTAGTTAAGCTCGAAGGGTTCTTTTTGGAAGTGACATAAAGATTTGCTTTCAATTCAGGAATATTGAGACTAATTCAAGATTTTCTGACATAAAAGCTTTCAGAGACGTGTAGTTTATCCTTAATAAAAATCTTTGGGAAAATATGTAAGCGTAAATGCTTTTATGTCAAACAAAAAAGGGCCTTAATTTATAGCCGTTTTTCAGCTGTGTTCGATCTTCCATTGAACAAAAAGGTAACCTTGAAAATTTCTACCTGTTTTTTTCATGACAAACATAGGCGTAAAATACCACAATACAGCTTGACACAGCTTACTTTGCAGTCGATGATGTCACTAGTGTGGATTTTGCGAATAAATAAGTATGATTTAGAACAAATTGTTTGTTTATTTCTTAGTTCTTCCCTTTGCGGCCTACAAAGTTAAGCGTGTCAAACTCTTTACCGGTTGGTTATCATGGGTGTAAAGCACTTTTTAACGGAAATCAACAAAAATTAAAAATCTAGTTATTCTTTAATCCGCGATCTTCAATCCTTGATCCAGTAGAAAACAAAAAAAATTACATTTTTTCACAGCTCGCGACAAATGTAAATAACTATTATGTAAATATTAATAAGGTAATTTCAGCTCTTAGATGAATTTGACGGCCTTCATGGTCGAGTGTTAAGACGCTCTTCTACGAATCCAAAGGTCACGGGTTCAAACCCGGCGTGCGCTAATAACTTTTAACTAATTAATATGTGTCGCAACAAATTTAAGTCATATAGTTTTTTTTAAAAAGGTTTATTTGCGGCACGTTTCAGAGTGGTAGATACTCTAAGTATCGCCCTGGTGAAAGACCACCATTCAGAATCGAAACGTTGCTTGAAATGGCTTAAGCCGTGTTTGGTGACCAGATCTGAATAGGCAGGTACTTCCCAACCTTCCTCTTCCCAATCTCCTTTCCCTCCCCACTAACTTAAGCCTCACAACATATCCTATTTGGGGATGCCATAGTCTCACTGGTTCTAGACGGTTGGGAGCAGTTGAGACTCTGGTGCGGTATTGGTATAAAAATATATTTTTAAAATATTTAAAAAAATTAGCTACAGCTAAGGTTTTAGATAGTTTAATGGTAGTATTTTATGCCTTTGTTTAATCTATAGTTTTAGGTTTAAAATATTTCTATAGTAAATTAAGACATAGCTTTTAAGTTTTGTAATGCGCCCTAGGGGTGATATTTCACAAAAATGGCGCTACATAAATTAAGCAAATATTATTTTTATTACTAGCTATCCAGCCAATTTTTCAACCCACATTGGTGAATAAATACATTTTATCAAAAAAATCACATGTATTATAGATACGTCATTCACTATGTCGGAGACTACGTTATTCAGCTTCTATGGAATGACGTGCTGATACGTGTCGGTGTAGTCGGGACCTGCTGGCTACGTGTGACAACATGCCACAATAATGTGACAGCGCAAACTCACGGAATAAAAATACGTTGAACTCATTTACTTCCACAGCCGACGTGTAAATATTGTATTATATTGGGGGAGATGTGTATCCTCGTATATATTTATCACTATCCCAATCACAGCAAAAGCGGAAAAAGGTGTGAGAAGTAGAGTAGAGAAGTAGGTAAGAAGTAAAAGAGAATTAAGTGTCGATTTACACCAACGTCCGGATCCGCTCAGTGACGATATTGTTCCGCAAGAGAGCTTATAGATATGGTATGAATATCAATCAAGGAGTATGTGCCAAGACAAAATTGTATGGCAGTATATCCTTCTGCCCACCCTTGTGATATTTAACTACTTAGTTAGTTAAATAATTATTTTGAATTGTAAAAATACCAACATCGCACCTTTTTTATCACTAAAAAATATTTTTATAAATTATGTATTATTAAAAATATTATTTAGTGATAAAAAAATGGTTTAAAAAGAAAAATCTGCGTTGTATATTTTTACACTTCTAAATAATTATTTAACTAAATAAATAGTTAAATATCAAAAGTATACCACAAAATTTGTCTTGCACCTTGATTGATATTCATACCATATCAATAAGTTCTTGCCGAACAATATCGGCACTGGCGGGAACGGACGTTGGTGTGAATCAGCCTTTAAGTGTCGATTCACACCAACGTCCGGATCCGCTCAGTGACGATATTGTTCCGCAAGAGAGCTTATTAATATGGTATGAATATCAATCAAGGAGTGTGTCAAGACAAATTTGTGTGGCAGTATATCCTTTTGCCCACCCTTGTGATATTTAACTACTTAGTTGGTTAAATAATTGTTTCGAAGTGTAAGAATATTTACATTGCAGATTTTTTTTTTAAACCTTTTTTTTATCACTAAATAATATTTTTAATAATTAATAATTAGTAAAAATATTATTTAGTGATAATAAAATGATTTAAAAAAAAAAATCTGCGGAAAGGTCTCTTGCGCAACAATATCGTCACTGAGCGGAACCGGACGTTGATGTGAATCGACACTAAGTCTTCTTTATCACCGGTTTATTGATTTAATTAACCATTACATCTTATTATTGTTGCAATTAATCACGCTTCGATAGATTTATTTCCTCTTCTCGTTTTTGTTCGTAAATAAAATCTAAAGGTCGAAGTCCACCCCATCGTAAATAAAGATTAACAATTATTGCGAAAGCCGTAAAGTTTATCAACTTCTTCTCCGTAGATCAGAAAAACTATTTTTTGTTGTTTCTAATGCAGTGGCAAACTCCGCGGTCGAGCGGTTGATATTCTTGACTACGAATACAGAAGTCGCGGGTTAAAATCCCGACGTGCGAAAATATTTTGTATTTAATATTTCACCAGAGTGGTAGATACTCTCAGTATCGCTCTGAAAGGCCACCATTGAGAATCTAACGTTGCTTAAAATGGCTGTGGCAGTTTTATATGCTTTGTTGCTTCATAGTCGATAAAAAAATGAAGATATTTGAATGAGCAGATTTTTATTATTTTTTATATCTTAATAGATTTTTGAAATACAAACTACTTGGCTTTTTAACATTTTTTCATTCCCATTTCGATCTATTTAGACCTATGTAGACCTCTAAGCATCACTAAACATATATATATTTTTTCTATTTATATATATATTTTACCTATTATTACTATTATCTATAAATAATACCCTTTGCGATTACGTTTCTACGTACGTTCAATTGCAAATTTGTCAAAATTGGAACTGTAGATGATTTTTTTTTAAATAAAAAAATAATCTTTTCAAATCCAGTCAATCGATTAAGCAGCTATGTGTCTACCTAACTTAAATTTTACAAAAACAATTGATTGAAATTTATCCGTCAGATCTAATGTTTATTGTTTTTAATGTGTTCTTTTGTGCACAGCTAAACTTATTGAATGAATTAAATAAATAATAATACTATTAATTTGTATTCATTTTTAATATTTATCGAATACTTTTGAGATTTCCAATACTGCCTATGTGTCAAACAAAAGTTTTAAAAGTACTTGGCTATTCATATTTACTTACTAAGACCAATAACGTTACCAATTTGGATATGTTGTCAGACTCACGAGAGTGGGGAGGGGAAGAAAATTACAAAGAGAAAATTTGGGAAGTATTGTGTTTAATTAGAAAAAGGATTTGGAAATCTAGGGCGAAGCCTGTAACGTCATTGACTAAGACTAACTAAAAAAACCAAACAACGCAACGTTCCTAATCTGAATAATAATCGCCACCAGGGCAACACTGACAAAATATTATACTCCGTACTAACCTTATTTTAAAATATATTTGATATAAATCGATATATGAACTAAAACTTGATGAATATTGTTAGGTTTCCCGAATCACAGGCACGAATGTCGTATGCAGAAAGCTCTCCGTGTAAAATAAGGGTAGTTAGTTATGTGGTGGCAGCTAAATGGTTGGTTTCATTTGAGAAATGTCAAATAATGAGACAAGCCTTGTTTGTTGTGTGTTGTTTGTCGTGTAACGTATGCAGGGACTATGGCCGGGCGCTGGGAATACGGAAAATGTATTCCCTTAAGGAATGTTCAACGTAATTAGCGGCAGCGTCTTAATCGTGTTGCTATGTCAAAACAGATTTAGTAAAAGCCCCTGACTTGATTTTACAAACGTTTCTTTAGAAACATCATATTTTCAAATGCGTTTAATACTTTATTCATTCACTTTTCACTTAAAGATAATTTAATGTCTTAATAGCACAATTATTTTTCAAAGCTCTTTAACGTTTTTCTTACTTACCTAACTTAATTTTTTTTTCCGTGTTTTTATAGGCACCTCAAAAAATTGGATATATTTTTGTATTTTAATTAGAAGGTACCTTATACTGACCGTAGTACTGCCGCTAAGAACTTTGTTGGTAACGTTTGTACATTCTTCAGATATATTTCAATATAACCTTCAGCAGTAAGGTACTTCAAAAATTTAACTAAGGTATCATTACTTTTAATACATTCAACTTAACTTATTTTTATTAAAATGCAAAATAAATAAATGGTACTATTTGTTTCAAGTTATTATTACAAAAGAATACAATTTTTTTAAACTTGTTAAAAATGCTTATTCATTTAATATATATAAAGGGTTAAACATGTCGTGGGTGTAAAACAATTATAAAGTTTTCCATTTTAGGAAAAAATGTAAAAACTTCATTGTTTTCGATAAAGTGAAGTTTCAATCTATTTTTCAAATATTAGTTTTCATGATTTGTGACCTTTTGACTGTTAAATATTAACACAAAAACTGATGTAAATTCACGTTTTTCTGAAACTTATTTGGTAGTGAAAATTTAAAAAAAGTGAATAGAATTGAATTTTTTTAAGGACACCAATTTAACTATAAAATATGTAGATTTTTTTATTCTGATACACGAAAAGCAATCTCACTATCAGGTAGCTTCAGTAAATAGAAAAGAGACGCAGAAGTTACTTATAGATTAGATGTGCCGGAAATCTAAAAGACCGCCAAAAAATCATTAAACTAATCATTACGCTAAAATGCTTATGAAAAGTAAATAAAGTATATTTGAGGCACGTCCAGAGTGGTAGATACTTAAAGTAGAGCTTTGGTGAAAGACCACCATTCGAAATGAAACGTTACTAAAAATGGCTTTAGCCGTGTTTGGTGACCAGATCTGACCGCCAGGTGCTTCTCAACCTCCCCTTTCTCATCTCCTTACCCTCCCTCCTACCCTCAGCCTCACAATATACGATTGGGGATGCCATGGCACACTGGCTCCGGACAGTTGAGACTCTTGGGAAGTATTAACTATAAGTTTAAAAAAAAACACAAATTCTTTACGTTTGGCACAATTGTGAAAATTTTAAGTACAAACTGCACATCGCCGAAACATACCAATATTTGTGCAAGTAGAAAAATAAAACAATATAATATTGGTTTATCATATTATACATAATACATTAAGTTTGTTGCTACCCGTAAAAAATCACGGGATGTAACATTCAAAATATAGGATAATGTCTGATAAAATACACCGAAGGTAGGCAATTTAATAGGTAGGTTAAAAAATAAATATTTTAATTTATTAATAAAATTAACTTCAGTTATAAATATAAAAATTTCACCCTCGTACGGTCGTAGTCACAGGAGAATTATATTGATTTTTCGTGTAATTATGCTACACGAAAAAGTTGAATAAAGAGAATACTCACATAATACTTAAATGGAAAAGAGAGTGCACATTACATTGAACAAAGGATTCAAATACTTTCCAGCTAGCAAAAGTAGGTACAATGAAAAATCACGTATCGTAAGTCTCGTATACAGCCAGCATTCATTCAAAGCATTCACGAGAGCTGAAGGCCATCCAATCCCGGAACATTCCATACAATATGCTTGGAATTATTAAAAGATACAATACTTTTATCCATTAAATTGGACGAATGTTTACATTTTCGTTATAACCTATCTTTCCCTCTGGAAATATTTTTACTATTATTATTTGCCAAAAATGAATCACGTTTCAAAAACAATTTGCAATGAAAATAATAATTCTCAATTATCCGAACAAGCTGATTCTGGGAAAGATAATATAATAACCATTCGAAAAACGAAAGGTTCCAATCAGTGCTGATCTGATTGTTGACATTTTCATGTACACTTTTTATGCCTTTGTGAATATATTATTTTATTTTTTAATACTATTAAACAAACATGTATAATGAATTATAGAAATAATGAATTATATGAAATGAATATTATTTGTGAGTTTTTAAAACTCGTTCAGGGAAATATAATAATAACATCGGAACATATAAAATTATCAAATATAGAATCGGTGTTACTGGATTACGTGGAATAATAAAATTTAAAAAAAACCTAAAAAGGGCCACATTTAATGTACAAAAAGTATTTTCTACCGATAACTTAAGTTTATTAAGGGTCAGCACCCAAAAATACACACTTTTTGCTTTCTAGTATAAGAAAAACTACAAATTATTTATCTGTTAGTTTTATATGGGTAGTTAGAAATATGTCTAAGGTTTTCAGTGAATACAATTCGAAAAAATGCCTTTGCTTGTTTTCAAACTGCACCTTTTACTGACATTTCAGTATGTTTTTCATAGAATTTGAAAGATTACATTTAAGCTGTATTCACTAGAAACCTCAGGCATTTTTCTAACTACCAATAAAAATTTTCAGATAAAACATTTGTAGTTAGGCTTGTATTAGAATGCTATAATGTGATGTTTAGCGTCATTATTACTGACCCTTAAGCAAGTAATGTTGGCAAAAATGTTGGTAAAAATGATAAATGTATTTTTTGCAAATGAAGACGTGTTTTGTGCTTATTTATGCAAAAGCTAGAAACTAGCTAAACATTACTGTTCGTCAAAAGCTGTATTTTCTTTATTTTTAGGTGAATATCGCACGAGTGTCCAACTGCCCCCAACTGTCCGAAGCCAGTAAGTGTATGACATTCGCAAATGAGGTATGATGGAAGGTTGAAGGGAGAGGAGATGAAAAACAAGATGGGTAGAGGAAAGTTAGGAAGTACCTGGCTATTCAAGCCTGGTCAGTAAACATAGCTAAAGCTATTTCAAACAAAGTGTCGATTCTAAATGCTGCCACTCTGGATCAGGCCGCAAGTATACAATAAATTATTTTATATTATTCAACTGTTATATGACATAGAATAATAAACTAAATGTATTTGTACGCGCCGGGATAACCCGCAATCTCCGGATCCGCAGTTGAAAATATTAACTGCTCGACCACGGAGTTCGAATCATCTTGGTATTAGGCTTGGTTTAAGGCCCAAGGTGGTCTATTTTGAGAGAAACTAAAATAGAAATATCTTGTTTTTCCAATGGAAACATGAATGGAAGACTAACCAAATACTTCATGAAGGTAAATAATTAATTTATATATTTTCAATGCGTTCATAAGACAACGAGAACTTATTTCAAATATTTACTTTATTCCTTAACATGACAAACACAATCTGTCTATCTGCCTAGTTAGAAGAGTCTGCATTGTCTATGTTACATATAAGTATGTGAGAAAGTTAATAACGCTATTAGATAAGGTTAAACAAGCTTTATAAATAAATAAAAACTGAAATTATGCGTCCAAGTAACAAGCACTCTCAAACAGTTAGTCGGGAAATTTGCACCGCTTCTTCTCTTTGAAATTTCTCTGATATTGTCAATAATAATAATGAATAATATCACAATAAATTTTAAAAAATATTCATAACTTTCAATGAAAATATTTGATCGATTAAAATGCCACTTTCTAATAAGGTCCCAATAGCTGAATTGGTTATGGTGTTACTCCCGGATATAGTAAAGAATCCGAATCTGAGTGTCTGTGATCATCATCTTTTTATTTTCTGGCTTTTCTGTATCATGTTCGTGTTTTAGATTATTAATTATTGAAAATATTACTTAATGATAAAAAAAAATGGTTTACACATCAAAATAATTATTTAACTAACTAAGTAGTTAAATATCACAAGGGTGGGCAGAAGGATATACTGCCACACAACTTTGTCTTGGCACATACTCCTTAATTGATATTCATACCATATCAATAAACTCTCATGCGAAACAATATCGTCACTGAGCGGATCCGGACGTTGGTGTGAATCCAGCTTTAATTCTTTGAAGTTATTTTCAATTTCGATAATAAACATATTTAATAGTAAGCAACTGTTGACTTTATTTCAGTTGTTGAATTAAGTTGAATTAAGCAGCCACCTCTAGTCTAGAGCTCCAAAATACCTGAAATACCCTAGACTCTGTGCATAAACGGGCAGTCTGTTTGATGGATTCTCCCATCTTAATATACTTGAAATCTTTGGACTGCCATCTTCGTTCTACCAGTATTTCTATAAAACATGCTCCGAGAAACTTTCGTCGTTAATTTCTTCGGCTCCGGTGCACAACCAGGAATTGCCAAATGCGCGCCCAACATTTTTACATGGTTGACATGAGAACGGGTCGCTTCTACGACTCGTTCTTGTGTTCTACGGCACGGCTGACCCTTAGCATTCCCAAAGATGACATAAGCCCTGAGGAAAATGAATCCCCCCAGGGCCTCCTGTGTGAAGTTAAAGCTTAGTGACCTGATATGAATGGCCAAGTACCTTTCAATCTTTCTCTTTCGCATCTCCCGCTTTTCCTTACTGCCTTTAGCCTAAAAAACACACCCCGATGGGGGTTGCTATTGTCCCACTGACTTAATTTATGAGAAATAGTTAGGAGCTAGGATGCAGGTGAATTCTTTGACGTTTATGTTTATTTATTAGTATCCGTATCTGTATTTTCTCCTCAAAAAACTAAAAATAAATAAATAAGACTCCGGATAGTTAGGAGCAGTTGATTCATTAAAAAATCATTGGAAGAAAATATTTATTTCATGTTATCTTATTTGTGTGAGTGTAACAAATACAAAATATACGAAAATATCCTGAAATACTCATATCGTTAGTTTTTTTAAAACTACCTGAAATGTTTATCACAACCGTGTAACATTCAATAGATTGGAAGTTTTTTTTAATCTCTGAAATTGTGTGTAGTTTTTTTATTGAATTTTACTATGATAGTTTATTTGGCAGTATTGTAATACATTGAAAAGAAAATAAAATTAAAAACAAATGCTTTCCAAACTTATTTGTGTCGGAGGCCAACATGTTGTTTCTTTCGGCTCCTAAGCTAGGATTTGGGAATTTTCATGTCGCTGAATCAGTTCTCACTTTGGTTTCTCTGGGCTAAAATCCCTTACGATAATTTAGCATGGTAATCTATGCAACAAATTGTAGGCAATATTATTACGTACTTTTACGCTTTATCACAACGCTACTTGCACAAAAAGTACAAAATATACAATCGAGTTTCAGCGTTCTCTTGGTGTGTAATTACTGAGGCTCTTAAAATTATTTCAGGAACCCAAGACTTTAGACTCCCCATTGTGTTTAATTCATTTTTTTCATTATTATTTACGCAGGGGTAGGCAGAGAGGACGGACCGCCATACAACTCTGTCTTGGCACACACTTCTTGCTTCATTTACATTCATACATCGTCTCATACATACTCTTCTGTTATTCTGACTCTTCACATGACCCGATTCAAGTACTTGATTTACTTGATCGTGCCATGTCTTTCTCGGGCGTCCTCGACTTCTTCTTCCATTCACTTTCGTATCATATATTCTTTTCACACTCCTTTCTTCGTTCATTCGCTCTACATGCCCAAACCATCTAAGCGTCCCTTTCTTGATCCTATCCATTACGCTCAAATCAGCTTTGCATTCTTTCCGGATATCCACATTTGTAATACGTAATAATAATAATAACAGTGAATTTATATAGCGCAGTTTTGTGATAGTGAGTTTTGTTAAATCGTATTACTTGATTTTTCTGAATGTTTAAAATAAAGCATTTTATACACATCATTTGTGTAGCTGAACTAAAATAGTCTATAAAATTTGTCAATCTCATAGATATTGCATTTTTTTTATATTTGAAGTAATCTGCAAATAGTATGACATAAGAACGAGTATAAAATATTATGGACGCTGCATATTAAACAAATCACCTCAAAGACGTTTATATATTTTTAAGCACAGCATTTTTCATATGTGATGAATTTATTTACACAAAATGCAAAAATAATTGTATGAAATATATATATGCAAGGTTCACCCAACAGAGCTCGGATAATGAATGACAAATCCAAATAACAAGATTTTAGATAAGCTGTTTTAATCATAGTCAGTGATGAATCTTATATAGAGTAAGGTGCAATTATGAGTTAAAGAAGTGAATACAATTAAAAATTATAATAATTATAATAATAATAAAGGAATCAACTTCTTAAACGAGATCAAATTTAAATACACTTTGATTTCATCTTAGAAAATACCAAAAAAAAACTCTTTTATGCCTAGTACTTTGTATTAGATAGTTTGTTGATGTCCATATAATTTTTTAAATAGTCTAACCATTGGTAAACACAAGAGAATTAAAATTTGAAGAGATTTTAAGTTTTTTGTTTCAAGGTTTTTTGTTTTTCCATAATCACGCCTTTATATGTAAGTATTCAAAATCCTGACACATGTATCCTGCTTCCTTTTGTCATTGACGACATACCATAGATATTTCTTATGGAAATTTTCCTATGTAAACTAAGGTCGTAAATTAAACGGAAGCTAACTCGAACCAATCAGAACTTGGTACACAAGTACACAACAGACTTCACCTAAATTATGCATCCTTTGGTCAAGCTTTCGGGAACTTTATAAAACAACATATCCATAATACTGCGTCGATATACATTCTGAGCAAAACAAATTTTTTTTTTGCTTGGGTTCTTGAATATTTTTTCATTGTTATCGGCATTGAAGAAAAGTGGTAATTTTACCTTATTTTACAAATCATGAATAGAGCAGAAGTACATAAGTACTCAAATCTCAGTTGGTCATTTAAGAAGCTTGAGGATTTGTTTTCAGTTTAAACAACCTTTGTAAAAAAAAAATCTTTCAAAACCTAATTCACAAAAGGAATCGGAGTACAGGGGCTTAGAAAAAAATATCGTGATTTAAAATCTATTCTGGATAATGTAATTACTAATATTGTACCAGAAATTCAATAGACTATAAAGATTCGTTAAGAATTTAGTGAGATTTCGGTAATAATCTGAACTCCGTTGGTGTGGAAATATGGTTTATTATTTTTTTGCTAAACAATTTCAATTATAAAATAAAATTACATGATAGTAAATTTTAATGTGTGTTTCGACACCTATAAGTTTAACAACACATATCTAAAAACCTATGTAGTTTTATCGTGTTTTAAATCCAACACCAAATTTTCTTGATGAACCGGTTTCTTTTTATCTGAAAAATAAGAAGTTGTTAATACACTATGATTAAACCACTGTAATTGTTTTTTGGTTTTCAAATTACAACGAACGATAAAAATAACGTACCTGTTTTAAAGATAATGTTTTCCAAAACTGTAACTGGAGATTCAAAAGCCAAAACCATGAAGTACGCTAGAACAACAGATATGAGGACGTCTCCAAGAAAAAGGTGGAACTGAAAATAGCAAAAACAGCATATAAACATTTGCATATATTTTTAGCGAATTTATCATATACCACCCGCATGAAGAAAAAAATTCAATAAAAAAAAATTAAATGTATTTAATATTTGAACGTGTCAACAATATTTATTCGTTCCATATAACTCATTGTTTTCAACAAAAAAAACCGGAAAAACAGACTTAAGATGATATTAAACGAAAACACTGTGCAGCATTTTTGGAGTGAGTTTCACAAAGCGACGCTGTTAAAAATAATCAACAGTTTTTTAAATCAAAAAATGTATATTTCTTCCATTATTTAGTATTTAGTGATCCACGTATTTATTTACAAGATTATTTACTAAAATTTGTATTTTTTATAAGTTTCTCAACACTGCGTTGTTTGCTCAAACCCCCTTATAAATTTTCAAGACTTTGCATTGCTCTTTGCCCCTACCAAAGCATTTCATAAAAAAAAGAGTTTCGACAATCCTTGAAAGGGGGCTTTTAGTTCGGTTTGCACAATACCGTTATTTTTCCGGTTTGAAGCATCAAAGGAAGATTCGGTGAATACGGTATATGTTTACAAACATGCCTTATTGGAAAAGGTACGTGGTACGTGTTTGCCAAAGCTTCTGAGACGCCGTAGTTGTACAGCGGAAGGAACTTTGTTCAGGAAACTTTCCCTCGGGATCAGTTCAACTTGGAGATTGAGAGTTGATTGCACTAAATAATATACGTTATCCGAATACGGAGCTCTAACCCGCTTAGTTTTAGTACCGTGGATTAAAGTGATCGCTGCTTAGTTGATACGCATTGTTAATGAAGCTTAATAGCTTTTTCTTGTTCTCGGTTATTGCTTTATATATAAGAGGACATATAAATACTAAAACTAAGTTTAAATTTATAAAAATAATTATATGGCCAACAAGTAATATAAAAGAGTGTTCTATTTTTGGTCTTGTTAGATTAAAAAAATATTTGGATACCATAAGCTTAAACTTGTGTTTTCATTTGGCACCTATGAGTGTTGTAACCTTGAAGAAACAATGTATGAAGAGAGAGCTAATTATTTTCACCCAACCGATACAAACTTGCGATAAATCACTTTCTCCGGGTTTTTACGCCGTACATCACGAGAGAGAAAGAGACAACAGATTTAATACTCCGCTTCTATGTACTGTAACAATGATCTTGGGCTTCTGGGTCACCGCGGGACTCCGCCCACATTTTTTATTATGCCACTAAACTTGACACAACTAAACGGTTTTTTGTGTTAGATGCTATATTTTTGTTGATATCAATACTGTGAAAAAGTGGTAATACGAATAAACAAAAATATTATGTCGATATGTGATATGAACGGATGTATAAATACCCTAGCCTTAGTCTTAGCCACGCCCAGGTCCACCGAGTCAGGTAAAAATCAAATACTCTAAGGTTGTAACATTAGATTATTTTAATGTTTTCATATGCAAAGTCTGTATGTACAAATTTTTTGATAATTTATTTGAACTTAGTTTAACCTTTCCGTATTTAAGATATGAACTTATGACACATATTTTTTAAGCTTTAATAGCCTCATCTTTTAAAATTCATTAATCACAAATTTAATAATTTACCATTGGCGACATATAACAGATTTAATTATTTTATTGAAAAAAAAATGTCGCCGAAGACTAAAATATTTCAGAAATCGCTAGTTAAAATATTTCGGCTAGATCTCGCAACACCCTGTATAGATATAGGGTGATACACCAAGATAAGTGTCAACGACCCCTCGAGGTGGTATCAATTTAATTTACATGCCTTTAAATTGTTGCCCAGACAATGGATCATTGAATATCCAAAATGAGTTTATAAATGGTCGGGGTGTCCAAGCAAAGGGATTATTATCCCACCTTTCTTGGTATTGATGAACAAAGGAACATTGTTTATACCGAGGTCTTCAACAAGGTCCCTACCGCCCTTTAGTGGAAAATTCAGGTTTTCGTGGTGGCCTGTGGCCGGTGGCCAGTGGGCGGTGAGCGGTGAGCGGTGGGTGTTTTGGTCCGTTTTTGGAAAATTTCAGAACTTTTCACAACCTAACTTAAAATATCTGGTTACCTAGAAAATAACTACGATAATTGTGGCAAAAATACCTTAAAAATGTATGGTTGGATAAGATAAGAAGGCTCTTTACTGCAAAATTTTGCTAAGTTTGATATTACTTGCTAAGAAGAATTACGAGTTTTAGTACTAAAATATGAGGAAGTCAGTAAAAATTAGTTTAATGATGGTGTCTATAAAAATGTCTGGAAATATAAAAATGAATGCCTGTGTTTTACCCAAATAAGTAAAAAGAGACATTCAAATGTGTATTATATTACTTTCCTTTCTTCATATATTGTAGAACCGGGCTTTGGTGCTGTTTATATTATTATCACCGAACAAAGAAACCGTCGAAACCGTCGAAACATCACAGAAAGAGAAGACCTTCGTTGGTTTCAAATCGAACCAAATGTTAATTATTTAGACTCGCAGCATCAGCCTCGAGGGTCTTATCGCCAATAAGTAATAGTAATATGGCGGCTTAACTTTATCGTTTTCACATTCAACTTTATAAAAATAAACATAAACCTGTTTGCGCTTTACCGACGTAGATGGAGAAATTCAATGAGTGTTTATTATCTATGTATAAACCCTCCCCTGTAAAAATGTGTTCGCACTTGCGCTAAATTGAGTTATTGCGGCGCCGGTGGGCGAAATGGGAATTTTATCGTCGATAAAGATACAAAACTGGACAGTAGCATTAAGTTTATACTTACGACTGAAGAGTTGGTGAAATTTCCGACAGTTGTCACGATCGAAATTAAAATATTGATCATCGTCAGATGGATCAGGTACATAGAATAGGTGAGACGAGCCATAAACTCCCATAAACGTAAGCTAAGGAACCAGTTGACAGGACCTGCAAGTAGTAAAATAAATATTTATCGTGTAAAATGGTAATAAATTTTGACGATACAATAATACACGTTTTGTGAAAACTGAAAAGAGCTCTGAAAAAAACACGTGATAATGTCAAAGCTTCACAGCTTAGGATAAATACTGCAAAAAGTCGTGGTGATTTAGCAATTCTACAGTGAAAATGTATGAAATTCATGACGCCAAAGATCACCGTTTGGTAGTTTCGATTGTTTATTACTATCTCAAACAATCAAATTACCACCTTGCAGTTAACATGTTTACCTACGCGCTAAGCGAATCTAAACTACAAAGCATTAATCTAATTATGTAAAGCGGGAAAAAACCCTCAAACAGTGAGTTTTGGTGCCATGAAAAATGAACAGCTTTTTATGTCAGGTATATTTCATCTCGAGTTTTGGAGTGTTGAAATATTATAATGCTTTGACCGGCATTAAACAAGATGGCGTACTGTTTTTTTTTTTACATATATTCAAAAGTTCAATAAAATAAAAATAAAACATGTAAAAGAACTCCAGTGAAACCGGGTATAAAACCAACATACAAATAAAATATTTTTATTGACTTAAAACGTTAATTCAAAAACTTGTAAGTTACATTTTCCATAATATTATATCAACCTGACTATACCATTAAGCTCCAATAAACACAACTTCACAATACCATTTTATTTCCAACAAATGCCACGTAATAAATTCCCAGAGAGGATTACAGCTATCAATCTTTTAATATTTCTTCCACAAAACAAAATACATCCGTGAAAGAAATTCCAATCTCAAACAAATTTCAATGCGCATTCCGTGAGAAGATTTAACAACGAACAGCTCTGCGCTCGAAATTGCAATTTTCGTGGAAGAACGATCGCGGTTTTAACGCAGAATTCAAGCAAAACTGCAACATGCAGTCCTGATTGAAAATGGTTACGTGTGTGAGCGCACGTCGATAAAGTCCACGTTAACAGTTGCAACCATTTATTTGAATAAAGTATAACTGTTGCGTTTTTAATCAAGAGAATTGGAATAATGGCGGCATTGTTTTACGGTTTAGTTAAATAAATTGTTGGTGCAGCATCCCTTCACAGATTTCCACCTAAATGTGAATGCTAGGTAGATTTTACTTTTTCGGTAAGTAATGTAGGCACAATTTTTATTTTGTAAGGCAAACTATTATCTTTTTTAATTTCGATAGTAAATATATATTATTATATTTTCGTAGAAAGCAATCACTTTGTGGTTTGACATATTTAAAGAAATGAAAGAAAAAAAACTTTATACAAGATCACGGATATTATTTAAATTTTCTTGACCGACCGGTTTCGCTTAGCTTAAGTATCATCAGGGTACATTATTAACAAAAATACAAATTATATATTTATATAGAAAGATAACAAAATATAAAATATCATAACAGAACAATAATAAAAAAATAAAAAAAAATTATAACAAAGGGACAGGGAGAAAGAGATAGATAATATGAATTAAAAAAGACGCCACGTCAACTGAGAGGGTGATTAAAGAATAATTACAAATTTTATGAGTAAGCACTTGGAAAAACCTGTTAGGGCGGGTAACAACCTTATTTAAAACAACCTTATTTAATGGTATAAAAATCTTAAGATGTTGTAAAAATATATACGAAAATACTCAATACGATTTGAGTTTAAGGCACACTATTTAAGGACATTTTTGTAAAAAGTTTTAAAAAAGTCCCGAACTTGCGTCGCCTTCTCCTAAATAGTAAATATATTTAAGATGGCTGAAGGACCACAAAAGTCTTCAAAATCAAATGAGAGTCAAATCATTCGAAACAGGAAAAAAACCTATCAAAACTGCATATTTGACGATATTTTACAAAAGTGTCGCACTTTTGCCTTTCCAGCGACGATATTATTCGTCAAACTGCCACATTTTCGGTTTTCAAACATGACAGCAAACTTTTAGAAATCGTTTCAAACATCTTAATGATTAATTATCGTTTTCAAAAAAGCAATCACTTGTGGTTCGAAACCATAATAGATTATGAAAATAGGCAATTTGTTTGAAACCACCAAAGTGATTACATTTAGTTTTTAATTTTATTTTATATGAACTACCTCCATATCCATAAGCACACGCGCAGATCACCCAAAGGACAGCCAGCACCCAGGCAGTCCTGCTGAAGGCCAGGTAGGTGGTGTCGGACCAGTACGAGAACTCGTGCTCCATGTCCTGGAGGGGCTGGTTGCCGTATACCACTGCTAGCATCACCGCAATGCTTGCCAGCCAGCCGATAACCACGACTACCTGTTAACCACAAAAATACTGCATACGGGTATATATAATTAATGCCTTCAACGCGATGCTTAAATATCGCATAAGTGGTAAAGTGCATTTCTTCACATCTAGGTACATACGTTAGAAAACGGTTACTTTGGGCAGGAAAAATGAATATAAATTATTACAAATAGTTCACAGTTATGCATAAATATTACACATTGTGTGTTGTGTGCTGAGTTAACTGGGAGGAAGTAAATTTTTTACGTTTTATTCTGGGTATTTATAAATTCTATATTATTGAAAAAGCAATAACTTTGTGGCTTGACATATTTAATTAAAAAGAAATAATAACTTTTTATAAGACCACAGATTTTATTTAAACTTTTTTCTCTTACTGTGTTCTTCTTTAATTTTATATCGTGTTCTCCCTCTGTATGTATATATAACCACGCACAATGTGTTTTTTATGTTGTTTAATTTTGTACTGTGATGATGCTTAGGCTAAACGAAAACGGAGGGTCATAAAAATTAAAATAAAATCTGTTGTCTTATAAAAAAATATTATTTCTTTTTCATTTATAAATTCGTAAGTAAGAAAACAATTCCCCGACAATATGTAGACTGAATTCCCAACTAAGTAACTTCTTGATTTGCGTGTTTTGTGGTTTAGTAAACATGTGTATTTCAAGTGTCAAAATTAATGTTTGACTCTGCTTATGGATAGTGAATAACATGGGAATGTAGTCATCATACTAACACACTCTCAACTAAGATTTATGGTCACTTTGTTTTTTAATTTATTTCTATAAAATATAAAATAAGTATCAATGCACCTATTAATATATGAGTACGAATGATTTACTTTCAGACCCATGTTCGATATCAACATACTATGATATTTCACAAAAATGGCGCTTTATAAATAAGCCAAGTATTAACTATTATTTCCCACATAATGTCGTCGATCGATTTTGTAACTGGTGTCTTCGCCATGCTAATATCAACAGAAAGGTGCACTCGATCGATCAAAAAACAATCTCTCTTCCTTGAATATTATTTTATTTCATCAAACTTAATTATATATTGACATGGTTCGAAATTCCATTATACTTGGCAAAGTGTGATATTTTTTAAAACAGTTCAGCCTGGGGTGTTTTGAATTTATGTTATAAAAAATCTAATTCATAGTACGACACAGCGGTTTTTATAAGAATGATTCATCAAAAATGATGACAAGCTTCTATCTTCAAATACGTCGAGTGTGTTTAGGTCAAAGGCGTCATTCCACGTTTTTTTTTTGAGTAAACTTAGTTATAACATAAGGCATCTTAATAGTATTTTTAAATGTTTTGGCTTCACTTACAAGTAAATAAAGAGACATTGTATTTTTCCGGAATATAATAGTACGATAGAATATGAACGAATTTTAATGATTTTAGATCTATTTTTCAGTCTTCTCCCAATTTTTTAGAATATTCATCACTGATTTCTAAGGTGGTCCTTTCTTTTAAAATGGAATAAACTGACATTCCACAGTAAAAAAAAAAAAAACATTTTATTTTTTGTTGAAGTTAAAAAAAGTGTTTCTTGTATGCACCAACAACAAAAATAAATAGCCCGGATACCAATTTGACGGTTCGAATATTAGTCGAAATGTTATGTTTTGAAGATCACAATGTTATTTTTTGTTTATATCATCATTTTATAAGCTACCACGGTTAGTTTTTTTTTGTTCAAAGAAAATCATACGAATTATTTTTTCTTATAAAAAGTTCTGATACGTAATTATTACTATGCGTTACAGTTGTTTTGTCTTCCAAAGGCATTATTTAACTGTGGAGAAACCACGTATAAATAAACTATTTATATTATTTATATTTATGACCGGTCGGTAGCTGAGTGGAGAACGCGTCGGATTCCCACCCGGGCGTCGTGCGTTCAATTCCTCTGCTGGCTAAGTCCTCCATCATTGCACAAGCAACATCTTCCGCTTTTTATGATGGCAGTAGGAGTTTTTCAAATATTGTCAGGTTATTCGTAACCCGGGAATGTTTGTCTTACTTTTTTAAAAAAAAAAAATTATTTCTAGATACATAAATTTAATGAAAAAAAAGCTTTTGAAAATTTATTTTTTAATACCCTTATTTTCTTTTCAGAGTAAATTGTCTGATATTATTAATGATTATGATCATGAAAAGTTTGTATGCCAAAGTGTTCTAGTTATAATATTATTTGAATTTGATGAAAGGTCATTAAGGAGGGCCATTGATATTTCCTAATTCATTTTAGGTGAACAGGATTGTCCTGATATTAAATAATAAATGTTATTTTAAAAATGAAAGAAATTAAAATAAAAGTTGTGTTCTACAAAATAAACTTTTTAAAACAGTAAATAATATTTTCGGTCATTCGCCGGTTCTTTTTGAAAAGTTCACAAAGAATTCAAGTGCCTCCGAGAAAAATTTAACTTGTAACAAGGGAAAGTGGTATTCCCTATTACATTACAAGTATTCTTTTAGCGAGAAAAACTCGAGCCTAACTCATTCAAAACTTTCTTCTGCGACAGGTTAAAGTTGTTTTTCTTGGGCGGGGAACGAACGGTTAAAAGGTCAACATCCAAGTTGAACAAGTTATACACCACTGAACAGTTAATCCTTAGAAATTTTTACTTTACCGATTTTAAATAATACTGATGTCGCTAATTTACAGAAGACCCTTTCTCTGCTAGGCCCTAGACGAATGAATGAAAAATGATTATTTGCTCAGTAAATAAATTTGGTATAATTTTTTTTTTACAAATTGATGAAATTGAACATACAAACACGCCAACAAGTCACTTCTGTCGGTTTTATCTTTTCAGTGCTAAACAGGGTGTTTTTTCTGGATTATGTGATTTTGTAAAGTGCCACGTGATAATCCTAGAAGTGTGTGTTTAATCTTCTTGTTATTTGAGTGCGTTCTTCTTTCGGAGGTTGGATAGGAATATCTAATTCCCCGCGTAGAGAATGCTGCTCATACTAATGCCCTTATTTACTTTCACCTTCTTGCGGTTGTTGCCATCCCACGTTGTTAGAATTACAGAAATGACGAAGAGAGGGTTTTGGGTGATGAAACTTCAGGAAGAACATTGCTGTTCTGATCTGGTCCCCGAACACAGCCAAAGCAATTATAGTTGAACAAACCGTATGCGCTAAGTAGCTTCACGACGTGTTTTAGTACGCTTCATAAATTATTTGATTTTCTAAAGATATGCGAAATTTGCTGCACTGTTTTTATAAAAGTTACCTTTTTTGAATTGTGATGGATTGTGTCAAAAACATTGAAAGTTTTGCGAACTATTTGTTTGGGTGAAATCAACACAAATTCTAAAATAGTGTTGACTTATTATTGCAATTTAGTGTCAATCAGTAATTGTGAACAAATCGAAAAAAAATCAGTGTCTAAAAATATGTAACGCCCTAAAGGTAAAATTTATTACTAAACGACACTATAAAGTTATTCATTCTATGATATTTACAATACTTTTTCGTATATTAATTTGAATTCTTAATTTGAAAAACCTTTTTCTTAATTTTATTTTTATTCATTAATGCTTTTTTCTTATTACTTTGCATACATGTATTACAATTTTATTTTTGTTTAACATGTTAGTATCTTGTTAGTTTTTTGTATTATTGTTAATTATGGAATGTATTGCATTAAGCTATACCTGCATAACTTCTGGAATAAAATTTGTATTATTATCATATAAATTTGGTGAATTTTTCGCGTTGGATTATAAAGATATTCCCTATAAAGATACTTACCACTCTATGTGTGTTTAATTAAATTTAGTTTTAAAAAGGTAGGTCCTTTGATTTGCAGTACCATCTTAACTAAGAAAAAAATGGAGTAAGCTGGCTATTCACTTTGAGTTTCATACACTGCCCTCCCGACTGCCAACCATGCGGGCCATCAAAGAACTAAATCTTCTCGTTTTTCCATCGAAGTTTGTAGGGGAATAACTTTATTTATCCGTCTAATAAGTACCTTGTTTATTGTTACATCCTTCGGGTTGCAGACACGCAAGAAGTACCCAGCAAGCAAGCCCACTAGCCAGGGGGTAGCTCTCGTGTGAGTCGCTTCGTAGTACAAGTGTATGCGGTCTTGTGCATTCGGATCTCTATAATAAAATGGAAAATGATTTTTACAACGTGAAAATATAGTTGAAGATTGAATAAGGTTTTTTAAAATGAAACGTCTCAAAATTCTCGGACTATATCGTACAATATATTGCAAAATTCACATTTTCGAGTGGGTTTTAGCCCAATTATCTGAGAGGAGAAAATGTGACTGCTAATGAAAATAGTATTGTGCATGCTCTAACTAAAACTTTTAATATTAACCCTTTGATTCCTGGGCATAGATTAAGAAGACTTTCATAAATTATTTTGGGAATTATCTGTTATTTATAACATAGAAATCGTTCCGATTTTACTTTTGGATTTTTCGGAATCTCCTTATGAGAAATATTAATCCGATACATATTTGTACCATCAGCTAAAAATTAAGAAATATTTAATAATTTGTAGATAAAAGATAATTTTTCAATGCCTTATAATTTCTACAGATAATGACATTATGATACTCATTGAGATAATAATATAAAAAGCACATATACCTGAATCCATTATGACAATAATTATGTTTTCAAACAAGCACTAAAATAACTTGCTCTGGTGTAAAATGGTTGCAGCCCTGGTATCAGTTTTTTTTTTTAAATAAGCGTTAAAAACTGGCCTACGTACAAAATAATGGATTAACAAGAATAATATATCAATAAGAATAATTATTTTTTGATATAGAAGATACATGAAGTTTTATAGACGGGTACACATTTGTTCCGTCAGGGAGCAAAGGGTCAATGCAATCTTTGAAATAAACGTAAACATGATAACTTTTAACCTGGTATTATTGTGTTGGGTTACTCTTTTACACTGGCAGCGATTATTATGCTGTGAAAACTCAAGTAAGTAGGCTTAACAAGTATAAAGAATGCTATATTAATATAAAACGCACTTACACAATGGATATGCCAGCACCAAACCAAGCGTTCTGGTAGCATATCACAAAGGTCACCACAAGAGATGCCACGGTCCACCCACCGGCCCAGGCCAAACCAAGCTTGGGGTGCTTCAGGATGGGGAACAGAAGAAGTGGAGACAGAATGTACAGCTGCATGTCTACAGACAGGTACCAGGTTTGGGGTAGGCACTGTAAAAAGGGTAGAGATTTGAAAACACATGGGTAACTTAACAAGGGAGTATTTTTTCATCAGTTATTTTTGTCATCGAGCTTTCCTCAAAGTCAGCTGGGGTTGAATTTACTTTGCTATTAGAAGTGGGCTGTGACTTTTTTTGCTGATTTTGGCGATTTTCAGTAAAAATATCGGTTTTACTTAGATATCCAAAAAAACTGAAATGCATTTCTGTCTTTATACTTATATTATCATAACCAGTATGTCCAGAAGATTATTTTCGTTTTCCACGTAGGATTAAGAAATTAAAGAAGCTTTAAATTAACAAGAATTTTTTGCAATAACATTTTAATTGTTCTGCCTTATAAAAAAATACTGAAAATTAAAACGTTCCGGTCGAAAGCAAATGATTTGAGAAGATTTCCAACTCCATCCTTCATAACATGTGAAATATTAACTTGCGTTATTAAATTCGGAGAAACATTTGTCAAATTACCATTGTAGAACCATCCAGATAATTGACATAGTTCTGAACGTACAGTAGCGTGGACCACCAATACTTTTTGCAAGGTTCGATCATATCCCAGTCAAACAACTGCCTCCACAAGGGACCACTTCCCACCCTGTGCATGAGGGTGGCTTGCAGTAGGATCATCGCCCCCATAACGGGGGTCAGTCGCAGAATCCGGTGGACGTAAAACATAGGGATGTCTTTAAGAGATTCTGGAAATACAGGAAAATTTCAAGAACAGTAGAACTAATAACAGTAACACTACCAAAGAGATGTATTTTTAATTTGCATACCTGCAGCGTAGGGGAGCATTGGGATGCCTCAACTTGCATTGCTGAATTATTGGTAGTGTGGACTAGTATGGAAATAAACATCCTTGCTCTAGGTTAAAGAAACTAGAGCTTAAGGGATAGAGCAGGTAACCAGTAGAATTGGAAATATTTCTCAGAGAAAGCTAAGAAGCTATTAAGGTTAAAGGGTCAATAGTGTATGTGTGTAGAAGCAGTATATATTTAAAAAAAAATAAAATTTAAAAAAATTGACAAATAATGCTCGCCTTTTGCATGTATTTTTAGGGAGATTATTCGTACTGCAAATCAAGCGACTTGTTTTATGGCTTGAAATACAAAAATAAATTACATTATTTAACTCATCTCTCTGTGCCTTTACTTCTTTATGAAACATCATAAAATTTGTTTGCTAGAAAAACAAATACACTACCAACATTATAAAGGGGGGACCAAATTCTTTCTTAAATGGTTAGAAGATTTTTTTATTATTTTATTAAAATAAATCTTTTAATTATTTCAGTTTCACTAAATAATTGCGAAGAGTCACTTAAAACTACATAGGAAGCAAGCATTTGCCACTAATAATAAATAAGAAATTTAAGTACACATAATGCGTTCAACAGAAGTTTTCATTCACCTTTGATTAGTAGAAAAACGGGTGCCTAATCAGGTAAATCTAATAGTCTTTTTTTTAATTTTCGTTTTCGATAGTAGATGTCGTTGTTATTGATTCTGATGGGCAATTGCCATTTGATTATAAAAATGGAAAACATTTTAGTTAATTTGACAAAAATCACATACGAGTCATCGTTTCTAAACTGTCGAAATATCTTTTCGGTTCAAATATAAAACTTCTAGGTGTTATTCAAAGCATATTTTTCTTGATTCTACTCAAAGAGTTTTCATGTGATTCGTGAAGTAAGTATTTTCAAAAATTAACGGTTGCCTCAAAAAATTGCATTTGGTAAACGATGTTGATATTCTTTACCAAATTTGGTAAATCTTATATAAATGTGTTTTACTGGACAGTAAAATAAATATGGTACACCTACTTTTTTCTGAACTACGAAAAAATATATATGAAAGCAGAAGTCCGCCAAGCAGAAAAAAGGTATCGACGGAGACGGAAGACGAAAGAATCCACATGCTTGAAAACGTTTTCGTCCACTGGAACATAAACATTGTATAATTACTTTTCAATCAATTTCTCAAACCGATTAGGTACTTGAATGGTGGAACATTTTTTGGGATATCGATTTATCGAGCTTTTTTCCATCTTCATCACCATTTAGAAATTGTTGTTCTTATTTTGAACATTAAAAATATATATTTCAGGGAAGAGAAACGAATAACTTAATGTTTATCTACACTCAGACATATCATAGTTTAGCCATAATTTTTTTTTGTTATTTCTAAACTATGCATTAGTAAGCATTTATATATTTTTTGTTAAATTTAATTTTTTCTAATTTTCATATTTATTTCTCCTCTGTTATGTTTATTTTCTTTTTACTTTTTTTTGTTCATGAAGAAAAGTGTTTTTTTTTACTAAACAAATAGTTTATTTTCTCACGTGGCAACCTGATATTCAAGAAAAACATCAAGATATTCAATCACCACAGGGATTATTTCGTTTCTCAGAATCAAAATCATAAAAAAATAGATGAAACTTTGATTAGAGACGATATTTGTATTCTTACTTCTAAAATATCCAAAGTGTTATCCAAGGGAAAGTTGAGGCTGGCTCCGTATCTATGTCCTAAAATGACCCATAGTAATGATATAACCCTTATTCCATGGAGGCAAGCCAGTGGCCCAGGGTCCTTACTAAGGGTGGTCAGTCTCAAGGAGTTGGTGTATACGGAAAAGGATGTTAGCAACTGGTTCTGTGTTTTGATATCACCTAAAACACAAACAATTTTCTTTAAGATATGTCTATTAATTTACATTTACTCTTTTGAAGTTACGAAAACCAATATTGTTAGTTGTAAAATATGTTGAAATAAATTAAGTAAGCTATTAAATGTGATGATTATTTTACATCCTTGATTGTACAATACTTTGTTTGGTTTATTTTAAATTATTGTAAACAACAGTTAAGATATAAAATAATTTTAAATAATAATTATACTTTACCTTTTTTGACCATCTTAAACCATAGATCGTAAAAAGTACTTCCGATCATTAAGACAATGATAACAGCAAAAAGGTCCTGAAAAATAAAAAATAAAAACCTTTGTAACATGTCTGTAAAGAATAATTTCGCTAAGTGTGTGCCAAGTTTGGCTATTAAAAATTAAAGCACCTAATAACGAAATTTCATACATTTTCAGGAAGAACAAACATTAACATTGTTTTGAAACTTTTTTTTCAAGTTTTATTTGACATGTCTAGGACAAATTTGGTAACAATGCTGGACTTGCAATAAAGTAACGACGACAAAAAAGTGCAAGATAAAAGCTCATAGGGAATTTTCATCGATTCAATTGGTCCTCGACCCAAATAGAAATAGGGGATGATGATCATGACCTATATCTGATTTATTTGGCATGTTGAAACTTAGGTCTATAGGTAATGTAACAGTAAAATAAAGATGCACTCACAATGCGACTATTTCCCCCGATGTCCATGGTTTATATTCATTAGTGTTACAATACGCCCAGGGCAGCTCGATTGATATATTGAAAGGCTTTGAAATGGATTCCAAAACATTCTGTACGTCAGATGATTTACACGAAGCTGGCATGCACACCGCCAGACTAAGAGACACGCCTTGTAAATCTACACTTGAAGTTCTGAAAAGCGAATAATGCGAATATTTTTTAAGCATTCTGCGTAAAAAATATAAGCATGTTATTTTGCACACTCACCTCTCTACATTGCTATAAGGTATCGCTAGACGTTTTTCCCGTGTTAAGTATTTCCTGGTGGTTGACTCAGCAAAATGTTTAAAAGGGTAATTTATACAACTCGGAAAGTTCGATTAATCATAAACACGTGTCGACCACCGTCACGAAATAGGGAAAAGAGAAATATTATCCCTTTCTAATATATTTTAGGAAAATACCCTAAAATCTCCTTTAATCTTATAAGATATATATTATTTTAATCTTATAATACTTGCCATGCAAAACTTGTTTTGTAAACGGATTTAGTCGGTAGACAAATACATTTAGATTTCTTTTCCGACGAAGCACAAATAAAACATCGTAATGTCTGAAGGAACTTTGGACAAAGACACTGTAAATACATAGCTTGAATATTATTTAATTTACTTCCAATATAATTTCATTCAATGTGATTATTCAATATGCTACCGAGCAACGATTAGACAAATAGAAACACTAACTAAATTCAAACATGAAATAAAACTTTGACTTATTAATATAGGTCGTCTCACTATTGCTAACTACTGTAAAACACTAACCTTAACGTACATATTTCGAATATAAATCTATGTCTAAAATAACTTTCTTCTTGTAATCATTTAATTTTACAGTTTATTTCTCCGTTTTTCTTACTTTTTATTTTATTTTTTTGTAACTGTTTTCGTTGTTTAACCTAATTAATATCATTTGTGTATCCCTCATCTGTCTCGACACAGGAATTTTCTAGTGAGACAGACACGTAGCAATCCCATAAATTTTGTATTTACCAAGATGAATAATAAAAAAAAATTAAGAAATAAGATTTTAAAATGGTACATTATAACATAAATACAAGTATATCAACTTGATTAGTTTTATTTCGTATCAGGACTCGGGTGTTGCATTTGGTCAACGTCGCACACCCAAATTCAATTATGCAATGATGGTACGAGTACATACCCAATGCCTCCAATAGTGGATAAAAATACCTGATTAATCACAAAGTATAAACAAGACATGCCTCCAAAAGCAATTGATATAATTTGTCCTATTTAAGTATATTCGACATCGTGTGTTTTTTGTAAAATAGATTGACTTTTATATGAACTTGAATTTCTCTGATTCCGCTCGAGAATTCCTTTAGTGAAATAAAAAAATAAAATTCTCATTTTTTCCAACCCTTTTGGGGGCGCCGCGTGAATATTGCAAAGCTAAAACTCATTTTTTTCCTTCTGAACAGCGCGAAAAATACTTCTAGTGAATAAATGTGGCTTTCATTCTTCAGTCAGTACGCATCTTTTTTACAGTTACGCGCTGGTAATGTCATGTCATATATTTTACCGTGACCAAGTAATGGTTTTTTTGTGAAGATTTTTTCTTGCTCCTGTCAAGTCCGATGGAAGTGATATCTTGGCGAGGCAGTACTTTCCCGTGATGGTCCTTGCGGAATCAGTTCTCTTGTGGTTTATCCCAACACACTCGTCGTACTGTCCAAGGCTATTGATGTTTCCCTTCAGTAAAGCGTGTGGTGGACGACCTCCCGCATCGAGCACTATTAAAAATAAAATAAAAACTAAAAAAAACATTTACGACGTTTTAACTCTTTACGAAAAAATCCTCTCATAATTTCCGGACTTATATATCATTTACTTTTTATCCTTAAAAATTATTTTAAAAGTAACATCTGATCTGAAATTTATTAGCTGACCATCGGAGTTGTAATATCATCAGATTGCGTCGTTTTCTGAGAATAAAAACAGATGTCACCCAAATATGAAACGTTCTGACGACATACTTAGAGAACTTTAGGTTAGAATTACATTAAGGAAAGCTAATTAAGGAGTTGTTAATGAATACCCTTAAAAAAAACAATTTAAAAGTATTGTTCTTGTAATAAACACTAAGCCAATATAGGCAAAGGGTATAAGTGAAATAAGTTTTATTTGTAATACTGATAAGTAAATTAATTTCACAAAAAAAACAAGAATATTTTTTATCTTCTACAAGCAGTATTAAACAAGAAGCATGTACAGTATTATTCCGTTTTTAGGAAAAAATAATTTCCTTTGTGAGGACGACCGTCTGAAGTGTGAACTTTTCAAATTTAGAACTTTACTGATGTTAATTGATATTTTCAAATTTAAAAATAATATTTTCTAATCCCTACCTACCTATAATGTATTTTCGCAGGAGTTATTCTATATTTGTAATGAAACCAATATAATGTATTTGCAACTCAAACACATCCCGTGATTTTTCACGGGTAACAGTAAATGATCTTCAATGACACTGAATATTTTTTAAGCGCTGTTTTCTAGCAAATTCACATTGAGAGTGCTTTACAATAAATGAAAAAAAAAACTTAGGTAACCTTTAGAAAGCAAATTAAGATAGTATTAGAACTATTTTGATTTGCTTTCATGATTAGCTTTTATCTTCAATAATTGTCACTAATAATCATATTAACAACAACTTCGGGATTATAAACAATAAAAGTCGGATAGGTATATACCTACCCTTCAATAAGCAATAAAAAGGGTATCATTGTAATAATTTGAAACTTAATATAATTTAATTTTTTAAACTTCACTTACTTTCCATGGCCCATCTTTCGGTTGTAAACTCTTGTTTCCACTGTAAAACGTCTTGTCTACAATCCTTCACATTCCCGCCATCTTTAGCAACAATACCCACAGCAATAGGTTTTAGGAGCCCATCCTGAATTATTACTCTGAAGTTTTCATACGAATATTCCAATAGCTCACTACGCCCATCACATATTGAAATCGATGAAACGAATAAAATCAATGAAATTACACTGAATTTAACACTTCTAAACTTATCTTTTGGCATTATTGTATACTTGAAGTAAGCTGACGTCCATTATATTTCTATTTGACAATGATTTTCAAAAAAAAATCTACGCTTAACATTTTAAAGGTATCTATTGATTATTTTTCATCTATATAAAGATAATGGGTGATTGAAACACTTTCCTATCTGAGTACCTCTTTGTTTATTTTGTGACAATCTTTGATTGCGTGAATAACAAGGACGTGCGATGACTTTTTTAAAGATATACATTAATTAGCTGGTTTTTTCACATAAATTATAGTTTCTATTTAGATAATGACTACATTCATTAAAATTAAGGTATTAAAGTATAGTTTGTTTTAAGAGTAAGCAGTTTGTTTTTCATCTAAATTATGTCAAAAATTTGTCCAGCATCGAATATGATTGGTCTTAAAAATCGGAAAAAACACGGAACGCCATTCATGGATGGGCAGATTATTATATTGAATATCAATTAAGAAATCAATTCAATGAGATAACGGCTAGTTCACGTTTTATTGAGAATTTGAAGCATCTGCCTCTTCATATTTGTCTTCTTTTTACCCTGTTTTAAAAAACATTTATCATATCGTCGTTAGAAAGGAAAAATAATAAAGTGACACTTTGGCTAAAAATGAGTTAAATGTGCATTTTCGATCAGTTTTTAGCTACGTTATGCGTTTCTTGTTTGATTCTGAACAATGTTGTGAAGATATTTACCATTTGGGAGGAAGCTCGACTCATGCGACATGACTTTTTTGCTTTTTGTCCCTTCGGGTAACTCAGTGAGAGCTTGAGTTACTTGAATTACCTATCTTTTTCAAAATCCAACCAGGAGACTTATAATTTTACTTTAAAACAAAAAAAATAAATAAGGTATTCTAATGTGCCTGTGCAGAGAAAAAACTTTTTTTACGATTTTTTATGATTGTTTTGTTGTTGATAGTAATTCCCTAAAACAATTATCTTCTACATAACTTCCAACCATATTTCCTTCATCACGTCAGATACAAGCTTTGTTAACGAAGTTTTTTAACTTTAATAAATAACGGCACTTTTTGTTTGTGCTCCAGTGCATTATAACATGCTTACCAGAAGAATAATATTATTATTGCAAATTAAATTTATCGGGTAAGTTTTTGGCTTACTTTCACGGGCAATTAAAACTAAAGACAAACGTTATTATTATGTTCAGGCAATGGAAATTATATTCATAAGGATTGAGGATGCCCCATGAAATTAAATTTACTACTTTACCTTTTGTCATACTAGCTTCCCTAAATTATGGCCTGGACCGTGTTTTGTCCTCAGAAACGAGGTCGTAATCGGCGTCACACCGAAAATACAGA
Organism: Drusus annulatus; assembly: GCA_022651775.1. NCBI lineage: Eukaryota > Metazoa > Arthropoda > Insecta > Trichoptera > Limnephilidae > Drusus > Drusus annulatus. Next base: position 243,009 of record JAGWCC010000522.1, on the reverse strand, counting down.
TTAACTATTGCAAAAACTGTTTGTTTCGAATATATTACCATGGTGAATGGTACCTTTGTATACCAACCTAAATTGTTCAACGCTAATCTCGTTCGGTATAACGAGTACGAACTGATGGCCATAACCTACTTTGGCTTTTTTGGACATAAATTTTCATATTTCATATTGTGGAAAGTTTGTTATTTATTACCTATTTGAATCTGTCACCTATTAATAATTTCGTAAAATTTCAAATGATTTAATAAAAATAAAATAACTAAATACATTGGTTTCCGGGTGAAGAACATTTTTATCAGCCTAAAAGAGGTCAAAAATAACCTGTCCCAAATATTATATTTGACCTACACAAAACGATTTTGTTTATTTAATTGGTTATATTCTCATTAAAATGTTTCGACTGTGTTTATTTCTGTTATTTCCTCTCAAAATAATTCAAATAAGAATATTTTTTGAGGAGCACAAACACATAAAGTATTGTAGGTTTTAAGCTTCCGAGCACGACCGTAGATCGCCAACAAACAAATAACAATTAAGGCGATTTAGACGACGCGATTATTATTTTTTTTCTCTTATAAATGCATGTATATTTGTGAATAATTTATTTATTATTTTTTTCGACTTAAACACTTTATTTGATTTTTTATTTTTTTTTTGTAATTTATTAAAATTGTTTTAATTATTAATAACAAAATTTAATAATTTATGAAAGTTTACATTGGAAAAAAAACTGTAAGGTAGAAGGTAAGTTTTTTTGACGATTAAATTATTTATTTTTTTTTAAGTTTCTTTTCTAGAAATTGATTGTAATTTAAAGTTTTATTTTTATTTTTAATAATTATAAATTTAATTTTTCAAAAATGTTCTGCAACATAATTATTTTACGTATGAAAACTGTTACTCCTTTTGAATATATTGTCAAACTGTTAAAATAATTTTATAGAAAAACTTTTTTTATTAAAAAAATCGTTTTCATTATTTTAGTAATAATTGTCATTAAAAAATTCTAACTTAAAAAGACATTACTTTAAATAAACGTATCTTATTTTTAACTACAATGAACAGTTTGAAGCTTATTTTTTCGGAATAAATGAGGTTGACAGGCCCTTTTAACAAAACGTTCATTGCAGTCATTAATTTAAAATGCGATTTCGGTTATCAAGATTTATTTAAACAGATAAAAATAGAAATCAGAATAAAATATTAAGGATGTCAAAATTGTTATCACTTATACTCAAATAATATCAGTTACATTTAACATTTCGGAACAATACAGATTATCTGAAATTATTGTTAACATGTCACTGATATAGCTCGATTACTGACTAATGGGAAACATCATAATATTCATCAACTTAGTTGAAATTAGTTCAACACTAATTAATTATCGATTGATAAGATGGTAATCTGTTTATGTAATAATATTATGACCATTTTCAATGACTCACATATGATGTAATAAACACTGCCATTGCAGAGTTGTACACACTCTCACTATCGCTCTAGTACAAGATTGCCAAGCAAAATCGAGCCGGTGCTTGAAATGGCTTTAGCCGTATTTAGTGATCAAATCTGAAGAGCCAGGTACTTTTTTTTTCTTCAAAAACTCTTTCCCTTCCTCTTTCTTTCACTTTTACAAATAAGCTTAAGTTGGGATGTAATAGTCTCATTAGCTGCGAGCTGTACGAATTTTTTGCGGTATTCACATTAAAATAAGTACTGTCATTTAGCGAGTTTCGAAAGGATAATCCAACATTTTTAATTCTCTGCGATCTATTGTTACTAAACGATAATTCATTATTTTTGTTTTTCAATTTGTCTTATTGAAGTTTTCATTTTAAACATGTTTCGTTACATTTTGTTTTTTATTACAGTTTTGAAATTACACTATTTATATCCGAATGTATTTTGTTTTTTTTTTTCGTTTCGCAAGTGTCTAGCGTTTTTCGGATTGGGTCTTATATTTTATTTTAGCTATTTATATATTTGCATTTCCAAGAAAATTTTGCACGAAAGATAGGGAAAAACCAAGACGTGTTCTGACTAATCATTGAACATATTGCTCGTGTATGATAAACATTGATATTTGCTCATCATGATGGCATCTGATTGATGGACAATGACTAAGGAATCTATTTAAAAATCTATTGCACTTCGTTTTTGAAACTGTCAATTCACTATAGCATTCCATTGTCATGATATAATCTAATCATTCTTAAATTTAAGTGATAATTCATTTTTAATTTTTAGAAAAAAACAATTCCTTTACCATTTTCCGTAGACAGCTGCAAGAACGAATAAAAATAGTGCAAATGTATTTTGAATAATAATAATTATTATTATGATAATCTTTATTTAAATACAGTTTACAGTGAAAAAAATTAAATCGATACATTGGAAATATTATAAGCATAATAAACACCGTAAATTAAAAATGATGACTTAGTTTTTGTATATTACTTATTATTTTTATCATTCTCATAATCTAAATCTCCTCACTAAGAGAACCTGTGTTGAGGCAGTATTTTTACAGATTGTGTTACATTAATTCAATATATTGTTTCTTGCTAAAGTGAATGTATTATTCATGTATAAATAGTAAATTGAATAGTTCCCATGAATAAATAATTTTTTGTTATGTGTTTGGTTCAATCAATAACATCAAATCAAATAATAATAAATAATTAATCACTTAATTTAACATTTTGTACTTTTTTAGGTATTTGTCTACTCAACTGATCTTGGTTCCGACATTTATAATAAATATTAACATAAATCTGTAATTTTTTAATTGACCAAGTTACTGAGAAATATTAAAAAAATTAAACAGAAATTTGTACCAAGATAACAGAAAATATCAAAGAAAATAATACTACTTCCTACTACAAAGAACCCTTTTACATTGAATAATATTGCTGAGTAATTATTTGATATCCCTTCAAAGTTACTGAATAAAAAGTACTCTGCAACCTTTTTTATACTGTGTGTTATCGTAAGCAATCAACCGTCTCAAATATGTATTTTTCTGCCCTTTTTTAAGATAAGAATAAATAAGAAAATTCTTTTCCTTTTTATTACCGACATTTCTAAGATTCTCAGACTTATTTTATTATTTTAGGTGGTTCAACATATTTCAAGATACATTATTATATAACTGAGTAGAATAAAAATCCAGCCATTTTACATACCGTCTAGCGTAATATTTATTTTATGGCAGCAAAAGAAACATAGAAAGGCTTTTTCGTTGTAAACAGAAATTCAGCCATTATATTAGATTTTTTTTTCCTTTTCTTATATTTTATATATTTTTCTATATATTTTCCTTCCCAAAAAAGAAAAGCTCATAATTAGTGTCAAAAAGATCTTTTTTATGTGATACCGGTCAAAATTTTCAATTGCCCGGAACTAGAAGAACATTGGCATCACCATTTGTTGAATGCTGTGAAGCTGGGGAAGTGAAATTGGGGCAGGGGGATGAAAAAGAAAAGAGTAAGGTTGAGTAGTACTCATGCAAAAGCCTTTCCAGGACACATTTAAGGATCATTCTCTACATAATTTAATTTATTTGGAATGCATAAGTGAAGTTAATTTTTTACCCCGAGTTTCAAGCCCAAGACATCTAACCCATAAAAGTTACGATCTGCACAAATAGCTCAAAATGCACAGATTTATACACTTATCTGTGGAGGGAAAATTATGAACGAACTGTTTATGTAATCTTTTTTTGGGTTCATAATATATACAGTAGCCGCGCTGTACAAATAGGTTTATTAATCTGTACCTTCCTGTTTGAGTGTGCTCTAATTTAGAAAGTGTAGAAAATAAAAATTCTTGTATTTTATAATACAGTGGGGCTCGTGATTCGGAGTCTGTGAAAATACGCAGGTAATAATTAAGAACAATTATTTGAGAATAATAAACGGGTGAAATAAAGTAAGCTTAACATTATTTATTTAAGCGACAGTAGCGTGTACAAAAAACGGGCAAAAATTATCTTGAAGTTAAATATTTAAAAAGTTTAATTTATGGCATGTTCTGTTCCACTGGAATAGTTTTTAAGGCTTCTCTCTCAAACACTACACTTTCATGGAATCCCGAATTTTTTTATCTGAAAATAAAAATTGATGTTATTTTGTGCTTTTCTATTAACATGTACATTCCGAAATTCGCCACACAGAAAACAAATATTTCTCAAAAAAAACAACAAAAAAAAGAGGGCTCTCATAATCAAACAATTGTATTTGATGAATGCTTTTTTCTAAAAACTTAAATTCCTTACCCCTAACCAATTTTCATACAGCTACAATTTTTTTTTTACTTGGTAACGTAGACCAAATGCTAATGCACAAATTTATTATTTTTACTTTATTTTTCAGCGTACAGTAATGACTGTTGGTAAACCATTTTTTTCACATTTAAAATTACCAAAAACAAGTGAGACAAGCGTATGTACAAATATTGGTCACAGAATTAAAATTAAACATTTAAAGTTAAGTACTGACCTGCTTTGAATATGAGTTTTTCCAATACGGTCACTGGAGACTCAAAAGCCAAAACCATGAAATACGATAGAAAAATTGTCATCACTAGATCTCCCAAGAAAAGATGAAACTAAAAAAAACAACAAAAATATATTTCAATTAACACAGTGTAAGTTTACTTATAACAGTATGTGTGATGTTTATCAAATATAATCAACGATCTTTGATTTTTTTAACTTACAATTCTCGTTATAGTAAAATAACCAACAGTGGTCTCACTTCCAATCAAAAGACTTTGTAGACATACGTGAATCAAATACATGGAGTATGATAGACGAGCCATGAATTCCCACAACCTCAAACTTAGAAACCAGTTCACAGGTCCTGAAAAACCAAATAATCATACAGCCCATATAATTTTAAAAAATGAGTTGTATGAAAGCTTATCAAAAAGTTCTATTCCAGTTTCTCTCTGTTATTATTTTACTAGTTTTTTTTTTGTAAGTAACAACTCATTCACAGCTCAATTAAAAAAAAATATAGTACTTTTGAAGATTATTCTTCATCGATGCTGCAACCATTGAAGACTCTTGACTGCCTCCATTTCTTTATTACCTGGCTTTTCACTAATACATTTGACTAGGCAACCAGGACTCTATATATACGCCCTTCAGGTGATTTTTCACAAAAGCGGCGCTATACAAATTATCCAAATATTATATGCGTGGAAGACATAGTTCATTTCTGATAAATTAAAAAAAATGTAATACGGAAAACCACATACCTCCATATCCAAAAGCACAGGCACATATCACCCATAGAACTCCCAACGTCCAGACAGTCTTACTGAAGGCCAGGAACGTGGTATCTTCCCAGTAGTTAAACTCGTGAGAGCTGTCTTGTAGGGGCTTCATTACTAAAACCATACCAAGCATCGCCGCCAAACTTACTATCCACCCAAGAGCAACAATTATCTGCAACAGAAAGATAAATTGCCACTTTAATTGAACTAGAACTTCTTTTTAAATGTGTAGTTGGTTCACATTTTGGGTTGTATATTAGGTAATAATTGGGTGCTCTTCTATCACACACTAATCTATCACATACCCCGTGTAACCATACTGAAATTTAAACACTTGCATTGTATTATAATAAAAAGTCAAGTCAAAAAAGGAAGACAAAGGTTTTTGTTAATTGTTAGATGGTATATCAAATTCACTCGGGCCGGTTTCAAATTAAAAAATTGGATTTAAGGCCAAATACCAAGCCAAATAAAGAGATCTTTTTTTCGAAAGTCATGAAAAATATCTAGTTCTCTAAGGGGCTGTTTCATTTTTTTTTCTGTTATTTTTTAAATAAATGCCATAAAAGAATAAGCTTTTGCGTAATTTTTGAGGCTTCTTTTTAAATATTTGTCACTAAATAATGATTATTTAAAAAATTATCTGGCTCCAGCTACTTTGAAAATATGATTTAATATAAAATAAAATAATAAATTAAGACGGCTTTTCGGGGTCGAAATTTGACAAACCAAATGATGAAAGTGTGTTCTAACATTAAATCTGTATGCGCAAGGAAGAACGAAACGAGTCAATAAACGCAGATGTTCAGGAGAGCCAAAACAATATTTAGGAATTTCATTCTTTGTATGTAATCATATCAGATGTCACATGTCATTTTTCAAAAAATAATAGCATATTGTTTTATTTTCTAACATATTTCATTTTTCCGTGGTAGGTATGTATTTAGGGAGCAATTCTGCAAAACACACAATTTGTTTTTTTTTACTTATTTCGTTCTTCCTTGCGCACACAGAATTAAGCGCTGAAAATAAAGGCGATGACGTAATAAATTCAAAACGTAAAAGTTGTTCCTCCATATTTTATGACGACAGAATTCCCTGTCCAAGAGTGTTTCAGATTTTTCACAAAGAAATATTATGTTTTTTTCTTATGATCAATATAATAAGTTAGAAAATTCTCCTTTAATACCTTATTTATTTTGATCTCCTTGGGGTTGCATACCCTTAAGAGGTATCCAGCGATTATTCCTATCAGCCACGGGGTTGCCCTCGTGTGAGTTGCATTGTAATAGTCCTTTCCACGAGTTCCTCTATTTGGATCTCTAAAAATGAGAAACAAGTATAAAATTAATACCATAAATTACTTGAAAATATCTCAAGTTCGACAATTAGCTCAATAATAACATATTTATTGTTTCTTACTTGAAAGACATCCAAGCGGCATACCAAGCGTTTTGATAACAAATAACGAATACTGTGACTAGGGAAGCCACTGTCCAAGCCCCAGCCCACGCCAAACGAAACTTGGCATACTTCAGAATTGGAAAAAGAAGAAGTGGAGACAGTATGTAAAGCTTCATGTCCACAGACAGGTACCAAGTGTGAGGTAGACACTGAAAGTAATATAAAACACGTTTTTTATATTTCAAATATATGTATTTATTAACGCCCGTTAAAGGCTTTTTACGCATTTACAACAATATAAGCAGTGCAAAAAATATTGTATAAGAGAGAAAAAAATAATTTTGAAAAACAGGTACAGAGATAAATATTTTATTCAGTTAATTTAGCTCTACTGGATGAAAAAAACTATGCTTAGGTATACCTTTAGTGTGATATTAAAGTACTAAATATATCAACAAATCGGAGTATTTGTTCCTTAGATTATTATTACAGATTGTCAAAATGTTGTTCACTAAAAACTTTTATTGCGGCAAAAATGTCTCACTATCGGGAATAAAAAACCATGGTTTCTAAACCAGAGAAGCCTCTAAAAATCATTCATAATCCACCAATTTTATGCACTTGAGAGGTAGATATGTCAAGCAAGAAAACAATATCATTTTTTGTGTGTACGTTCAAGTATGACTTTTTAAAATGGGAACTAATGTAGGTGCCTACGTATTTGTTTTAAGAAATTTATCAAATTTTCAAAAGTTTATCTACGAATAGCATATTTAACCAGAAGACTTAATTTTTTCCATACTTAAAAAATGTTTTCGTATTATTTATTTTGCAAGCTAATAAAATACAAGTTTTCAAACGTTTTATTTTACTAAGGTACCTACGAGCCGAGTGTTCAAATTAAAATATTTATTTTTCAAATCGAAATTTAAAAATTAGTGCATGCTTGATTTTGATCGGTTTACAAAAAGGACGTTTAAAATAACGATTAAATTTATTTTTTAACAAACAAAAAGGCGAATGGTTTACCCTTTGACGATTACAAAACCTGATTTACTAATATTTTGTTTACGACTTCGGTATTAAGGTTCAAACTTATTACAAAATATGTTTTTAATTTTGATTTTCCAAATATTCGTTTATTAAATTTGTCATTCGATGGCAATAATAAATACAAACAATTGATGTTAGGAGCTGAAAAATAGTCAATAACCAGGAAAAGTTTTTAATTAATTATTGTGTAAATTTCTTCACGATAAACGGTCTAACTGTACCTTTCTGTTCTTCAGCAATTTAGTAGTAAGAAACACAAAATATTCAATCAATTTTCAACAGAAAAAAAGCACAATATTAGAAAACCTTTTTCAAACCATACCATGAAATCAGAGTTGACGTAGTTCTGAACGTAAAGTAATGTAGACCACCAATATTCTCTACAAAGATCAATCGTGTCCCAATTGAATTGCCTCCATAATGGACCACTTCCTATCCGGGCCAATAGAGTGGCTTGGAAAAGTGCTACCAACATGAGGGCAGGCGTCAGGCGTAAGAAGCGATGGAGATAGAACATGGGAATATCTCGAAGGGATTCTGAAAAAATAACATTTATTTTATTATTTATTTGACGACCATACACAAGGTAACTTTTTTGGTTATTCTTTTCATCATTACAATATAATGATGGTAGTGTTGTGCCTGTCTCGCTAGGAAATGCTGTGTTGAGAGCAGAAGATGGAGAAAGGAAGTACTTTTCAAATCTGATAACTAGAAGACGATTAATGCCGTTTCAAGGAAGGGTTCGATTTAGAATGGTAGTGTCTCAAAATTGAGATACATTTAGAATAATGGTGTCTCAAAATTGAGATACATTTAGAATGGTAGTGTCTCAAAATTGAGATACATTTATAATGGTGGTGTCCCAAAATTGAGATACAGGTAGAAAAATATCTAGACCCGAGAAATCTACCGCTCGTAAATTGATATTGTAAATTTGTTTTGACACAATTCACTGAGTATTCTTCATGGTGCTACCGAAATTTTTGTTACATGCGCCGTTCTTGGAAAATTAAAAGAAAAAAAGACACAGAAAGCTCTCAGCTTGTATTTAAGAACGTCTAATATTTCGACCACCAAACTAGACACTAGTTTGTATTAATTTATTTGTGTACGCCTTTTAAGGCGTTCATTTAAAAATATTACATTTGTGTACAATATTTTACATTGGGTATATTAGGGTATAATAGTTTGTTACCCGTGAAGATCGTAGTTGCTTTAATCCATCCATATCACATATAGAAGAACGTCTGCTAAAATACATAATTAATGAGTACTTTGTTAGGAAGTTAGGTATTCATTTTCAAATTCGATAATTTCGATTATCATCAGTTCCAAAGAATAAAAAAAATCACACTCATACAGATGAACGTTCCTACTCAATAGAAAATTATTTGTTTGTGTATTTACGTTATGTATGTTATAATAGTTTAACACGACAACATGATAAAATCACAATTTGAAAGGCACCCACTTTAAAAAAATCTAAAGGACTTACTGTTTTCTGGGTTGCGGAAGAAGATGTAAGATATTAGTAGTCCACTCAATAGGAAAAATGTATCGACAGTCAAACTCGCAGAAAGCAAACTTGTGCCCCCATACGTTTTTGTCCACTAGAAATCAAACACCAATAGTTTACAAATAAATAGTATCTACTAAAACATGAAATTACTTAACACAAAAAAAATAATCTATTAAAGGATGTGATTCTATTATAATATTGACACACGTGCTTTTATTAGTGTAATATTGACAACTTCCATGGTCGAGTGGTTAAGAGACGCTCAATTACAAATTCAGAGGTCGCGAGTTCAAATCCCGACTTGCGCAAATAAATTTTATATCCCTAATATGTGCCACTTTTCATTTGATTAATATAAAAATACTTAAAAGAATTTATCAGGTCCAGCCCTGAGCCAAACGGCGCTTGGCGCAGTTACATATTTTGCATCAGCATTTTCAAAAACTTTTTTTACATCTTAAAAAAAAAACTTTTGGGGTAATTAAAGTACATATCTTCACAATTTTCCAGGTGATTGTATACAAAAAGCATAACTTTTATAGAAATGTCGTTAAAAAAACACTCGTTTTGGGCAGGTTTTCCTTCTAAAAATATATTAATATTAACTAACAAATACATTAAATTATGTGTTTAAAATGTAAATGTTTTTCTGTATTGGATTAGCAGAGTAACATTATGATTCGTGTATTGTTACAAACTAAACAAAACGCGACAACGTGCGTTATGAATTACAAAAGGATTTGCAAGTAGCTAAATTTTTCAATGGCATTGTTCATTTCTCAACTTAACACTAAAGGAGTATGTAAAAAATAAAAGATTTTCGTATATTTATATGTTTATCCGTGAATTCATTTTAATGTTGTATGCATTCACACTGAAAGAAAATGCTGATAACGTATTCCTTTGTACGGTAGTTTTTTTAATTCTTTCAATGGAGCATTTGACTTGAACACTATTCTTTTTGTGAATTATTTTATTGTTATACGCATCTAGTCAGGAATAAAAAGTCTTGTTTGTAGCTCCAGTACGTCTTCAAATTTATTATGAAGTATAGAAACATTTTTTTAAAGATATTTGCCCAGAATTTCACATGATTATCTTTATAATGATGCTTATTCGTAGTAAATGTTAAAATCAAAGTGACAGAAGTTTTTTTTCTGTTTGTTCTGACAGGGTAATGAATTATCACGTGAAATTTTACGGTTTCGGCCAATGACGTTACATATATATAGACACGTTATAGCTATAGCCTTAGAATATTTACACAAAATGTGGCAAGCAAAAACACACACGTTACCAGTAAATTCATCATTCAAATATCGGTCATGTATGATAAAGAAAGACATTCATAGAATATATGTGTATGAACGAAACAGATCCGAAGTTCGGACTGCGTTCCATACGTGCTTGTAATGTTGAATACTCTAGTAAGAATGAGATGGCACTTAGCTTACTCGCTTACGCGGACCGCGTTCCATACTTGCTAGTGATGTTGAATGCTCTGGTAAGAATGAGATGGCACTTCGCTTACTCGTTTACGCGAAGACGTCAGTGTGTTAGGCAAGGGTGAGTCGGGTAAAACGAGACACAGGGATAAATATATATTTATATATTTTAAATTATAATGAGTTATCATTAACTTCTGGGAATACAATATTGGTATGATGATATTAGTATTGTATATTATTTATCTATTTTATTATACAGTTAGTACAGAGGTTACATACAGTACAGAATTATCGGCAAGGAAAATAATAATAATAAAAATGATATCGAAACAAGGATTCAATAAAAGAACTGATTGGCTTTTATTTTTAACAATAATATTAATAATATTTTGATAATTTGTATATCACCGTTTTTGTGAAAAATCACCCCAAAGGCGCTGTACAAATCTTAATTTCTAATCAATATTAATTCCTAGTTTAACAACTACTTTGCATAAGTTGGACAGAATCTAACCAGAAAACATATTTTAAATCTACCCAAAAATAAAATAAATACATAAGCACAAACTTACGCATATCTTTTTCAAAATTTGGAAGATGAACTGATATAGAAATGGAAAAATAATAATGAAAATGCGAGCCCTGGTTTACATCACATCACGGTTAACTTAGCGAAATAAAAGAAACATATAAATGGCATGATAATATTACAGCCAAATTACACACATCATCAACAATAGCATACAACAAATAATTGTTCCCAACAATTTACAAAAATGAAATAACAACCCCATATTCAATAAAAAAAATGATAATTATGTACAATTATTATTTTTTTTTAATCATTTGCCTTTGAAAAGGCTTAGTTTATTTTGTTTTTGTCTTTGTGAAAAGCTTTTTATATTCTGATTATTCTTATGTGCGTGATGAAGACGAACTTTAATGTACTTTTCTATAGTGTACGTAATAAGTTGTAACCTATGATTATATGTAGGCGGCTGTTCTCACGAATGTTCGTTTAGACACTTAAAAATATTTGAATTAAAAAAACACTTTGAAATACAGCTTTTTAACTTAAATATAACATACACACTAGTAAACTGCAGTCCCTTTTCATTGATAAATGACTTTATTATTTTTTATGATTTTAAACAAACTTTAAACACATCTTCGCTTGAGAAACATAACACGCCTAAATTGTTTAATGTTACTAATCTATGACACCAAAGTCTTTGGTTTGTGTAGAGAGATTTTAAACAAAATTCACATTTAATAACCCTTACTAAATTTCTTGCCACCCATTCTTAAATACAACCTACTATTTGTCTATTATATTTCTAGATTTCAGTAAATAAATATTTAATTGAATGAATTGTAGTTTATTGTTATTTATTTTAAAATCACAGTCTAACTTAATTTATTTTACAGAGCTTATCTAATAGTGTATTAAATTAGGAATGTCTTTTCTCATCATCAGCAAAAAAATCCCATATGGACGAATCGGTCTGGTCGGAGATGTAAATAAATACCTTTTAAAACAATTCAATCAATTAATGTTACCCGTTGTGAGTCTAACCCCATCTTTCCCTTATCGAAAACTGATGGAGAACCCCATTTATGTCGACGGTTGTCTTCCTCATACTCATATGTTGTTACGTTCACCATCTCACTCTCGGACGACGTATAAAATTTTCGGGAAACAATAGAGATAGCTGTGTTGTTTAAAATAATAAGTAATTTGCGCGTACTTACAAACAAAATGTTATTTCTTGGCTTTTAGTACAGTTGTGTAGTTGAAACACTTTCTTATCACACACGAGGGCATTTTGGCACTTATTTTTGTAATTTGTTTAGATATAGTAAACTACCTCAAGTGACGCGTGACCGTTTAGTACTTTATCGGCTTAAACACCAATCACACTAACTAGCGTGATTATTGCTTGCCACTTTGAGAGCGCTACAACGTGTCTATATATATGTAACGTCATTGGTTTCGACACGCTAATTAATTATTTTAAAAAACTCCCTAGTCTATCTGAACTCCCTTGGCACATAATAAATTGTTTTAAAAAAATTGCCATATTCACCGAATGTTAGTGTGTTTTTTTTAATGATTTCCTTAAAATGAAACTGAAAAAGCCGTTTTACACAGTTTTACATGGAACCAAATGTACCATAAGAATGATGAACTATATTCAGTTCAAAAATCCTCGAAAAGTAAAATTTGTTAAAAACAAAAACGAAAATGCGAGACTTCGAATCGGAAATTATAAGCCGTTTTCTCAGGCTCTATGAAACCGAATGATGTGAATTCTTATAATTCTGTAAATAATAATGAACTACAGCAGATTCAGTAAAAAATCCTCTAAAAGTAAAATTAAAAAAAAAAAAAATACTTTGCAGGTGAAATGCTAGACTTGGGGTCGGAAATAAGTTGTTATTTTCTCAGGCTCTATGAAACCGAATGACGTGAACCTTTGAAATTCTGTAAATAATAATAAAATACAGCAGATTCAGTGCAAAAATCCTCGAAAAGTAAAATTTGTTAAGAAATACACTTTGCGGGCGAAATGCGAGACTTGGGGTTGGAATTCAGATGGGGTTTTCTCAAGTTCTAAGAAACCGAATAAACTTTACCTTTGGAATTCTGTTAAAAATTATAGACTTAAGACGATTACATAAAAAAAAACTAATACTACAATATGATAGACCCAAGTCTCGCTTGTGGTCTATCAAATTGTTCGTAAACCAAAAAAAAAATGTTAATGGCAGTTTTTCCCATTGAATCCGACGCAGTTTTTTTTTCTCAATAGAACCGCCAAGTTTCACTTCAATCAAAACCATATAGATTGAGAAAACGGAATTCTCAATCCGACCCCAGTCTCGCATTTGGTTTATCAAATTGATCGTGTATCCAAAAATTTTGTTAATGGTAGTTTTTTCCATTGATTCCGACGCAGTCTTTTTTTTTCTCAATAAAACCGCCAAGTTTCACCTCAATCGATACCGTAGAGCTTGAGAAAATTGCATTCCAAATCCGACCCCAAATCTCGCATTTTGTCTCACAGATTGTGAGATTTCCACAAATCTTGTTAATGGCAGTTTTTTCTATTGAATTCTACGCAGTTTATTTTTATCAACATAAACAGAAAGTTTTCTCTCAATCGATACCAAAGGGTTTGAGAAAACTGCATTCTATATCCGACCCCAAGTCTTGCATTTTGTATATCAGATGGATATTATTTCCATAAATCTTCTTTATTGCAGTTTTTTTCTTTTGAATTCGACGCAGTTTATTTTTCTCAATAGAAAGGCAAAGTTTTATCACAATCCATTCCATAGAGCTTGAGAAAACGGCATTATTAATCCGACCAGAAGTATCGCATTTGGTTAATCAGATTGGTGGTATTTCCACAAAACATGTAAATGGGAATTTTATCAGATTGATGGTATTTTCACAAATCTCTTGTATAGCATTTTTTGTACTGAATTCGAGGCAGTTTATTTTTTTTCAATAGAACCGTCAATTTAAATTTAAATTGATATCAAAGAGCTTGAGAAAATGGCATTCTCAATCCGACCCCGAGTCTCACATTTAGTCAGATTGATGGTATTTCCACAAATCTTGTTAATGGCAGTTTTTTCTATTAAATTCAACGCAATTTATTTTTATCAACATTAACAGAAAGTTTCACCTCAATCGATACCATAGGGTTAGAGAAAACGGCATTCTATATCCAACCCCAAGTCTTGCATTTTGTCTATCAGATTGAAGGTATTTCCACAAATCTTGTTTATGGAAATTTTTTCTATTGATTTCGACGCAGTTTATTTTTTTCAACAGAAAAATAAAGTTTCATCTCAATCGAACCAATAGAGCTTGAGAAAACTGCGTTCCAAATCCGACCACAAGTCTCGCATTTGGCCTATCAAATTGATCGTATTTCCAAAAATGTTGTTATTGGCAGTTTTTTCCGTTGAATTCGTCCTAATTTTTTTCTCAAGAGAACCGCCAAGTTTCACCTCTATCGATACCGTAGAGCTTGAGAAAACTGTATTCCAAATCCGACCTCAAGTCTCGCATTTTGTCTCACAGATTGTGGTATTTCCACAAATCTTGTTAATGGCAGTTTTTTCTATTAAATTCAACGCAGTTTATTTTTATCAACATTAACAGAAAGTTTCACCTCAATCGATACCATAGGGTTAGAGAAAACGGCATTCGTTATCCAACCCCAAGTCTTGCATTTTGTCTATCAGATTGAAGGTATTTCCACAAATCTCGTCAATGGCGGTTTTTTGTATTGAATTCAACGCAGTTTATTTTTATCAACATAAACAGATAGTTTTCTCTCAATCGATACAATAGGATTTGAGAAAACCGCATTCTATATCCGACCCCAAGTCTCGCATTTGGTATATCAGATTGATATTATTTACACAAATCTTTTTTATTGCAGTTTTTTCTAGTGAATTCGACGCAGTTTATTTTTCTCAAAAGAAAGGCAAAGTTTTTTCACAATCCATTCCATAGAGTTTGAGAAAACGGCATTATTAATCCGACCAGAAGTATCGCATTTGGTTAATCAGATTGGTGGTATTTCCACAAATCATGTAAATGGCAATTTTATCTATTGGATTTGACGCAGTTTATTTTTTCTCAACAGAAACGGAAGGTTTTATCTCAATCGATATTATAGAGCTTGAGAAAACTGCATTCCAAATCCGACCCCAAGTCCCGCATTTGGTTTATCAAATTGATCGAAATTCAAAAAAAATAATTTTATAGCAGGTTTTTTCCATTGAATCCGACGCAGTTTATTTTTTTCAACAGAACCGCGAAGATTCATCCCAATCAATTCCATAGAGCTTGAGAAAACGGCATTCTTAATCCGACCCCAAGCCTCGCATTTGGTCTATCAGATTGATGGTATTTCCACAAATCTTGTAAACAGCAGTTTTTTTCTATAAACCTCAACGCAGTTTATTTTTCTCAACATTAACAAAAAGTTTCAAATCAATCAAAACCATAGAGCTTAAGAAAACGGCATTCTCAATCCGACCCCAAGTTTCGCATTTGGTCTATCAGATTGATGGTATTTCCAGAAATCTTGTTATTTGCAGTTTTTCGTATTTAATTCGACCCAGTGTATTTTCCTTAACAGAAACGTAAAGTTTCTTTTCAATCGAACTCATAGAGCTTGAGAAAACGGCATTCTTAATCTGACCCCAAGTTTCGCATTTGGTTTATCAAATTGATCGTATTTCCAAAAATATTGTTAATGGCAGTTTTTTCCGGATTTTTTAAATTTGTGTATTTTCTAATTTTTACTCGTCTCAAACCATACTTCGTCTGGTGAGACGGGCAAAGTATGTATATTTGTAACAAACTTTTTATTTCAAATAAACTCCTGGGTTTTCGACAGGGAAATGAATGAAAATATTTGCACTAGGAACACGAAATAAGTGTTTTATTTAAACAAAAAAAATAACAACAAAAATAAAAAGTAATGCAAATCAAAAACTCTTATCAATAAGTACTAAACAAGATGCGCTGATCGAAAATTTGCGCCGTCGGCCGGAAAATTGCGAGTTTGATTTGCGTCCATAAATAGTATAGTTTTGTTCATTTTATATCATTGTTTATTTAAAGGCGCTGGGTGCGTAAAGAAGCACTGTAATTTGGCACCACCAGCGCCTTAGCAATTCGCCGCTTATAGTGGACTGCTCCAATTGCGCCTGCACAGGACCGGCTCTGAGTCTATTTGCGACACGTTCCAGAGTAGTAGATACTCATACTAGTATCACTCTGGTGAAAAACCACGATTCAAAATCGAAACGTTGCTTGAAATGGCTTAAGCAGTATTTGGTGACCAGATCTAAATAGCCGGATAATTCCCAAATTTCCTGTTCTCCATCTCTTTCAACTTCCCACAACCTTCAGCCTCATAACATACTTCATTTAGGGAGGTCATAGTCTCACTTTTGAAGCAATAAATTCGTCCTCTAGTGCGATATTTATTATTTTCTATTCTAAGAGACTCAACTGTAGTAAATGGGCAACCCTATTGCTATGAATGTTGTAAGGTTCAAAGAATTTGAGCAGAGGAAAGAGGAATAGGTATGTTTGGAAACACCTGGCTATTCATTTTTGGTAATTGTTCTTCTTTGATATGGTGGAGGTCAAAGTTATATCCAAATATGACTCCGCCCATCTCTGTTTCCCCAACCAGAACGTTTTTTTATATTAAACATTCGGTTATTCATATTGTGGAATTTATAGTAGTTGTTGAGCAACAAGTTCTTGCTGATCGCCACTTCCCGGTGACAATACTACTACGCTTTCATTGAGACGTCCACTCCGTGAGGCGGCTGGCGCTCTACTAAGTCTGGTTAGTAAATACTAGCGTTGTGACCGCTCATAAAGAACTACTTCTTTTGGCAGCAGTTCTCACTTCATTCATTGTTCATAGAACAAATACCTACATCAATTAAAGTTGGTAATTAATTCATTTCATTTCATTGAACAAATACTTCAATGGAAGTTAGATTACAAAGAACTACTTCAATTTTCAGTAGTTCAGTTTTGAAATTGAACTTCAAAGCCTATAAAGAAGTACTTCGTTTCAAGTAATTCAATTGACGTTCGACTTCAAAGTACTTCGATCTAAAGGAACGTGTTTTTTTGGAGTTTTTTTTCATTTTAAAATCTCTTTGTCCTGGCGAGGAACCAGTTTCAGTTATTTTCTTTTTCGAATCCCTACCGACTAGAACGTGTTTTTCGGCGAGGAACCAGTTCCAGTTCTTTTCACTTTCAAATCCCTACCGACAAGTGCCTGTTTTTTTGGCTCCAAAAAAAACTGAACAAATAACCGGATAAATTCAAATATCTTTTTTACGAGTTCGACTTCAATTGAAGTGTTCACTGCGAAAGTTTCATTTTAAAGAACTAATAAATTTAAATAAAGCAATTCGTGAAGCATTCACAAAACATTTAAGTTTTTCCCAATGCCAATAAATACAGTCAAAGCCATTTTGAGCAGCGCCTTGTAATGTGTTGATTTTGAATGGCAGTCTCTCGCAATAGCGACATTGAGCGTATCTTCCTTTTTGGAACGAAGCAAAATAATTTAATCGAAATGTACAAAACCCATTGAAAAATATGTTTTATTAGAGCAATAATGGAATTAATATAATCACGCATAGCATTAAAGAAGCAATGTGAAATGCCCCATAGATACTTGGCATGATCAAATAAAACAAACACCGGAGTCAGGTCTTGACAAGAGATAACATACTTGAGTCAGGTAGTGTTAAGAGATAAAATACTTTAATCAGGTCATGTCAAGAGATAAAATACTTGAATCAGGTCATGTCAAGAGATATAATATTTGAATTAGGTTATCTCAAGAGGTAAAATACTTGAATCAGGTCATGTCAAGAGATAAAATACTTAAATCAAGTCATGTCAAGAGATAAAATACTTGAATCAGGTCATGTCAAGAGATAAAATAAATAAAATGAGTATGAAAGTCGATGCACAAATGTGATTTAATCAAGAAGTGTGTTCCAATGGATAGTTTATATGGCGTTTTAATTCATCTATCCACTCTGCGGAGAATTACAAAATTAATTACGTATTAAGTATTAAGCATAAATACAGCATACCACCCTTAAAGGGCATAATGTTTTAATCTAAAGGATTTTAAAACAAATACCTCTATAAGATCAATATGGTTTTCCAAAGGAAACCTCAGACTGACGGCATTCCTATGTCCCCACATGATCCAAAATAGAGACAACATTCTGATCCCGTGTATACAGGCCAGAGGCCCAGGGTCCTTGCTGAGGGTAATTAGTCTTTTAGAGTTTGTGTACATCGAGAAGGAGGTCAGTAAAACGCTCTGAGTTTTGGCTTCATCTAAAAAAATTGAATCGGGGTGTTTTTTTTTAAATTTATTGTTTTCAGGTTTTTTTTGTAGAACTCCATTCCCATTCTAAAGGTTTTCTATTTTTATGAAAACATCTATTTAATATCAAAAAACGATTTAATTTTAATATTAAAAAAGTCGGCTGTGTAAATATTTTTATGTCTGACAGCTGTTTTCCATTTCTAAATTATAGACAGTTTAACAATGTCTTTGAAAGGCGAAACAGCTGTCGCGCTTTAAAATAATTACAAAATAGAACGTTTTTAATAAGAAAATTTATGGTTTTATTGATTTTAAATAATAATTGTTACTGTAAAAATGAAAAAACCTTAAAAATCTAAAATTTTTGTTCAAACAATGTAAAAAAGTATTGGTATTTTTTTATTATACCTTTATTTGTCATCTTAAACCAGAGATCATAAGCCGTACTAGAAAGCAGCAAGCATACAAAAATGATCATGATGACACTAGAAGAAATAACAAATACATTTTATTTTTCTTACTACTAGTTGTTTTCTAGCTGACTTTTAGTTCTATCGCTCTTTTTGCCAGCTGTTTTCTTATTGAGAGAATGAAATTAAATACAAAAAGAACAGATCTGCGGCCTGTCTCATTTATTTCCAGATAATATTTAAAAATTATTCCATATAGTTGCAAGCTAAAATTATTTTCAGTCAAAATTCCAACAGAAAAAACCATGCTAATGTCATGCCATCACAACTCAGTGGTGGAAAGTTTTTTGTTCTTCAGTTATAGTTATATTTTGTAAGATTAAAATGGCATAAAACAATATTTGTTAAACTTACAGTGCAGTTACATCACCAGCTGACCATGGTATTATGTCGTTTGTATTACAATACTTCCGAGGCAAGGAAATTGATATATTATACGGATCAAACACAGCTTTCAGAACCAAATCGACATCTCGCTAAACTGAACACAATACCATCTGCATCCATATTCATAAACCTAAAAAAATAATTATATCAGAAGATATTTCGAGAGTTCAAAAGAACACATGACGCTGGAAAGATAAAAGAGCTTTTGGTCAAAAATGAGTTAAATATGCAGAATCTTTTTTTCTCTCAATCGAATAGCCTGACTTTCGTTTGATTCCGAAGACTTTTATGGCGCTTCCGCCATCTAAAATATGTGTACCATTTGGGAGAAGGCTCGACTCAAGCGACACAAGTTTGGGACTTTTTTAGCTTTTTTTGTTTTTTTGAGTTCACTTTGTTTCAAAATCCAATCAGGTACTGAAGACTTATGAATTTTATTATTAAATAAAATGTGTAAACTTTTCACCATGGCACTTCAACTCATTTGCCTTTTCAGCGTCAATATAATATTATGTTTCTGTTAAAAATTCTGGCACTCTAAAATGTAAGTAATTACTCACCGAGGAGATTTATGTTCTTAGGATATAACTTTTAATTAAAATTGATTTGTCCCAAATACGCACTAAATCCGTCTGCCGATTACAAATAGCTTATGCTCTTTAACTTTAAAAATCTCATTGTGTTAAAAAGATAGGTCACCCTTTTCAATTTTGAAATAAACAGAAGCGAAGCGTCTTTTTGCCGAAGATCGGAGACTTTTGAAGACATGTTTATGTGACTTTCACTGAGTAAAAAAACACTGCAAAGTGTTTTTACACCCCGTCTAAGTATCTTGTTCATGTTGTGAGTGTGAAAGCTCCCAGGGTCTTTTTCTAGACAACGACAACTGCCTTGACAGCGATAGCAACCATTGGCAACATTTTTTATTAGCTATGACTTTTGTAAAAATACGCTGGTAGCCTTAAACTTCAAATGCGAATAGGTGGCTTAGATAATAAAAAGTTTTGTAAACAATTATTACTTTCCCGTGATAATATATTGTCACCAATCAGCAAGCCACAAAAACTTATAAAACTAGTAAGTACGGGTACAAATAATGTCCAAGACTCAAATACAAATTGAACCCGTTGGGAGAAAGCTTTACGTAACTAATATTAATTAAATTATCGAAGGCAGCAAACACTTTGTAGCTTGACATTATAATTTTAAATAAAAAATAATTTTGTTTTAAGCCACTTTATGTATACACATATAACAATTCGACCAGTTTCGGTTAGACTTAACCTTCATCAGGAACGGGGTTTATACTTATACGTTCCTGATGAAGGTTAAGTCTAACCGAAACCGGTCGAATTGTTATATGTGTATAAATAAAGTGGCTTAAAACAAAATTATTTTTTATTTAAAATTATAATATTAATTAGGTTCTTCATAATTTACCGTTGATTGGGAATTCCGTGTATATTGGGTTTGACAGAAAAGCCTTCAGTGCTTATAATCCCCGAAGGCACAGGAATTCTGGCAAGGCAGTACTTTCCCTTGATAGTTCGGGAAGAATCTTCCCATTTGTGACTGATTGCAACACATTCATCATACTGGCCGAGGCTGTTGATGTTTCCTTTCAGTAAGCCGTAGGGCGGACGCCCTCCTGCATCAAGCACTGTAATAATACAAAAATATTAATAAAAACCTACATTGCATTATTTATCAAAATCCATTTTAAAGATACTCGTGTATAAGAAGTTGTCTACAGCTATGTGTTTTAATGGGAATTGTTTGAATATTGAAAAAATTGTGATTCTTGTACCCGTAACCTAATGAATTTGAAGTTATTATTTAATCAGTAAACCATCTGATCGATTAAATTAACTGTGTGGCATTAAAAAGTGTTAAACACTAAGTAACTTTATTGTGTGTGTGTGTGTGTGTGTGTGTAAGAGCATTCTTAATAACGTTTTAACACTCAGTTATTATTAAAACTGATACTCATATTAATATGTAATGCGTAAATAATAACTAGGACCATCACAATGTTGACTTCACATTTTGTTCCATATGTTTTGTGAATGAACACAGAGATAAAATATAATGCTTGGAAACCGTTTTCAAATGAATTACAGAAAGCTATAAGTGTGTTTACTAATTGTAGTGAGATTTATATTTTATTATTATTATAATTGATATTTTATAGAAGCTACATAAAATATTTCCCTATAGATTTATACATATAGCTTTTCGCTAAGGTTAACTATTTCTAAGGAGTACGACTGCTAACTAAACGTCCAACCCATCTGGTTATTGAGCTTTATCAAATCATTTAATATCACACTTCATAATAATACATTTGTGATCTGATCCACAACTAAAAATAAATAATAAAAGTTATGAAAAAAATTAACCGTTTTTTACGTCGCTTTGCACAATACTTATTACATTTCTATAAATATTCTACCGCAAATAATTACTAACTTTCCATTGCCCATCTTTTAGTGGTGATATCCTCAGTCCACTTTTTCAAATCAAGAACGCATTCCAACTTGTTTCCACTGTCTTCAAGGATGATTCCTTTTGCAATTTGTTTCAAAAGTCCATTCTGAACGAGTCCTTTGAAGTCTTTGAACCAATTCGCCCTCTGATTTTGAGCATCACAATTTGATAAAATCAAAAAAATTAAAATGGCTACACTAAATTTAACACTGCTTACATTTTTTATGGCCATATTGCCAACTGCACTTTATGAAAGCTGTGATATCATTTTCAAAACAATGAACGCAATTTTTACATTGACACGACACCCAGGTTCAGATGACTAAAATCAAAAATGTCATTTAATAAAAGTAGGGTTTAATTTGATTAAAATATAATTTTAAGAAAGATAAAAATATGATTGAAACAAAACCATTGATTGATTGATTTTCATTTGATTGAGAAGAGGCAAGACAAAATTTAGGAATTTTGTTATTTGTATGTAATCATGTCATTTTTATGTCATTAATTTTTTTCTGACTCATCCCATTTTTCCTTGCTAGAAGAACAATTCTGCACCCTTAACTCAAAACTTAATTTTTATATTATCAATCAACTTGTAAATTATCAATCTTCAAATAATGTGTACATAGGAAAAGACGCAAAAAATTAGGTCGGGACCGAGACTCAAACTCGGCACCTGTACTCTGACCGGGAGGAGCGCATTAACGAACTTTTACATCCCAACAAAACCGTTTGTCGTCATTTTTAACAATGTAATACTTTTTGCAGATATAATAAAAACTTTGTAGAAATACATGATAATCTTTTGAGAATGCATACTATGTATTTCAGAGTAATTAATTATCACGAATTGAACAATATCAAATTATGCAATGCATCTAGTAGCTTACCTTTTTTACTAACCTATTTTTTTCCAAAATGGTATTCCACCGCGGAATAACATTTTCAAAATAAAATAAAGTTTTACTATTTTTTTTACTCCAACTAAGCAGAACTTTGATTATTTATTTAACCTACCGCCGCGCGCGGCCGCACTGCGTGTGGTAAGTCCGCCTTTTTGCAGTTTTCTAGAAGAAGCAATTAACGAAATGTCTCGGGACTTAAGGAAATCCTTGTTAATTATATTTCCACTCTATGTACACTATCTGCACTCATCTCACCGTCCCCAGTCAGTTAAAATCTTGCTAGAAAGTGCAACAAACCAGTAGCATCACAGGCGCGGGTGAGAGTTGAGTATAAAAAAAAAGTTTCCCCAGGTCCTTAACATAATTGCAAGATACCATTAAATTTCTCTGTGTTTTTTTGTATTTACATACACTCTTCTCGCTAGCAACATTTGAACGGCATACTTGTTGTTAATGGTACATGTTGTATCTTGTAAATACACAAAATATAATACTCTGTTATTATTTCAATTTTCATTTTTTGACATGTGGTATATATTCACCAAAAATATTGTATTCTGTCAAAGCCTGGGACGCACGTGAGCCTGACATTTGGGGAATACTTTTTAGGAATATGAATACTCGTATTAATTAAGACTCTATGTGCTAAAATCTAAAACTATTTGTAGTAGATACAGAATTCTAATTTGTCAAATAAAATTATATTAAGCACAACTTAAAAAAAATGATTTTTTATAGTTTGAAGCAAAGTCGATGGTTTCAAATATTTAAAAACTAAAATTAGTTTTGCATTTCTATTAAATTAAAATTTCAACCCTGGGAGAACAATTGAAAAAAATCTCATATTTTTCCTCGATGGTAAATATTGAATATATTTTTTTCTTCGTCCATAAAAGTAAACATTTCATCTAAACAGTACCATGCGAGTACAATATATCTCTACTAATTTACAAAATAGACTAACGCCCGCAAACACAACTTATTATGAAAATGTCATAAGTACACGAACACTACATAAAGCAACATAATATATTGTACACGAATATAGCAAAGACTAAAGTGGTAAAAAGAGCATAGGCCATGAGGGATTACACAAATACAATCTCCTTCCCGAAAGCCTGAACATGGAGAATCAAATCAAACGAAGCCTATTAATTACAGGTTCCAGGAAATTCTAATAACCATTTGCAAATAGGCATCGCACTTTTGGAAATAGAAAGTATATTGTTTATCAATTTGATTATTAAGATAACTGAAAAAAATTCTTGTATCTTTTACAGAAATATATCAAATCTACTTTTCATGAAAAATCAAAAGCATATTTTTCATCCACATGAGAGAGAGCGAAATAATAATATGTCAAACATAAATTTGATATATTATTATTGCCTTTCAAATAAATAGTCATATTTTCACAGTGTCATCTTTCAATGTCAGCAGTGTCTGGGCAAGAAAATAAATATTTTTTACAATTCCTAAATATGTATCATTTTATCTGCATTATAATTTTACTATTTATTACCCTAGATAGAGCAATTAAAAACTAAAAATCTGGAAATTTATTGTTACTCAATTTTCACTGTAAAATATTTAAAAGGTAGGTACTTACTTGATCGCTTTTCTGAAATTCAAAAAAAAAATTGATTGATAATGTTCATCCACAGTTTAAATTTTGAAAAGTTCTTACTCCTACGAATATACGTACGTGCTCATATAGGAAACTATTTATTGTTAATAGAATTTTTTTTTTGCTTGTTTTCAACTTTCTAGGTAATCATATTTAGTACGTTTCCAGTTATCCTGATCAAAACTCAAAACCACAAAATGCAATTTATGAAAATTACTTTAAAGAGTCTATACTTAAGAGTCTGTTGAACATTAAGGATTTTTCAAATATCTTTTAAAGATTAATATTATAAATATTAACTTACTAACCATCACACCGTCTCACCGCAGAGGTAGGCAGAGAGGGCGGAGCACTATACAACTCTGTATTGGCACATACGTCTTGCTACATTCACATTCATACATCGTCTCATACATACTCTTCTGTTACTCGGACTCTTCACATGGCCCGATTCAAGTATTAGATTCACTTGATCTTGACATTTCTTCCTCGGGCGTCCCCGACTTCTTCTTCTATTAACTTTCGCATCATATAATCTTTTCACACTCTTTTCTTCGTCCATTCACTCTTCATGCTCCAACCATCTAAGCGTCCCTTTCTTGATCCTATTAATTACGCCTACAACATAAAAAATAATTTTATTTTATTAATTAACTAGCCATCATGCCGTCTTTCGCAGGGGTAGGTAGAGAAGATGGAACGCCGTACAACTCCTGTATTGACACGTTCTCCTTGCTTCATTCATAATCATGGATCGTCTCATACATACTCTTGTATTATTATGATTCTTAACTCAATTATTTGATTCACTTTCGCATCAAATGTTCTCCTCTTGTTCCTTTTCTCCACTGTCTACATTAGTATTGCATTTTCCCGGATCATTTATTTATCATATCGTTTATCATTGTATACATATTTTGCACCGAGATAGTGAGAGACCGCTTGATGTTTCGCTGTCTTGTCTTTAATCAAGGCCCAACAATTGTAATTCGTTAAGATATTCGGATGAAACATGATATATTTCAATCAAAGATAATACTCTTTTTAGATGTGGCATTGATTATATAAATTAATATTACATTGCATTGTTCGTGGATTTCCTCCAAATAAAATTATGATTACATTGTTAATTGTTATTTATTATGTATGTCTAATTAACGTATCTGTGCATGCGCAATTTAGTTTTTAGTTTTATTTTTGAATCAGATTCTCAAATAATTGAAAGCCAACTTTTATCAGTAAGACAGATAAGAACATTTTGAAGGAAGATATTTATGATCCTGTCAATTTCGACGAAATTTCAAAGTTCATCTCCATCCTACATGTGATAATATTTTTCAATTTTACCTTAAATTATGTTTTTATGCAAAATTACTGTGGCGACAAATATTTATCAATACTTGATTAAAAGAACTACATTTTTTGTAAATCAATTAAATGAGAACAAAGATGTTTCTATTGCATTGTTTTTATTTTTCGACTTTACATTTAGAGTATAAAAAACAATCTTTAAGTTGTTTTCTATACCTTTTAAATTCGTGTGCATTCACATTGTAAAATAACTTCGGAAGCCTTACATCTAAATGACTGACATTTCTGGAATGATGCGACAGTACTTTAAATTTTTTGTAATGTAACACGATATTTTTAGCAAACATTATTACATAACTGAGTAGAAGAAGAATTCCAGGCATCTTACATACCGTCTAGCATTTATAAATATTTTTTTTTTATTTTATGGTAGGAAATGAAACATACTAAGACTTTGTAAAGTGAAATTTAGTCATTTAATTAGAAATAAATGTTGTCCTTTTATTGTACCTTCTATAAGAACATTGGCATCACCATTTGCTGAATGCTGTGAAGCTGGGAAAGTAAAATTGGGGATGAGGGATAAAAGGGAAAAGAGTAAGGTTGAGAAGCATCCAAGCGAAAGCTTTTTCAGGGCACATTTAAGGGTCTTCCTGTGCATAATTTAATTTATTTGGATTATCTAAGTAAAGTTATTTTTTTACCCCGAGTTTCAAGCCCAACACCAATTTAACCCATAAAAGTTAAGATCAGCACAAATACCAAAAAAATCACAGATTTATACATTTATCTGTGCAGGAAAACTAATGAAGGAACTGTTTATTTAATCTTTTTTTCGGGTTCATAATATATACAGTAGCCGCGCTGTACAAATAGTTTTGTTAATCTGTACCTTTCTGTTTGAGCGTGCTCTAATTTAGAAAATTTATAAAATAAAAATCCTTGTATTTCGTGATACAGTGGGGCTCGTGATTGGGAGTCTGTTGAAATGCGCAGGTAATAACTAAAAACAATTGCTTGAGAATAATAAACAGGTGAAATAAAATATACGTAACATTATTTAATTAAGCAAAAGTAACGTGTACAAAAAACGGGAAAACACTATATTGAAGTTGAATATTTAAATAGTTTAGTTTATGGCATGCTCTGTTCTACTGAAGTTGTTTTTGGTTTTTCTCTCTCAAACGCTAAATTTTCATGGGGTACCGGATTTTTTTTATCTGAAAATAAAAATTTATGTTATTTTGTAAAATTTTGTGTTTTTGTATAAGCATGTACATTCAGAAATTCGCCATACTGAAAAACAAATATTTCTTATATGTAATAACAACAACAAAACAGAGTATTCTCACACATAATATGATTGGTTAGTCACAGATTAAAAATTAAACATTTAAAGCTAAGTACTAACCTGCTTTGAATATGAGTTTTTCCAGTACGGTCACTGGAGACTCAAAAGCCAAAACCATGAAATACGAAAGAATAATTGTCATCACTAGATCTCCCAAGAAAAGATGAAACTAAAAAAGTAAACATTTCGTTTTATTTACACAATATAAGTTTACTTATAACAAAATATGTAGTGTTCATAAAAAAATAATTAACGATCTTTGATAGATTTTTTTTAACTTACGATTCTCGTCATAGTAAAAGAACCAACAGTGGTCTCACTTGCAACTAAAAGGCTTTGGAGGCAAATGTGAATCAAATACATGGAGTATGATAGACGAGCCATGAATTCCCACAACCTCAGACTTAGAAACCAGTTCACAGGTCCTGAAAAACAAAATAATTATACAACCTATTTATAAAAATATGTGTTGTATGAATTTTAGATAAAAAGTTTTATTCTAGTTTCCCTGTGTTATTTTTTCACTGTTTTTTTTAAAGTAAAAAACCATTCAGAGCTTAAACAGATAAAATAAATATACAGTAGGAATTTTCATCAATGCTTCAATCATTGGAGACTTCTTCCATTTCTTTATAAGCTGGCTTTTCACTAATATATTTGACTAAACAGACAGGACTCCATTTAGTTTTAGATAGCCTGTAGATAATAAAGACATAGTTGACATCTGGTAAATTTTTTTTAAATGTGTTATTGAAAACCACCCACCTCCATATCCAAAAGCACAGGCACAGATCACCCATAAAACTCCCAACGTCCAGACAGTCTTACTGAAGGCCAGGTACGTGGTATCTTCCCAGTAGTTAAACTCATGAGAGCTGTCTTGTAGGGGCTTCAATACTAAAACCATGCCAAGCATCGCCGCCAAACTCACTATCCAACCAAGAGCAACAATTATCTACAACGAAAATATAAATTTCCACTTTAATCGGGACGTTTATGATCCTAGCTCTTATTATTGGTAAGAATTAATAATCTTTCAATTTACAATTAGGTTCAAATTTTGGGTTGTATATAAGGTAGTAATTGGGTTCTCATATGTTTAGTTCACCCCACATAACCATGCTTAAATTTTTAAAAATATTTTGTTTTATAAAATATAGTCAACTCAAAAAAGAAGACACAGGTTTATTGGCTTGGAAGCTGTTCCATTTATATTTTTTTAACTTTTGAAATACAGGGCATAAAAAAATTGTTTTTTTCATATATTTTTAGGCTTTTTTGTAATAATCTGTCACTGAATGGTAGCTTTTATAAAAAACCTCCCTCTAGCTGTTTTTAAAACATGATTAAATATAAAATAATAAAATTTAATTGTTTTTTGGGTCGAAATTTGTAATAAAAATGACAAAAGTGTGTTCTAACATAAATTTAGCGCTGAAAAAAGATGCGATGACGAAAAAAATAAATTTTAAAAGCCGTACATATTTTATGACGACGGAGCTCACTGTCCAATTGTGTTTTTTTGCAAATCAGTTAAATAAATTAGAATTTTTCCTTGATACCTTATTCATTGTAATCTCCTTAGGGTTGCATACCCTTAAAAGGTACCCAGCGATTATTCCTATCAGCCACGGGGTTGCTCTTGTGTGAGTTGCATTGTAATAGTCTTTCCCACGAGTTCCTGCGTTTGGATCTCTAAACATGTTCCAAAGAAACAGGTATAAAATTAATATCATAAATTACAAGAAAATTTATATCTCAAGTGCGACGATTAGCTCAAAAATAAAGCAGTGTTTTTCTTACTTGAAAGTCATAAAAGCGGCATACCAAGCGTTTTGATAACA
The DNA here is from genome assembly GCA_022651775.1 of Drusus annulatus. Classification (NCBI taxonomy): domain Eukaryota; kingdom Metazoa; phylum Arthropoda; class Insecta; order Trichoptera; family Limnephilidae; genus Drusus; species Drusus annulatus. Next base: position 214,004 of record JAGWCC010000522.1, on the reverse strand, counting down.
AATAACGAATACTGTGACTAGGGAAGCCACTGTCCAAGCCCCAGCCCACGCCAAACCAAACTTGGCATGCTTCAGAATTGGAAAAAGCAGAAGTGGAGACAGTATGTAAAGCTGCATGTCCACAGACAGGTACCAAGTATGAAGTAGACACTGAAAGTAATAAAAAACGGTACTTTTTTTTACATTTTTTTTAAACAACATAGTTACTTTCAAACAGTGAAAAAAATGTCATACAAGAAAGAAAAAATAGTATTGAAAAACAGGTACATCCAGAGTCAAATAGTTTCTACAATTAATCAAGCTCTGCTAGATGAAAAAAAACTCTACTCACGTTTACTTATATTGTGATATTGACGTACTAAATATATCATCAACATTGAATTTAACCAGTCATATTGTTACAGATTATCAAAATCTTATTCACTACAAAAAATTATTCCGGCAAAAATGTATTTTTATTTAACTATGGTTTCTGAACCAGAGAAACCTTAAAAAAGTATTCAAAATCTACCAATCTTGTGTATTTGAAAGGTAGACATGTCAAGCAAGAAAACAATATTACTTGGTTGTGTTTACGTACAAGTATGACATTTTCAAAATGGAAACTAACGTACCTATGTACTCGTATATGTTAGGAAATTTATCAAATTTTGATTTTTTATCTACCTATAGTATATTGTACCAGATAATATTAATTTTTCTACATTTAAAAAATGCTTTCATATTATGCAATACGTGATTGCAAGCTTAACAAAGCAAGTTTTCTAAAGTGTAATTTTACTAAGGTACGCGCCAAATAACATTCAAAAATGAAAATATTTGTTTTTCAAATCAATTTAAAATCAGTGCTTGCTGTAATTTTGAATGGCTTATGAATAGTTTATTTATAATAACGATAACACTTATCTTTTAACAAATTAAGAGAGAATCAATTGGTGCTTCGACGATTACAAACCGTGATTTACCAAAATTTCAATAACGACATCTGTATTATGGTTAATTACAAAATACACTTTGTATTTTCATTTTTCAAATGCTCGTTTACTTAATGTATCAATCGATGGCGATGGTAAATATAAACAATTACTGATGCTGCGAGATGAAAGATAGCAAATCACCGTGAAAGGTTTTTTTTATTAATTTCTCAATTTTTATTTTATTAAATTTTGGACGATTAACGTTTCAATTCCACCTTTCGTAGATTTAGTTCTGATCTTAAGCAATTAAGTGGAAATAAACACAAAACATTTAATTTATATTCAACGTTTGCAAAGCGCAATATGAGAAAACCTTTTTTAAATCATACCATGAAATCAGGGTTGACGTAGTTCTGAATGTAAAGTAATGTAGACCACCAATATTCTCTACAAGGATCAATCATGTCCCAATTGAATTGCTTCCATAATGGACCACTTCCTATCCGGGCCCATAGTGTGGCTTGTAGAAGTGCTACCAACATAAGGGCAGGCGTCAGGCGTAAGAAGCGATGGAGATAGAACATGGGAATATCTCGAAGAGATTCTGTAAAAATCAATTGATTTTATTTAAAATAAATTAACATTTTTCGTATTTATTATTTATTTGACGACCATACACAAAGTTATGGAGACGGAAAGGAGGTGGGTGCCAGAGGTATTGCAGTATTTCGCTATTTAAATCTGATAACTAAAATACGACTTATGCCATTTCAAACAAGACTTTGTTTTAGAAATGTAGTGTCTTAAAGTGGAGGTCTGAAGGTACAAAAAGTATCCAGAGCCAAGAAATCTACCGCTCGTAGATTGATATTGTAGATTTGTTTAAATACAATTCACTTAGTACCACTCATTGTGCTATCGATGAGTACTCCGTTGCAATCTCTCTTTCTCTTACACGCACCTTTCGTAAGAAAAAAAAGGAAAAGAAAACTCTAGAAAGATCTCAGCCTCCATGTACAAACGTTTGATATTTTGAGCACCAAATAAGTCTGTATTAATTTATTTATTTACGGTTTTTAGGGCGTCTATATAAAAATATTACATCTGTGTACAAAATAAGGTTTATTATAGAATACTGTTTGTTAAAAATCACACTAGTACAGATGAACGTACGTACTCACAAAGGTTTTTGTTTTGTATTTATTTTTTATATATTATTGACGTTATGTATATTTTGAAAGCAGTGCGGCAACATTAAAAAGAACACAATTTGAAAGACATCTACATTGAAAAAAAATGGAAATGACTTACTATTTTCAGGGTTGCGGAAGAAGGTGTAAGATATGAGTAGTCCACTCAGTAGAAAAAATGTATCAACAGCCAAATTCGCAGAAAGTAAGCTTGTAGCCCCATACGTTTTTGTCCACTAGAAATCAAACACCAATAATTTACATATGAGCAGTATCTACTAAAACTCTAAATTACCTCACACAAAAAAAAACTATCTATTAATGGATGTGATTCGGTTATAATATTGACACACATGCTTTTATTAGAGTGATAAGTGTAATTTGACGCTATTCATAGTCGAGTGGTTAAGACGCTCAACTACGAATCCAAAGGTTCAAATCCTGGCGTTCGCAAATAAACTTTATAAAACAATTAACAGAAGATATTAGGTCCAGCCCTGAGCCAAATGGCGCCTGGCAAATACATATTTTGGAAACCCTTGTTAAAACTTAAATTTAATAGACATTTTCAAAAAAAAAATTTACGCCTAATAAAATAACTTTGGTGTAATTATAGTATACATGTACTCGCATATCTTCATCATTTTTAACATCGAATCATACAATCATACAAAAAGCATAGTTTTTATAGAAATGTCAACACTTGTTTTTGGCGGGTTTTCTCTCTGAAAATATTTTAACATTAACTAACATATCCAAAAACACGTACGAGCATGTATTAAATGTAAATGTTTTGCTGTGTTGAATAAGAAAAGTAACATAATGATTCGTGTATTGCTAAAAAAAAACACAATAAGACGACAATAAGCGTCATAAATAATAATATGATTTCCAAGTAGCTTTATGTTTCTATTGCATTGTTCTTTTCTCAACTTTACATTATATCAGTGTGGAAAAATATGATTTTCGTTTATTTATATTTTTATATGTTTCCGTGTATTTATTTTAATTTTGTGTACATTCACACTGTGAAGAAAACGCTGGTTATGTCATTCCTATGTATGGTAGATTCTTTAAAATTCTTTCAGTAGTTATTTGGTTTGTAAATGTTAAAATCAAAGTAAAACAAGTTTTTTTTCGTTTGTTCAGACAAAGTGATGGAATTGTCACCTCGAATTTTACTGTTTCAACACGCTGAGTGTAAGTCAATTAATTAATTGTTTAAAAAGCTCCCTTGTCATTCTGGACTGCCTTGGCACATATTAATTTGTCATTAAAAAATTGCCATATTCACCGAATGCACGAGGATGTGTAATTTTATAATGTTTTCCTTGAAATTAAATGAAGTGCCGTTTTCAACTCTCCAGTGGAACCAAATGAACCAAAAAAGTGATGAACTACAGCAGATTCAGTGAAAAAATTTTCGAGGAAAATTTATTTAAAAAACAACACTTTGCGGGTAAAAAGCGAGCTTTCCGATCGGAATTAATATGTCGTTTTTTCAGGTTTTATGAGACCGAATGACCGAATGTGAACTATAGACTATCAAATGAAAAAATCCTCCAAAAGCAACATTTGTTAAGAAAATACCATGTTGCGGGCAAAATGTGAGCCTTGGGATTGGAAATTAGATGTCAATTTCTCAAGCTCTATGAAACCAAATGATGTGAACTTTTGGAATTGATTAATAATGATGAACTTAAGACGATTAAATGAAAAAATAAACATTTGTCAATAAAAATGACCACTTTACGGGCAAAATGCGAGCCTTGGGGTCGGAAATAGGATGCCGTTTTCTCAGGAATTATGGAATCGAATGACGTTTACCTTTAAAATTGTGTTGATTGTGATGAATTTAAAAAGATTTTCTGAAAAAATGTAGCCAAAGAAACATTTGTTAAGAAAATACCATTTTGCGGGCAAAATGTGAGCCTTGGGGTCGGGAATTAGATGTCATTTTCTCAACCTCTATGGAACTAAATGATGTGAACTTTTGGAATTCGGTTAATAATGATAAACTTAAGACGATTGAATAAAAAAATCTTCAAAAAGAAACATTTAAAAAAAAAATACCACTTTGCAGGCAAAATGCAAGTTTTGTGGTCAAAACATAGATGCCGTAATATTAGGCTCCATAAGATCGAATAACGTGAGTCTTTCAAATTCTGTTAATAATCATAAATTCAAGAAGATCAAATGAAAAAATCGCAAAAATAAATATTTGTTAAAAAAATACCACTTTGCCGGAAAAAAACGAGATTTAGGGTCGGAAATTAGATTAGATTAGTCAGCTAGTAAGTTGTAGGGTCGCGCTAACGAGTAAGCTAGTAAAAACAAGTGGTGTTTTCTGAATAAAAGTACGTGTGTGTTTTTTTTATTCAAACTCACATATTTTAATGCATAATCATGTTCAAAAAACCTTATCTACCACACAGTAAACCTTTTAATTTCGAATAGCACTTCATATTATGAAAATATTAGATGAAAAATATTATCGATAACCACTGTGAAAGTCACCTCGTTCCTACATAAATCTCATTCATAAAACACAAGAACCATAACCATCAATTTCAACCGTTTGTGTTTGTACTATATAACTTGTCTAATAAACAAAAAAGGAATTGCTTGAAGAAGCTTCTTGCAAACTCTCCTTAATTACTTTATTTTTTATCTGAAAGCGTATTTTCTTCTGAATTTTTAAATGCTTAATCAATAATTTTAAAAAACTTACTAATGTTATTATGTATTCTTATTTGTTTTATTTTGAAATTATGTATTTGCTTTTATTTTTTACTTTATGTATTTTATTATTTTTTTTTAATTTTATTGTTACCCGTCTTAAAACAGACATTGTCTGGTGAAGTGAGTAAATTACGTGTATTTATAACAACCTCTAAATTGATAGTAAACTCGTGGGTTGCCAGCAGTAAAATTAATTTTAATAATTGCATTTGGAACACGAGTTTGTCAAAAAATGATTAAAAAAATTTTTTAAAAACGTCTAATTGCATCACAAATTTGAATATGATTTGCGAGTAGCCAAACGTTTTGTCTACCTACCCTGCGAATGACATGACAATTTATTACGTATTTATTATTTTGCATAAATAAAGCATACCATCCTCAAAAATCATCATTTTAATTTTAAAAGAAATACCTCTATAAGATCAATATGGTTGTCCAAAGGAAAGATCAGGCTGACGCCATTTCTGTGTCCCCACATGATCCAAAACAGAGACAACATCCTGATCCCGTGTATACAGGCCAGAGGCCCGGGGTCCTTGCTGAGGGTAATTAATCTTTTAGAGTTTGTGTACATCGAGAAGGAGGTCAATAAAACGCTCTGAATTTTGGCTTCATCTAAAAAAAAAGTAAATACAAGTGTTTATTTTATTTTTATTTAGTGTTTTATAGTTTATTTGGTCAAACTCCGTTTGATTCTAAAGGATTTTTATTTTTATAATTGCAAATATTATTCAAAATAAAAAAGTTTGACTTTGTTATTTTAAAAGTACTGCTTTGCAATAAAAATAATTACACCAAAAACCTTAAAAATCTAAAACGTTTGTTCAGACAATGTAAATTATTACCAATTACCTTTATTTATTATTTTAAACCAGAGATCATAAGCTGTGCTAAAAAGCAGCAAGCATACAATAATGATCATGATGACACTAAAAGAAATAACAAATACATATTATTTTTCTTACAACTAGTTATTTCGAACTGATTTTTCGAAGTTCTAACTCTCTTTTTTCGCCAGCTATTTTCTTAATAATGGAATCAAATACAAAACAAATATTCTGCGGCTTATCTCATTAATTGGCAGTTAATTTCAAAATATTATTCCGTATAGTTAATGATAAACTATTGAATTATTTTTACTCAAGAAATTTCAACAGAAAAAAACGTGCTAATGTCATGCCATCACACCGCAACGTTTGAAAGTTTTTTTGCTTTTCAGTTATAGTTATATTTTGTAAGACAAAAATGGCAAAAAATGTTATTTATTTAACTTACACTGCAGTCACATCACCAGCTGACCATGGTATTATGTCGTTAGTATTACAATACTCCCAAGGCAAGGAAATAGATATATTATATGGATTAAACACAGATTTAAGAACCAAATCGACATCTGATGACTTACAAGAAGCCGGCATGCAAATCGCCAAACTGAACGCAATACCATCTGCATCCATATTCATAAACCTAAAAAAACAATTAAAAAAATTAGAATATAAATATTCTTCTCGAAATCAAGAGTTCAAAAAAACTCGTGACGCTGAACAACGACAACTGCCTTGACAACGATAGCAACTATTGGAAACATTTTTTGTAAACTGTAATTTTTTTAAAACGACGCTGGTAGCCTTAAACTCCAAATGTAGTAGGTGGCTTGAATAATAAAAAAAATGTAAGCAATTATTACTTTTCTGTAATATTATCTCCAATTAGGCCACGAAAACTTACTTATAAAACTAGTGAATACGTGTACAAATAGTGTCCAAGACTCAAATACAAATTGAACCTGTTGGGAGAAAGCTTTACGTAACTAATATTAATCAGGTTCTTCATAGTTTACCGTTGATTGGGAATTCCGTGTATATTGGGTTTGACAGAAAAGCCTTCAGTGCTAATAATCCCCGAGGGCACAGGAATTCTGGCAAGGCAGTACTTTCCCTTGATAGTTCGGGACGAATCTTCCCTTTGGTGACTGATTGCAACACATTCATCATACTGGCCGAGGCTGTTGATGTTACCTTTCAGTAAGCCATAGGGCGGACGCCCTCCTGCATCAAGCACTGTAATAATTCAAAAATATTTATAAAAATCAACATTATATTATTTTATGAAAATATATTTTTAAGAAACTCGTATATTGAAGGGGATGATACATTTATGCATTTAAAGGGAAATCGTTTGAATATTGAAAACACTAAAATATTTTCAACTGTTATTAAATCAGTAAGCCTTCCGATCGATTTAATTAACTAGATGGCATAGTTAATTAAACGAATTTTTCCATTAATTAAGGCGCTTAATTTTTATTTCCAAAACTGACATTTTATTATTTATTTATTTTTTATACAAATGTGAAATTAATTAATGTTTTTAAATAATGGAAACTATCGAGATTGCTTCACACTATTAAGAATCATTTATTCAAAACGTGTGCTACATATAATTTTTTTTGACAAATTAATATTTTGTTACTCTACAAGCAGGTTTGGTTTGTGGCACTCAGCGCCTTGATTATAATTATCGCCTTATGCATAAAGATAAAAAAAATAAGTAATTTTATTATTTTCATTTATTCAGAGTGTGTTTAAGAGCATTTTCAGTAACTTTTTAGCACTCATTTATTATCAAAAGTGATACATATATGCACAACAATATTTAATGCGTGGATAATAACTAGAACCATTACAATTTTGACTACACATTTTGTTATTTTTGTTTTGTGCGCCTATTAATTGTAGTGAGATTTTCATTTTTTAGAAGCTACATGCAATATTTTTCCATTGATACATAAAAGTATATTTTCGCCAAACTTAACTATTTTAAAAATAAAAGATCCATTATTACCAATAAATAATAAAAGTTATTAAAAAAACTAAAACATGTTTGTACGTCGCTTTGCAGAATACTAATTAAATTTCTATAAATATTCAACCGCAAATAATTACTTACTTTCCATTGCCCATCTTTTAGTGGTGATATCCTCAGTCCACTTTTTCAAATCAAGAACGCATTCCAACTTGTTTCCACTGTCTTCGACGATGATTCCTTTCGCGATTTGTCTCAAAAGTCCATTCTGGACGAGTCCTTTGAAGTCTTCGATCCAATTAGCACTCTGATTTTTTGCATTACAATTTGATAAAATCATAAAAATTAAAATAACTGCATTAAATTTAACACTGTATACATTTTTAACAGCCATATTCCAAACTGTACTTTATGAAAGCTGTGATATCTTTTTTGAAACAATGAACCCAATTTGTGCATTGACACGACACCCAGATCTAGATGACCAGAATCAAATATGTAATAAAATAAAAGAAGGGTTTTATGTGATAAAAATGTTTTTTCAAGAAAGATAAAAATAAGATTATTACACAAACATAAATATGAAACACCTATCTCATTTTTATAGATGAGATTAAAATATCGTAAAAATGTTATCAATGTACGTAATTAACATCATATATTTCAAGCTGGACTCTAGAGATTTCCAGTATCTCGTCAATTTCGTAGCGCTCTGAGCTATTCCCTGCAAAAATAACTATATTGTGCCAATAACTTAGAGACCAGGTGTCATGCGCATATACTTATTTCCTACCTATGTACGTTTCCAAGGAAGTGAATATAATTAAGCCATCGTGGAACAAATCATGGATTTTATTCTTTGATCCATTTTTTTCAAAAATAAAAAATCGAAGAACACACAAAAACGTGACTTACCTTTCCAGTTGTCAAAAACAAACCACTAATCCAATATGGTTGATAATGCTAACATATGATAAACATATGTGTACCAACATAACAAAACAAATAATTAATAATCGAATGTACACAGCCCGCGAAAATTCAAAATTCACCTTTTCTTTTGAACAGGCTTTGTATATGTTACTCCAACTACGCTATATTTTTAAAAATATTTTAACATTTTTGGTTATAAAGTGTTAAATTTATAAAGTGTTGTTATTACAATATTTAATGATATCATTGATTTGTTTTACAAATTCATACATGGTACATTACCAATGAGTTAAAATAAATTCATTAAGGCTGGATATTGACACATTTATCTTCATTATAATTGTGACTGATTTTATATGCATATACAAATATCAAAATTCCTAAATTTTGTTCTGGCTCTCCTTAACAACTGCGTTTATTGACTTATTCCGTTCTTCCTTGCGCACACAGATATACGAGTAAACAACTAATAATACAGTAGTTTTACCCGACCTGTGCTGCCAAACCCCTGTTTTAACCGTGTAAGTTTCGCAGACAAGCGATCGTACAAAAATTATCTCCTGAAGTGTTTCAACAATTTCAAAAACGTGACTCAAATACGCGAAAAACTCTGCTAAGCTGCATTTTTAATTATGATCTCCGCGGCAGTTTACGTTGCTCCTGGAAAATGATTTCACCGAGTTCACAAACTTTACACACTATGCAAATTAGTTACTTAAAATTTTATGGTAGAATGCTTTTAGCTTTTGCAGTAATGAAAACGAACCAATTAGTAACTTTCAATACGAGAAAATTTTCACCCTTGCGGAACTTATTTTATTTGTAATAGTGTACGAGTATACTGCAGCGATGGGTTTAGTCTAAGCAACTGATTTCATTAAAATATTGATTGGTGTTTTGAAATAATCGCTGGCACACAGTTTGGCCATCTTGGATTTCGCCTATCCAATTTTTCAGTTGTTTACCCGACAACGTTATTATTTGCCTAAATACAGGGATGGCCAAAAGATGCCGAAAGACGATTAAAATATACCAAAACATTGATAAAAAATACGGACAAAACATGCCATAGTGTTTGTTACTCGCTCTTATTTTCCGGTTGACAAGGTGTGACTGGCAATTCAGATCAAGTCACCAAACACGACTTATGCCATTTTAAGCGACCAACGTTTCGATCCTGGCTAAAAAAAATACATTTTATTTTATAAAATATTTTGAAAATTATATTTGACATAATCTAAAATTTTATAAATACGTATTTCAAAATTTCAATAAAAATACGTTATTTTTTAACTTAATACATAATTAAATAAAATGAAATAATAATTTGTAAAAGACCACAGTTTTTATTTTATTTTTAATGACCGACTGGTTTTGCTTAGCCTAAGCATCATTAGGGTACAAAATCAAAGTAAAGAAAAATTACAAAGTGTGCGGTTATATTTACATTCAGAGGGAGATCAAAAATATCAAATAAAATAGAGAACCTGATGATACTTAGACTAAGCGAAATCGGTCGGTCGTAAAAAATAAAATATCTGTGGTCTTATACAGAGTAATTATTTCATTTTTATTAAATATGTCAAACCGCAAAGTAATTGCTTTCTACGGAAATATAAATACTCTTCATTAAATTACAATGTCAACACACTTAGTCTACCTTTCTATGAATTTCTTAATTTTATTTTTTTATTATACTTATTTTCTTACGTCGAGCAACATATGGGTCGAGGGCAAAAAAGATTACCGCTCTGACGCAGAAATTTTCACCACACTCACAACCTTCTGCTGGGTACGCTCGTATTTCACTTCCTGTGGCTCAGAAGGTAGGGGTGTGCCGCCACCTATTTCTTCAGACTGCTGCGAGATTGTTTCGAAAACTCGAATTCCGGAGAGCATAAATCTATGTTTCGAGGACTATCGGAGACAACGTCAGCATAGATTGTTTTATCTCCTCGCTGGTAGAATCAGCCTTTCAAAGATTCTTCCGATGGGATGGATAAATTGCGCGTAGCTCTGCAGAATGCAGCAAGTCCACACCAAACCCGTTTACAGATAAAATCACTTTTGTGATAAGGGTAACTTTTTGTATCTACATAACCATCCTTACAGTAGTATTTTAATTTAGGTGTGAGGTTATCATTGATGTAATCTTCTTGATGAAATTTCATGCAAATTTAGTTATTTTGCGGGCTGACTTCTTTCTATTAATTACAGATTAGGTTATACTATGCATTATTTTGAAAAAACCAGTCCCCTGTTAGTAAAAATAGTGATCATTTTCAAAAATATTTTATTCATCGATAAAAATTAAAATTCTATGATCATCACCGTCATCATTTGTAATGGAGTTTTTGTTGGTCTTTGGCCTGGTAACCTTGGTGACCATTGGTAACAATTTGTTTATAACATATTTGTGTTTTAGCTCCAACTTGGTTGAACGGAGTAAGGAAGAAATATAGAAGGAATGAGAACAAAAGGGTTGGAGATATTTTAAAGAAAGTACTCAATTTTAACTTTATAGCACTAAACCACTTCACGAAACATAACTTCTTGTAATGTAAAGTGGGAGTTAGTCAGTATGTGCAATATTTGAACTCAAGACCTAATGAATATAAGTTTATATCGTGACTTGTGTTTAGGTATATTTATTATTATTTAAAATACCCAATATTTTGAATACATTTATATTAATAAAGAAAATTAAGAAACGAGTACTTATTGTTTTGACATGTGGAGCGGATGTACGTAGAAAGAAAGGGTAAAAAGAAAATGTATATATCGTATTGTAGAAATTTTGAACAGTGCCAGGGAATATTTCTTCTTCTTCCTGTGTCAACTGTTGTTAGAGGTGCATAAATGAAGAGAAAATCTTTTCTACCGGGTGATCGGGCTGCCTTTTGCTACTGTAGGGCTTTTTGTATATGTTTATATACAAGTACTTTAAGTGAAATTTTGGACACTATGTTTTTTGTGCTATTTGCAATCTTTTATTTAAGCCCTCTCACTAAGGTTAGGGAAGGAACAAGATGGAATTTGGACGGAGATGAAGGGGGTCCGTACTAAGAGTCCAGCGGCCAAGGTTGGAAATGGAAGGATTCGGGTTTGAATCTTATTTGGAATAAAAAAAAATAGAATATATGATGAAAATGTGCATATTAGAAAAAGTCGGAGACGCCCATGAAAGACAGATACAGATTTTTTTTTCATTCTTAAACCCACCTGAGTCTTATTTTTTTGCATTTTTTCGTTACATTCCATAAACGTTATTCATTTAGATAAAGGTTAATGCAATTAAATGTTTTCAAATTAAAATATTATAAAGATGGTGACAATTTTTCTATCATTCAAAGATTTGTAGGTTTCTACAACTTTTAAATGAATAAAAATAAAAAACAACTTAAGCCAAGTGTTTGCATTGGGTTATTGGATAATGTATTCCTGTAAGGAGCAGGTGTGATCACGTGCGCTTAACTTCTTGCGTAAATAAAATATGTAGGAGAGCACTAATTGCGAGTAAGCACTTATCTTGTCTTCGCAAAACATTACAAATTCAAAGACCGCACTTTGCCTAATTCTAATTACGTTTATAAAATATTTATATCATACATTAGTCGTTTCCCGTGTAAAATTACGGGATGTAACTCAACTTACCAAGATTTTTTTTTGCTTTATTCTACCCATTTTACATATGGAATAATGCTAAAATGCATTATATATAGCTAGGTACCTACTTTATTAGGTGGGTAAGGATATGAAAAGTTTTTTTTTAAACTAGGCAATTTCATTTAATATCAGATCCAAGCTAGAAATATTCAAATTCGTTCAGAAAAATGTGCTAACAAAAAATATTATATTTATTTTATTTATTTATTTTATATTAGTTACTTTGTACATTTAAGTTTACAAGTATCTAATTATTTCATTTTCTTTTTGACTAATAATATTTTAACTTAAACACTACTTATTATTTTGGTTTACATGCATTTTAAATAATTTTTACAGGCTTTTTTAAATTTATTGATAGGCATAATTTTGATGGTTTCCGGCAGCGCACTATACGATTTAATTCCTTTATATAGTACGCTGTTTTGGGTGTTGGCTTTATTCTTTTCTGGTAGTCTAATTTCTTTGCATGCCCTTGTATTATACTTGTGAATATCAACATTGTAGATAATTTTGTCAGAAAAATACTCTGGTAACAAGTTGTTCTTCATTTTATGTATAAACATCAATGTGTTCAATGTCAGCATCTATTTAACTGTCAGTTAATTTAGTTCCTCTGACATTTTAGCTACTTTTGAGTATCTATTTCGCCCAAGTATAATTCTCATTGCTCTATATATATATATATATATATATATAAAAATAATTTTTGTAAAAAAAAAAAACTGTTTGATGAAAACAAAAAAAGCATTTCTAAAATACCCCCTAATAACCCCTAAAAGTTTTTTTTTTAATTTAAATCAAGTTTGACAAAAAATAAATTATGGAATTATAGATTATATTCATGTTTTATTCAATGTTAAAATACTTTGGGCAAAAGCTTAATATAAAACAGAATTGAATCAAAAGGTTTACTGAAGCTTTTCACCGTTTTTTTCGAAAGAACCTTCCTTCGTCGGGATAGAAATTAAACAAACAACGAATGGAAAAAGAAAAAAGTCATTAAGTAGGAAATGTGAAAAGCACCCCTCATATCATTTTCGGATCCATTAACAAAACATTATTAATTTTGTTTTTCTTGGTAGTTAAACTTTTATTCTGAAGATGAAAGGCTGCTTTGGAAATCTGCAGGTAATTAAGATAAACTTTATGGTTTAATATAATAAATAAACCCAAAAATATTTAAACTCTCCCAACGAACATCTTTACTTTAGAGCTGTTTAATCTTCGTAATATAAATATAATAAATGTGAATACCGCACAAGAGTCTCAACTACTCCAAACCGTCTAGAGCCAGTGAGACTATGGCATCCCCAATTGGGGTGTGTTGTGAGGCTGAAGGTAATGGGGAGGGGAAGGAAATGGGGAAGACGACGGTTGGGAAGTACCTTGCTATTCAGATCAGGTCACCAAAAACGGCTAATGCTATTTCAACAACGTTTCGATTCTGAATGGGGCTTTCACCAGGGCGATACTTAGAGTATCTACCACTCTGGAACGTGCCGCAAACACACTTTTTATTATTTTATATGAATTAAATGTAACACATGATAATTAAATAAATGTTATTGGCGCACGTCGGGTTTGAACCCGTGACCTCTGGATTCGTAGTCGAGCGTCTTACCAATCGACCGTGGAGGCCGTCAAAGTGTTAGAAAACTCGTTTATGTTATAAAGCTTCATTCAGACAAAGTAACTACATATATCATCGCTGGAAAGGCAAAACGGCGGAAGCGCCATTTTGAGAAGTTGACACCAGAGCACTTCAAAATTTGTAACTGGTTGGATTTTTGAAAAAAAGTTAACTCAATACTCTCACTGAGTTATCTAAAGCGACACAAGGCTATAAAACTGACAAATTTGTTATTGCTTGAGTCAAGCCTTCTCCCAAATAGTCAATATATTCTAGATGACTGAAGGGCCACAAAAGTCTTCAGAATCAAACGAGAGTCAGAGATTTTGGCGTCATTTGTTGGGAGTTACTTAGTTAAGATGTTTTTTGATGGCAAAGGGAGTAGGGAACGGAATGAGAAAGGGCAGAGAAAAGTTGAGAAGTACATTTTTATCAGAGCTGGTCACCACGGCTAAAACCATTGAATGGAACGTTTTGATTTTAAATGGTGGATTTCACCAGGACTATACTGAGAGTATTTACCACTCTGGAAGGAGCCGTTAACAGACTATATATTATTTTATATAAATTTAATGTGAAAAAACACAATTAAATTTGAAATATTCACTTTTTGCATGCCGGGATTTAAACCCGCGATCTCTGGATTCTTTTTGACGATCTGAACTGATTGATTTAATGCAAAAAATCCATATATTTCTTGGTTTTAAAATAACGAAAATAAAAACACGTGGAAATGAAAATTCAAGCAGCTCTAGTGCAAAGTTACAATTTTGTACATTTGACATTGGTTGTTGAGACATAATTTTTGCTAATAATTTTTATTTAATTCTGTCAAAGCACAATGAAATTGCTTCACAGTCTCTATAAGCGCCCTTGAGGTGATTTTCCCACAAAAACGGCGCTATAAAAGTTGTCCATTTATTATTATTATTATAAAATGTCCTCTTCTCTTCCAAATTTGAAATAAAATCCTGTTATTTATTTTACCCAAATCTCTATACAAGGTCAGCACTTGAATGGTCAATTCTTAAAACATATTCCACCTGCTGTCTGTTCCCATATTTTTTATGTAGACGAGGGTTGAAAACCCTATTTTTCTCAAACAAGTGGTCGAAAGGGCATCAAAACACTTTTAGAGCGTCTACTATATTCCGGATATCCGACAGGTAGTTTGTCTGATTATAGATATATTATGAGGCTATATGAACGCACCTTGTAGTTTTAAAGAGCAAACCAGTCTAAACTAAACGCGTTACAGCTTGTCACATTGCTTGCTTGAACAAGTTTTTTTACTGTTATTTTTTTAAACAGATTACTGATCCCCGGACCTCTTCAAACTTATCCAGGACTCTAGTTTCAAGTCTATTTTACTAGGATGATTTTCAAAATTTTGCTTATACCCTCTTAATTCAACAAAGGCACTATCGTAAGCATGTTTCTATTTTATCAATAACTCACCGCCTAGACAATTTTGATTATGTTTCGTCACCATTGTATTTAATATTACTTAGAAATTAATTTAACTTAAGTCGATGTTTACTGTTTGTTTAACCTTTAGATTTGAACCAAATAAGTCGCTTTTTCTGTTTTTTTCACTAATTATTTTTATTATTTATTGTTCATCGAAGTGATTAGTTTTTGAAACTAGTTTTTTTTTTAACATTTGTTCTAAAATAATCTATTTTATTGTAAAGTTTATTATAAGTTTTGCTAGTTTGAGTGATGCTTTATTGTGACAGCAGTTGGCATTCAAAGTCATAACGAAAGAATTTTAATTAAATCGGTTTCCAGTCTAATAAATAATTACGCATTACAAAGGGAGTAACAACATATGTTTATATAAATACGTCACCTCTATGTAGCCTAACCACAGTTTGAATTTAGCTTTAAACGCCAAGCAGCGGTCATGATAAAACATCACACAAACCAGCAGAACTTATTAATTACATTTGATAGACTTGATTGGTTTTAATTATCCAAAAAATCACAAATGTAATTTGCGAAACTTTTCAGAGAGAATTTAAATATGTTCGGATTTTCCGAAATTCGTATTCGAATTTTTCCTTCTTTATAAAAGGGGTTCAATTATTTATGTTGTCATATGTTGTTTAGATTACTGCAACGGAATATACGCTAGTCTTCCTAAATATCAAATTAACAAACTACAACTAGTCTTCAACGCCGCGGCAAGACTTATCACCGGCGTATCAAAATATTCGCATATCTCAGAGCACCTCAAAAATCTTCACTGGCTTAAATGTCCCGAAAGAATCCAGTTTAAGCTTTGCTAGATGGTTTTCAAATCAATTAACGGAATGGCTCCGGCTTATTTATCGGAATTGTGTATTCCTGAAGATTCCAATTCGCGACAGTCAACTCTTAGATCGGCAATGTCATCGGCTATCGGAAGGTTGAAAGAACCAAAGCGCACACCAGACACTAAGTTCGAAGAGCGCGCCTTTGGAGTGTCAGAAAAAAAAAAAATAAACAAAAATAAAAAATAAATAAAAATTTAAGTTATTCTAAATTTTAAGTTATTATGATATGGTGATTGTGTCCTGCCAGAAGTGACCTGCCAGGTAAGTATTATGCTGTATATTTATATAAACTAAGAATTAATATTAAGTAGAAATTAAGATTTGTACAGCGCCCTTGAGGTGATTTTTCACAAAAACGGCGCTATACAAATTATCCAAATATTATTATTGTGTACTGCAAGTTTATTATATTTAGTCATCATTTTCTTAGTCCTAAGCAAACAGCAACCACCATTCCCTAAAGAATCTTAAACTGCTTCTGTTCGGGGATTACTTCTTCCCAGCGATGTTCGTTAAAACCACAACTTTATTGATGACTACCAGATTCAAGAGGACGACTGACTCCAAATTGAACACTGAGAAGTTCGCTTCGTATTGCTTTATATTAAACTTTTGAACGCTGTCGAAGTTCTCAGAAACTTTTTGTACCGTTCAATCTAGACTTTGGATTATTCAAGAAGCTTTTCCGATGGAAGAAAGTATTTATTTGTATCTATAAACGTTTGATTTAGCAATAAAGTGCATTTATACATATTTTTTTCACCATAACACCGGGATGTTCTTAGCATGGCGGATGAAGAATATATTAAATTTGTACACTCATCCAAACGTTTTTTTTGTGAAATTAAAATATAAAAAAACAGCGGCATAATATAATACGGTTCCTATAGATTGTTAGCCCTTCACTCGTGGTTTTTTGTGTTTGTCTTTCTTTTAAACTTTTTTTTTTAAAACTTTTTTTCGCATTCAGCCGGACGCTGAGCAATTCTGTAAAACAAATAAATTTAATTAAAATATATTATAACAAATCTAAAGTAAGAGACACTCCCAAATGAATTTCACATTAGCTTGGTTGTTTATTGTTATTTAACTTGTTTTATGGATATGAATATAAACCCAATCTAAAGGAAGGCCTCTTTGTTTAATGGGGATCCCAATTGTTAAGCCCGCATTGATGTCCGAAACAATGAGAAATGTTCGTTTGAGCTCTGACTTAAATAATAATTCAATTTTAAGGAAAAGGCGAGACTTTATTTGTGTATTACAAAGGTATTGTGTTCCCAATTACCTAAACTAATTTTGGTGTAACATCGTGAAAATATATTGATAAATATATCTGAAATATGGCACCCCTAAAATTGTCTTGAAAGGATAATCAAAATCGCGTAAGCTTAACTATAAATCAGAAAAAAAAATCCCACCTGTTGTACGAAGCTTCTTAAACGACAGAATGGTCAACTTTTGTGACCATTATTTGCACGAGTTATTTATGCAATTCGTTGATCAACGTTACTATACTCAGATTGAGAATTCTTTACATAATGCACTCTATCATGAAGTATTGAAATATCAATTTTACGATCAAATAATAAGAAGACACACTATCCTAGAAAAAAACTGGCGAGGGGTGTTCCCGAAAAATGGCAACAGACTTTAAATTGATCAAATTCATTTGCATTCGTTCATTTTCGATCATAGATCATGGTCTGTTAAATACAATAATCCTTTATTTATAAGTAGAGGAAGTCAAATAAAAAAAAGAGTTTACTAAGTATTCGCTAAAAAAAGGGGTTCACACTGACTATACGCGCAGATCTGCCATCTTTTTCCACAGATTCTCGAGCGGCAACTGACCTAATGATCGATGAAAAAATGATTTTTAACGTTTGAATTTTTGTATATTCCGCCGAAACAGCGCACTTCACTGTATTTATTGTCCGTATACTTAGCTTACACTGCTGTCACGTCGTTACCCAGCTGTCACTCGCATATTTTGTTAGCTTGTGTTTTTTTCTTTATTATTACCGCTTTTAATTAGACAAAACCTTATAAAATGTCAGAAGATAATACGTATTATTATTGCATCGTACCAAAGTGTAAAAAACCAGCTTTTCTGCGTCCGATAAGCAATTTATCATCGTTCCAACAAATGCAGTTTTACGTAAAAAAATAGTGTAACGCCATGAAGTTGTCACTGCCTTAAACAAAACCACTCTGTTGTATTATATGTGTTTTTAATAGTTCCGTATATTAATAAACACTTATGAAACTCACAATCACCTAATTTAAGTTAAAATAATCGTCAAAACTAAAAAGGCAATATTTTATTATGTAAACAAGATGCATACAAAATATTACAAAACTCTACAGAAATACACATAACCTCTCCCTTTTATTCACAAAGTACGCATATAACAGAACAAGATGCACTATGAGAATGGCCTATTAATCAATTTTCAAGATGGATTTATTGATTCTAAGAATAATAATATTGAAATATATGCAAATTTTCAGAACCGGTGTTTTTTGATCAACGTGCATTTTATTTTTTTACTTAAATTTCTTATCAAAACTTTATTTTAACCAGAATTATTTTCTCTTTTTTTACTAAGGAAAAAGATGTTTTATACTTTGACGTTTCGTAAAGCTAGTACACATTTTTTATACATTTTACATAATTATGTGCCAAAAGATATTTGGCTGATAACTTGAACAGTATTTATATAATTTTCACCGATTCAAACCGAACTCAATCGGACATGCAATCTCCAAATAAATTTTTTCAATTTAATTTACACTTCACTAGATGCAGAGACGATCGAAACAGTGGATAAATTTTAAAATAATTTAAAACCCATATGAACTATACAGTTAAATCACTGAGTTAATTAGAACATCGTAGGTAATTCTTGCCCAAAAAACTCGTCGTGCAGAGTAATAAATATGTTTTTTTCGTAGAAAGCAATCATTTTGTGGTTTGACATATTTAAAAAAATGAAACAATAACTTTGTATAAGACCACATATTTTATTTTATTTTTTATGACCGACTGGTTTTGCTAAGCCTAAGCATCAGGGTACAAAATTAAACAAAACAAAAACTACTAAATGTGTGGTTATATATCCATACAAAGGGAGAACAAAATATATAATAAAAAACAAAACAATTGAATAACAATTAAATTATAACAAAGGAACAGTCTTTTTTATCTCTGTTCCACACTTTGTATGTTTAGTTTGGTTCAATTGTATACCCTGATAATGCTTAGGCTAAGCGAAACCGATCGATCATAATTTATTTAATATTATTCGTGGTCTCATATAAAGTTATTTTCTAATTTCTTTAATAAATATTTATTGTGTGAAGATTATGTAAATACATATTATGTGTTGATAAGTCTTTTGTAATTTCTTCGAATGATTTAATTATTTGTGGACATTTTTCTATGTTTATTCAGCCTTCCGGGCAAATCAATGAAATTGAATTGGCGCTCAAGTACAATACGATTCAATTCTTTATTTAAAAACCTTTCCAACGTGTAAATTTGATGCATTGGAGTTCATTTACAGTCTCTTAAAAGTTCTATTAAACTTATGTTATGATTTTATAGAAACGAAAGTGGAAACTTAAAAAGTATGCAGAACTTCCGCATTTGCGGAACCAGAAGCAAAATACCGTTTTATCTATACTAATCAGTATCTCTTTATAATGAACACAAGAGATTATCCTTAAACTAAGTATCACTCTCTAGACACACTATAAGTACCATTTTAGTTAGTAATAATAATAATGCTTGGTTAATTTATATAACCCCATATTTGTGAATTATCACCTCAAGGGCGCTACAACTATAGCTAAGTTTACCATAAAACTATCGATGGTACTACTGAAACTACGTCTTTGAATTGTAATAATAAATGAATTACTTCGATCGTTTATCATAAATAAATAACGAAACACCAATAATAAATCCTCATCATTTTGCTAGCCCGTTACATTCAAGTCTACTCACATTAAACAAACGACGGTTTCAAGTTATTAAGCTCCCCATCACGCATCGCTTTGAAGATCCGGTTAAGCCTTCCCGCGGCTTAAATGCACATTTGAATTCAAATTACCTCCGTTTAATTCCCGGCACAGCCTTTCCAACACAGCCTTCCGCTTGGCGCTTTTTAAGGCCCTTCACAGCTCCGGAAAATGGAAAATTCCACAGCTTTCAGGAATTTCAACGCCGCAAAAGTGTGACGTATCATAATTTATTTAATGTAATTCATTTGCCCCATCGTCAGAATTATCACGGAGAGATGTAAAACAACAACAAATTTGCAGTTACACTTAAAGAAACAGTTACAGTATAGAATAGAAGATGATGGAAATGTATCAGCTGTGATTTGTTTGATGTCTCAAAAATCCCTATAATATTTCAAAGACAGTGCACAGACGATGTTCTTTTAGTATTTTATCAAGATCACTTTAAAGATTACACTTAATGCTTTAAGTGACCACATAATTCCTTGAACAAAAAGAGCATATTATGCTAAAGTGAACTAATGGTTTGAAAATAATAAAGAATAGGACGCTCCTAAAATACGATTTGATCATTTTTTTATCAAAAAATCCAACAACGTTGTTTTAAAAAGGAGAAAATAAACACCATGAAATAGTTCAAAAGAAAGACTTTTCTAGAAACAAAATCATAACAATAGTGTCTAATGTTGTTTTATAATTAATTTTGTCAAAATCTTTTGAAAAATATTATATTTGATTATTTCAAATCTTCATTCCACATGACACAGTTGATGTGTTGAGCTGAAAATGCTCGCCAGAAATTCCGAACAAAAAATTGATACTAACTTTATTTCGCCAAAACTGATCGTTTCAGCGTTTTTACTATTTAGAACTAAAAAAAAATTACTGTTTTTTTTACATGTTAAAAATGTATTCAATCTGAAATTATTAACATGAATTTAGCATCCTGTAAAACGCGGTGCATGTACCTAATTCATTTTAAATTCTCGAGTCGATTACATTAAAACTGTTGGCTTAATATTTTAGCGTGATGATTCGTCGGGAATCTCAAAACCAGAAGCGTGAATGTTTTCCCTTGCCCATTTTCTCGTTGGATTTCCGGCGGCAAAGTTATTTACATAGCATTAAATATGTCACGCGAACATTTCACACCTCCGGCTACCCTCACTTCAAAGTGAGGGTAGCCGAAGTCAAACAATAACGTAATATAGGTAAATTAATATTCAGAGGGAAAACGAATTAAATTATGTTGTATTTATATTTTCAAAACTGAAATAATCAGCCATTTTCTACTTGTTTCTAGTTGATGTGTTACCGTAAAATGTACCAATAGAGTTAATAAAAATAACGACTTCTACCTACTCCCATGAATAAAGCAAAAAAAACTCCAATATTCATAAGTCTAAAAGATTATCGTATATGGTATATTATACCAATGAGTATTTGAGTTGTTCCAAGTTTTAGCACGATTAAAATACTATTTTTCACGGTATTAGAAAACAAACATTTAAACAGAATGATTTTGTTAATTATTGAAATAATATCAATAATCTTCAACGTAAATATGAAACAGAAAAGACCAGAAACTAAAAAGAATAACGGTTGCGACTTAGACTCGAACTCGGAACCTCTACTCTATATCTGGGAGTAACATCTCTGCCAATTGAGCTACCGAGACGTTATTAGAAATGATTCTGATTAAACTTACTACCTTCTATAGTTATTTAAATCTTTACTGCTAAAAATTTACAGCTCACCACATCTGTCAATTTGTAAATGGTATTTATTAAATTCCATAAGGAATATAAAATGAAACCAATCAATAGTAAATATATTTTCAGTTAATTGATCAACAGTTGGGTGTACTCCTAAGGTGATATTTGTTTAGAAATATAAGGTACCTATTATTTATTTTTTTGTAAGTACTTATCCAATTAAAACTTTAAATATGTAAAATACAAAAAATCGAAGGTATATTTTACTAAAAATAATTTACTGTGTGATTACGCCCACAGAACGAGTGTGAACTTTTAAATTGAAAACTGATGTTAGTTAAAATTATCAAATGTTAAACAAAAATATTTTCAAGTAGGTATAATGTATTATTCTATATTTGAAATAGGAACAAAGTATAATATAATCAAAATATATACGTGGTTGAAAAAATTGATAGAATTTTGAATTACCTGATTAATGTTTATAAAGTAAATCGAGCGTAACTAATTTATAACTAGTTCATACAACAATATTCTTATGTTTACCGACTCGCCTCTAATTTTAAAGTAGATTTTTTTGGTTTCAAAATGATAGTCTTAGTCAAACATTTAAAATACGTTTTTTTTAATAATTAATAATGATTTAACTTTTAATTCAATTTTTATTTTGTAAAATATGTATTGTGAAGTTGATTATTTTAACCTTTAAAATAAAAATTTTAGCCATTATCTTCCCATTTCTAATTTTTTCCATAAAAAATATTTTTTGTTTGTTTGCTTTTATAATTATATTCTTATTGTGAGAAAATCGACCATCTGTTTCAGCATTTGGGCATCCAACCCGTATCTTAGAGTGATAAAATTTCAAATACATTTATGTTTAATTTATTAATTGTTTTAAATTTTATTTAAGAACATATAACAGGCATGATGCCCAAAACATATATACATGAGTGGTTATTTAAATGGAATATTTAACAACAGTAAGAAATCAAGTAAGAGTTTATGAAAAATACAAAAGTAAACGAATAACAAACTAAATCAAAAGAATAATATTATACTTGTACAAGGTAGAACATAAATGAATGGATTATTGGCACCTGTACTGAAGAGATGCCTATTATCCGTTTTGTACTTAGTACTTTATATAACCAGTCTTATACTAAAGGGCATCATTACAATATCAGCTTGACGGTTTTATTTTTTTAATTTAGTATTTGTGTTTGTGGTGAAAGGTAATAGATTTTTGATTTCATCGGGAGTCCAATAAATATTAACTTGTTAAAATCGCTAATATACATATTGAATAATTAGTTGTTATCCGTGAAAAATCACGGGATCCAAGTTGACTTAAGTTCTTACGTTGTTAAGTTATAACGCTTACTAAAATTAATTATAGGTAGATACTTTTAAGGTGGGTTGGCATTCGATTTTTTTTTAATTTATTTTGAAAATTTTCTGAATACATCCATCGGATTCAAATTTTGAAAAGTTCACACTCGTACGTACGTTTGTTGGTGCTTTCCCATTAAATCATATTATTTATTTCAAATTACAAAAAAATCACCACCTCGTTATCAAATCGCAACGAAAAAATTTTAGCATTTAAAATCTTTATCGAGTATTATTTTTAACAAAAAACCGATATTTTATTTTTTGTTTCTGCTTAATTTGTTAAAAAATGCAATGTTTTATTTATATATTGAACTTAAAATCAATACACGAACAATATTACAACATCCATTCTCAAAAAGTAAAAAAATCGATTTCCTGGGTATTAACTGAGTGGAAGCTCGGTCAAAAAAAACCTGATTTATCCAACCCTAAAAGTTGCACCGACAGAGGAACTATTAGAAGCACAATTAACCATTTTAGAACCCTTAAAAATAAGTACATACGTATGTATCGCAGACAGGGTTGACACGAACACAGTACTCACACATACACATGAAATTGATTAAATGTTTATTTTCTATGTTATAAAAAGAACACACAGTAAATCTTTTCGAATAATTGTCAAATTCGAACAACGTGTTTTGTTTTTTTTTCGCTAAAACAATAATTAGGCAAAAGCAAAACAAATAGCTGTTTCTCCGTGACGTTTTGCAAGGCTATCACTGCTGGAAATGTATATAAATATATATATGCACCAGTACACACAATCCTAAGTGTGTTTTGTTTGGGTCAACTCTAATTGGATGACTTCCACATATGTAAAAAAAACCAGAATACAATAAGAAAAATAAAGATAAAATCGATCGATCGGATCGGTGAAAATTAAAAAATTAATTAAATATGTTTGGTTTATCAGTATCTTTCTCATCAATCTACAAATTGTCATGAAATGTAATTGATTTATGATGAAATAAATAAACCAAAGTCTAATGATGCAATAAATGTTGTAGTGAACCAATCCATTCAAATTTCATTTTTACTTGGCGTCGTCGTAAACCCTTGTCCCGGCAACACTGGTTTACATAGTTTACGGGGAATAAATTCAAATAATTGGAAAGTTATTGGAAATATCTTAGCTGGGTAAAATGCCGTCGCTTTGATTTTGAAAGCATATTAGCGTAAAGTAGTGACAGTCATGCTGGTTGAATTTATAAATCATGTGCTTTTAATGCTTCATTACCTTACGGTTTTTAAACAACTGAAACTTGACCTGCCAAAATGAAAATAGAATAATTTTGTTTCGGAATCAAAAAAAATATTGTTGTCTTCTTGATAAGTAACGATTGTAAGAATATTTTTTTAATTAAAACTATCGATAGAAATAAACTAAGAAAGCTATGCGATACACACATATTAATTTATATTTTTTATTGTAATCAAGCAAAGTTTATAGATTTGAAAAAAATATGTATTTACTGCACGTTAGATTCACTTTTAAATAAAAAACCCTTGCAAAAGAAAAACAAAGAGTAAAAATACCTGTTTAATAGAATATATTATACCTAGATAGGAACGTACTTTATCACTAGTCTGAATATGAAAAGATTGTTTTAATCATTTCACAATTTTCTTAACACCTACATTAGTTCCAATTTTGAAAATATCACACTAAAAAGGACGTATATATATGCAAAAAGGTTATATTATTTAATTTTGTAATTTTTTCACATTACTATCTAAAACCGCAACTAAGGAAAGCAAGAATTTGTTCATTTTATTAATACAAAAATAGGTTCCATTCAATAATTGTCTTGCTTATGGAAAATAATAAAATTGAAACATTAATGATATATTTATGTGTAATAAAAAAATATTATAGCTAATTTATATAGCGCCATTTTTGTGACGGGCTTCCACCCAGGCATCGCGGGTTAATTAGTTTGGCAGCCAGATCTTCCATAATTAAACAAGCAAAATTTTCCGCTAACAATGATTGAAAGAGCATTTTAATTATTATCTTATTATTCGTGGCCAGGGAATGCTTGCCTTTGAAAAAAAAATATCCGTCATTGAAACTGTTCATTCAAGTTGGAATTCCAATTTTAAAGTACAATTAATATTATTTTTAAAAGGCTTTAGATTTTTTACTTTATCCTACAACGGCAGGGATTTTAAATTTTATCCTGCGCCTCTCTCGGAGATTAAAAAAACCAATGTCACCTGAGTTAAGCGCCTTATAATATATTTTTACCAAATTATTTTTGGGACAGTGGAAGGATTTTTAATTGTTTTTTTTTTAATTAATTTACACCAATAAACCAATAACACAAGTGAATGCTTGTTCATGGAGTTTTCACTCCTTTTCCAACAGTGTTGAAATTTGAAAATGCAAAAATAAACAAGAACCTTCGCGAGCATCTGGTGAGAAAGTCAAAGGTCTCTTGGAATATTTAATTTCGAATGCTTCGGCATTTTGGTACGAAACGACTGTTGGAATAAATTGTGTCGCACCGGGAATATGAAAATGTCTGGGAACGTTCGCCCTAGCATCGAAACTCGAAGTCGTGTGCTAAAGAATTTCACAAGTTCCGAAGTGTTCCGATAACACGTGTTGTACATATTTCTTAATGAAACATCGCCTCGGTGACGGAGCGACAGTTCACTATTATTTTTAGATAAGTTTTATTAAGAGGGTGTGAAGATATTGTCTAACACTAAACTTAGCTAACCTTAACAACAACAAAACATTAGTTATAGGAAACTCTTGAATTATCATGATTAAATAAAAACAAATTTATTACTTTATTCCACTTTTTTTATTTTTGACTGGACCGGTTTCAGCCTATAACGGCCATCTACAGACTAGTACAGGTTGTTCTTATTCTATGTCTTATATACTATCTTGAATTATCATTTGTTAGATTATTCACATAAGTTAATAACTTATAAAATCTTAAGATTCTATGTAACTTTATTTATCGAGAATAACTCGTTGTAATTTACAGGAACCTTCGCCATGAGAACAGAATCATTCAGAATTCATCAGTTAGGTACTAACTTACTGTATGTAATACTACGATAAATGATTTTACCACAAATACGACTCAAGCATCTCATTTCTATAGCAATCAATCTATCCACCTTCTTCTTTTAACAGTTCCGTGTATCACTGCCATGATTAGAGTTCTAATTAGAGGTATCAATACTCTAATTTGAACTGGTTTTACTTTTAATTAATGACGCTCACTCTTATGTTACTGTTGTTAAAAAAAAATCCCTGTCAATTTGAGACTGAAAGAATAATGTTTACGCATTTGTAGATTGATTTTTTTAACAATGATCAGCACAATACGACAAAAGCGGGCGCTGTTGAATGTCGGATGTAAAAAGCTTCACATTGTCTGCTACGAAATCTAAACAGAAACAATATTGATGAGGGGATATCGTGACTTGCGATATTAAAAATAGTGTGATGAATTTTAAGCCTGGAAGAACTTTCGAAAATGATGAAATTTTTTTCAAGTCGATGGTAACTATTGAAATCTTTTTTTCTTCTTTCTTAAAATACAATAATAACAGTACTATGCGAGTACAATATGTGTCTACTAACCTATAAAATACAAAATAGACCTACGCACACAAACACGGCATTTATGAAAACGTCACAAGTAGACGAACACTACATAAAGCAACGTAATAAAATGTACAGGAATACAGTCAAGACTGAAAGTGGTAAAAAGAGCATAGGCCACGAGGGATTACACAAATACAATCTCCTTCCCGATAGCCCTTACACGGAGAATCAAATCAAACGAAGCTTATAAATTACGGGTTCCAGGAAATTGTAATTATTATTTGCAATTAGGCATCGCACTTTTGGAAATAGAAAACATATTGTTGATCAACTTGATTATTAAGATAACTGGAAAAAAATTCTTGTTTCTTTTACGGAAAGATATCAAATATACTTTTCATAAAAAAATAAAAGCATTTTTTTTCACCCACATGAGATAGAGAGCGTCAAATAATAATATGTCAAATTTATGTTTGATTTGCGGTACACGAATTTAGTTTTAGAAAGGTAACAACTTTTTCGCTCGTGAGTGGAGTCTTTTAAAGTAAAAGTCATATTTGAATAGTGTTATCTTTCAATGTCAGCAGTGTTTGGGCAAGAAAGTAAATATTTTTTACATTTCTTAATATGTATTATTATTTCTTCATTATAATTTAATTACTTGTTACCCTAGAAAAATCATCACATGTAACCTGATTTGCAATTTAATCTTACAAAGCAATCAAAAACTAAAGATTTGACAGTTAAATGTCACTTAATTTTTATTGTGAAATATTTTAAAGGTAGGTACTTATTTGCTTGTCTGAAATTTAAAAAAAATGTACATTTATTTTAATAATTTTCATCCACAGTTCAAATTTTGAAAACTTCTTACTTCTATGAATGTACATACGTACTCACAAATGCAATTATTTATGGTTGAATTGATTATTGCAATTATTTAAGAGGTGATTTTTCCACAAAAACGGCGCTATAAAAGTTACCCATTTATTATTGATACATCATTTTTAGCGTGTTTTCAACTTTGTAGGTCAAAACTCAAAACAACAAAATGCAATTTATAAAAATTATCTTAAAGAGTTTGTCTGATCTGTAAGGTAACCGTCTTCATTAGCATCACCACAGGGGCACTATTAAAAGCATACAAAACAAATCGTTCCGATTTAAAAAAAATTGGTAGTGTATAAAAACAAGTATTCTGAAAAAAATGGAAGGTCAAAAGAATCATGCTTATAATCTCAGTTTTCACGCTCATACTGTAAAATTTCAGTAGCTGATCATTTTTGAAACACTAAGATTTTTTTTTTTTTCAAGATTAATATTATTAATATGAATTCTATTTAAATAATTAACTAGCCATCACGCCATTCCCCCACAGAGGTAGGCAGATAGGATGGAACGCCACACAACTATGTATTGGCTCGTACTCCTTGCTTCATTCACATTCATGGATCGTCTCATACATACTCTTGTATTATTATGATTCTTACCTCATATTTTTATTCACTTTCCCATCATATATTCTCCTCTCTCGTTCTTCCGTTCATTAGTTGTACATGTCCGAATCATCAAAGCGTCTATTTCGCAGTCTTCATTACGTGTACATCAGCCTTCGGGCAAAATACGAGCCTTGGGTTAAAAAACTAGATCCCGTTTCTCCAGGCTCTATTCAGCTGAATGAAGTGAACTTTTTAAATATAGTTAGACGATAAAATGAAAAAATCCTCCAAAAGTAATATTTGTTAGAAATACCACTTTGCGGGCAAAATGCGAGACTTGGTTTTTTTTTTTTTTTTTTTTATTTGATTTATTTTGTTACATACATTTAAAAATTACAGAAATAATAAAAATAATGTAGACATAACAAAAAAAAATCCCACATAGGCAAAAGCCAGTGCGTGGGTATACTAATTCAAATCATAGTTATAGCTCTCTATAGTTACGTTTTACAGTATAAGGTACATTTCAAATTAAGTAAAAAAAATATATATATATATATATATATATTATTGTTATTATTATTATTATTATTATTTTTTTTTTTTTTTTTTTTTTTTTTTTTTTTTTTCCAAATTCAAAATCACAACAGATAAGTTAGTTAATTTTTTAGAATTTAGCATTTATAGTATGAAGAGGCTGGTATCTTTTGCTTTTATCAAATTAATGGAAATTATAAACCATTTTATCAGGATCTGTGGGACCGAATGAAGTGAACCATTAGAATTCTCTTAAAAATGATGGACTCACGACGATCAAATGAAACAATCCTCCAAAAGTAACATTTGTTAAAAAAAATAACAATTTTAGGGCAAAATGGGAGGCTTGGGGTCGACAACTAGATCCCGTTTTCTCAGACTCTAAAAGACCGAATGAAGTGAACCTTTGGAATTCTTTTAATAATGTTGAATTTACGACAGTTAAATGGAAAAATCCTCCAAAAGTAGCATTTGTTAAAAAAAATACCATTTTGCGGACAAAATGCGAGTCTTGGGGTCGAAAATTAAAAGCGTTTTTCTCAGGCTTAATGGGTCCGAACAAAGGGAACCTTAGAAATTTTCTCAAAAATGATGGATTTACGACGATTAAATGAAAAAATCCTCCAAAAGTAACATTTGTTAAAAAAATACCACTTTGCGGGCAAAATGCGAGCCTTGGGTTTCGAAATTTTAAACCATTTTCTCAGGATCTATGGGACCGAATGAAATGAACCATTAGAATTCTCTTAAAAGTGATGGACTTACAACGATTAAATGAAAAATTCCTCCAAAAGTAACATTTGTGAAAAATACAACAATTTTAGGGCAAAATGAAAAGCTTGTGGTCGAAAATTAGGTCCCGTTTTGTCGGACTCTAAAAGACCGAATGAAGTGAATCTTTGGAATTCTCTTCATAATGTTGAACTTATATACAACATTTGTTAAACAAAATACCACTTTGCGGACAAAATGCGAGCCTTGGGGTTGGAAATTTTAAGCGGTTTTCTCAGGCTCTATGGGTCCGAACGAAGTGAACCTTAGAAATTCTCTTAAGAATGATAGACTTACGACGATTAAACGAAAAAATCCTCCAAAAGTAACATTCGTTAAAAAAATACCACTTGGCTTGAAAAATTGGGGCCCGAAATTATAATCGGTTTCTTTAGGCTCTATGGGACCGAATGAAGTGAACCTTTTGAATTTTGTTAAAAATGATAGAATAAAGACGATTAAGTACAAAAATCCTCTAAAAATAACGTTTCTTCAAAAAAATACCACTTTGCGGGCAAAATGCGAGTCTTAGGGTCGGAAATAGAATAAATTATTAGAATTCTGAACCTTTGGAATTCTTTTAATGATGTTGAACTTACGACAATCAAATGAAAAAATCATCCAAAAGTAAAAATACTGAAATGCGAGCCTTGGGGCCGGAAATTGTAAGCAGTTTTCTCAGGCTCACACTAACGCTCTCTGGAAAAAAAAACATAAGGCGTTTTCCGGATGAAAGTACGCGCGTACTCATTAGTCAAACTTACATTTTATAACAATTGCAAATGGAACATAAGATAAGTTTGAAAAAAAAAACAGAATAACAAAACAAAAACGTCGACGTGCGTTATAAATTCCAAAATCAATAATGTTGCAAGTAGCTCTAGATGTTTCTATATTCTAATCATTATGTCAAATTGCAAAAAATACATTTACGTTTATTTGAGTAAATTCCTAATTTGTGTACATTCATATTTGTTTTGCTTACAATGGGTTTAGCCATGTTTAGTTACCAGATCTGTAATAGCCAGGTACTCCCCAACTTCCTCTTTCCTATATTTTCTCTTCACGACTTATCACAGCCTCACAATATATTTCAGTTGAGGATGCCAATGTTCCGCTTGCTTCAAGCACTCTAGTTCTGTATTTATATTAAAAAACTTTTAAAAACACATCAAGTTCCTATTTGATAAAAACTTGACAATATTATTTGGATGTTATATCAGTGAAGCGACCTCATTATAACCACACAAGACTGTATGAAAATAACCCCGAACTAACATATCATTAAGTAATTGCTCATTATAGCCGTGACCTCGCTATTACCGTGATCGTTATAACCAAGTTCGACTTGGTATCTAATCAATGTTTACTGTTTTCTACTAAAATACACCATTTTAAAAGGTTTATCACTTTGACATAATAACTTATTATCATTTATTAATACACATAAAAAAGACATGCATCAACAACTTGTAATATTAGGAAGTACATTTTGGAATAAATAAGTGATAAAAGAAGGTATTTTTTAAAAATCATTTATTACCGATATCTGAACCATACAATTAACATTAAATTAATGTTCAATTTTCTACCACATTCGCTTTGAATCAACATAATATTCAATGCTCACTGTAGCTCACTCCTTTTATTTTTCTGTGTTATAAAATCTCTCAAAATCTTATAACTCTCTGTAATGTCAAATTAACTTATCTGTTCGTTTTCTCAAAAATTTACCAATACCTAAAATACATTTCTAAATTAAAATAAACGTGGTTAGCCAAAAATTCATAATTGAATCTGACGGTTTTGTTCCTTTTATAATTTCACGAAACAGATGTAATTTTTCGTATCGGAATAACTGCCACATGAGAGTGCATGGATTATCAAATCAGGTAAAGCGATTTGTGAGGCCTAAACTCGTTTATTGTTAATTTTGATAGTGAAAAGATTTTGCGCTTGTGATTAAAGTATTGTAAAATGTTGTTTAATAATTTACATTTTTATATTATTGTATAATACAAAAGTTTCACAAATGTGTTTTCAAATAAAAAGGTAGTCTCGCAAAGCTGCCACGTGGCAGATTGTCGATAGGTTCTACTAAATTATTTTGTTCAAATATGATTTGTTATTTATTAAACATGTAGCTATGAAAACGTAAGGCAAAATATTTTAAATTGTATCAGGTTAAAGGTTTAAACACTACAAAGACCTTGTTCTTCTCGCTAATTAATATTTTTTTAAATAATTGTAAGTGATATAGTGAACTTGTTAGTGATTCTGAAATGTTGCGATACTTCCCATTCTTCCTTTCCCTTTTTATCTTTCTTTATTGAATTCTCTTTATCCGCACATAATTTCCTACCCTTTACTTTTCTGTAAAATACAGGCAGTGGAAAATAAGTTAAAACAATGGTTAAAAATGACACTAAAAATAAGAAGTTCAAATGAAAAATTCAACTTTTGTTTTTTTTATAAATTTTTTATTATACATTTATTTATACACTTAAAAATATTTTAACTTCGTAATAATACTCGTTGGTACTTTGTTCCATTTGAAAACATTAAAAAAAACTGGTTGAGGTGATGATAAGTAGGTTTCAGTTTACGACATATTGATTTTCTCATCTTGTGAGCGATTCATTACATCTGCATTGAAAACCAAGTTTTCGTGAGAAACATTCTTATTTTTATCTGAATAACGAAAAAAAATATTACTATTAGTATTATGAAAAGCAAAATAAGTTTTAATCATAATTTTATTTCGGTGAATTCCAACCTGTTTTAAAAATGGCTTTTTCCAGAACTGTGATCGGAGATTCAAAGGCCAGCACCATAAAATATGAAACAACAGTTGTAATTAGTAGATCACCAAAAAATAAATGCACCTGAAAAAAAGGTTACAAATATCACTCCATAATTTATAAAATTATTAGCACTTAAGAAGGTTAAGCCCACTTTTGAGAAGATGTAACAAATTATGTAAAAACTGTCTCACAAAATATCACTTTGGTGATTTTCACACGAAATAAATTATTTTGATTGCCATGATAGTGTAAAATTAAGGGGTTGCGGTTACTTTTATTATGTAAAATAAAATATTTTCTTATTTGTCTTAAAGGTTTTTTACCAATATTCATTAATTTATGTTAAACCTTCAATGTTTTTTCAGAGTATTTTTAACTAATTATTACCGTTAATTTATATAAGTGTTTGCGTAACTTTATTTAAAATCTAGCTTGAAAAGATAAATTAAAACATTGCAGTGATGTGTTTGTTCCAATTGAAATTAACATTTTTTTAGTACGTATCCTTTGGGTTGTAGTGACATTTAATGCATAACAAAACTGTCTTTTAAATTTAAGAAAACATCAACACTCAATATGACACGCAAATACAAGTATTTGATTTGTAAAATGCAACTTTTTCATCTTTACTGTTGAAATCATACAAAGTAAGTTGATAGCCGACAGTAAAATTGAGCGTAACGAGAAACGCGTCCAACGTTACATTACTCTGTTCACACGTGTGGAACATTCTGCGCATTACGTTAAAAATTATAGAATGCTCAAACTTTTAATCAACACACGATCAGTCGAAGTCTGAAAACACTTATTTTATTACTGATAGGGAAATACTCGATGAAGAAAAATATGCAAGTGTTTGCGAGTCTACTTTGTCTCAAAAAAGTGTTTATAAGTGGTACAAGCGCTTTACAGAAGACCGAGAAGATTTTAATGACGATGAGCGTCCTGGAGTTGTGGAAAAACAAATCATGGATTTTATTCTTTGATCCATTTTTTTCAAAAATAAAAAATCCAAGAACACACAAAAACGTGACTAACCTTTCCAGTTGTCAAAACAAACCACTAATCCACAATGGCTGAAAATGCTAAGATATGATAAACATATGTGTACCAACATAACAACAACACAAAAATTGATGATCAAATGTACACAGCCCCTTATATAATAAAGTTATTTTTATCCGACTTTCGTAATTTTCCAGATAAATAATATATTTATGTAATTTTAACAACTAAATTAATTTTAACCGAAAACTGGCCTCGGAGAAATCCACCTATAAACAAAATTATCTTTCGATTACCAAAATTATTTTTCAGATGGATGTAGCTTCCGGAAGTATTTCTGATTAAGGCTTTAGAAAAAAGAAAACTTTTTTCAGGGTATTTCAAATATTTTCAGATATTTATTTTTGTTCTGGAAAAAATACGACACGTCCGTAGTATATTTGTATTTCCCTATAATCTTTACATATTTTGTCTCAAAAAAAAAATCTTATCAGGATTTTTTTTAATGATGATCAATGATTCGATAGTATTTCAAAAGAGTTTAACTTACCAAAGACATGTTGCTGAAATAAGGAACAGTTTTACCAGTAGTCACAAAATAAGTTATAATTGAATAATGTATCAGGTACATGGAGTAGGAAAGACGAGCGAGGAACTCCCATAGCCTCAAACTGAGGAGCCAGTTAACGGGTCCTGAAAGCCAAAGTTTAATTAAGTAGATTTCATGATGTTTTTTAAGACATACAACAATCGAGCCAAGCCAAACTGGAGACAGACCATTTGCAAACTCGATACAACATACAACGTGAGCAGGATTTGAGATGATTGTATTGATGCCAAGAAAACGAGAAATGCATCCTAACAAACGGGCTTATGGCAGTCAGTCTCCCTTATTTATTTACAGTATTTAACAAATATATAACACAAGTCATACATAGCTGAAAAGACCTAACGACCAGTGATCAAGATCAAACATATTTTATTAATTTTTAACATCTCGTTAAATTTGCCATAAAATTATTGAATGTATGTTAAACATGGAAAGTGAAAAGTTTCAGTTAATTCCTTAGCTCAAATAAAGGTTCTCTTATAATTTTCAAAAATAAAATCAAGCAAATTTTCAAGTCATGTGTTGGTCAATGGATGTAAAAAATGGCTGTCACATTGGTCAACATGCGCTACAAATCAATCAAATCCAGTAAATATAATAATTATGTTATGCTTATCAATAATTAAAAATATATATACGGTCTTGCTTTGCTTAGCTTAGGTTAGGTAAGGTTAGGTGAGATTACTCTGATCAGTTTACTTTGGGATGGGTTATAAACATTAAGTGGGTGTCAATATACCCAATGTAAAGGTTGAATATTGTTAAAATCACACAATCAACCCGAAAACCCAAATATATTACCTCAAGCATTAATATGACCGGTCAACCGCATGATGATTATAACCATTATATAATACATACGTGACTTAATCCCAATGTATGTTGTCAGTGCCCACACAAAGATCGCACTACTCAGATGAAGTACCTCGGCCTTAACATTGGCTCATACCTCAAATGGAATCTCCACACTCAAATCATTGCAAAATAAATTTAAAAAACATTCACTTCAGAACCATAAGAAACTTTCTTGACTTTAACTTAAAAAATATTTATTTTGCGATCTGTCAATCTTTTATTGAGTATGGTATCGTAGAATAAGGAGGTGTTGGTGGCACTACATCTGCTCTAGACCCTGTCATAATAATCACAAAAAACTCTTTTTAAAATAGTTTTCATGCTACCTCTAGTTGCAAAATATCTATCAAATTATGAGTCTTTAACGTTCGACAAATATTTACGAAAATATTTCTCACTCATCTTTTTACAAATAAACATAAATATTATGAAAAAAGACTCCACACTCGATTAACTCAAAATGCCAATAAAGATTTACTCCAAACTCTTGTTATCTTTACTACTTTTGGACAACGGACTTTTAGTTACATTGCAACATGAATGTTCAACATTTAAAAAAAAGTGAATCATTAATAAAATTCAAACATAATATAAAAATTTGGATCAATAGAAATGATAAATATTTTACCGGCGCACTCACCTAAATTCGATGTTATTGATTAAACAAACCACACAACAAATAATTGTCTTTTCATATGTACTATTCCAACTCACTATCTATAGATGGAATCATAATTTCACAAATTGAATTAGAATAATAAATAGTTGTTGACATAATTGAAAGTAACACAAACAATCTGTAAAAAATACTGCCTCAACACATATTTGCCTTGTGAGGCAGACTATGAGAAGCCTAAACTAAAAACGAATTACTGTAAACTGTGTTTTAATTACTGCATACATATATTGTCTTAATGCATCGATTTCTTGTTCGAATCTATTGGTCATTTTTCACCTTTATACAGCATTATATGTTTTGAGTTATTATTGGAAACTGTATTTAAATAAAGATTATTATTATTATAAAATGTCGGTACCAGATGTATTTTATTTTGTGACGATGTTGATTTCCATACCTCCATATCCAAAAGCACAGGCGCAAATGATCCAAAGAACAGCCAGGGCCCAGGCAGGTCTGCTGAAGGCCAGGTACGTAGTGTCTTCCCAGTGGGAAAACTTGTGCGAAAAGTCTTGCAGAGGCTTCATGCCGAATAGCACTGCCGCCATCACTGCCAAACTTGCTATCCACAAGAGAACAACCACTATCTAAGAAAAATACTTGTTAAAATAATTGTAATATTGCTGTATTTTACATGTCAAAGTTTTCTTCTTCTATGTATAATCCAAATTGAGTATGACATTGTTATCTTTGGCAAATTCGTTTATGTACAAAAGACCTACTTAGTCTTCTCTGTGGAAAAGGCAAAACATTATTTTCAAAGGTTTGCACATTTGAAAGACTATCTCTGTTTATATCGGCCTTCTATTTTTGTTAACTAGGTACTAATATCCTTTCCGACTAACGAAAAAAAATGTGTCTTATAAAAAAATCAATAAATATATAAAAAACCTTTATTTGCCAAATATTTTTTCATCGATTCGTGATGTAGATCCAATTATTTATTTTGTTTAAAGAAAGGCAAACATCCCCAGCTTATGAATATCCTGAAATTATTATTTCCCTACCACCTCTTCATACTGGCATTATTATAAGCGGAAAATGTTGCTTGTGAAGAAGGTTTTGGCTAGCAAAAAATTGAATCCCTGACACCTTGAATGGAAACAAAAGACCTTCGGACCGCTCAACCAACTAACCAATCGATCATATGTTATACCGGTTAAAGTAAGTTGTGATGATTGAACTTACCCCTCATACCAATGTTTTTCTCATTGACAACAAGCATTTACGTTGATCAAATTTAATTCTTTACAAAGTAAAAAAAAAAAACAATTTCACGTGAATTTCCTTTTTTGAAGTCGAATAGCAAGTTTTAAAAATGCGTAATGCAAGCAATGTATCTGTTTGAGAATTATGTACTGCTCGACTCTGGCTATATATGTAGTATTAACCTGCTTAAAGAATAGGCATCGCAGCCAGAGTCGACACGAACGTAATACTTAAAGCAGACGCATTGCTTGCATACAGCATGTTTTTAATTTATTTTTCAATAAAAAATATGTTTAATATTATATGACAAAAATAACACACTGCAGAACTTTTTGAAAAACTGTTAAAAAAAAGAATATTCTAATTTAAAAAACGTGTACGTTTGTTAACCATTTTCATTTAAAACAATTAGTACGCGCAAGCAAGAAAAAAAATTTTCTCAGTAACGTTTAGTAAAGATATCATTGTCGAAAGTGTATACATATTCACCAATACACACAATTCTAGGTGTGTGTTGTTTGGGTCAACTTTAATTGCACGTCGTAAGCTCATTACTGACCATATTAATTTTGATTTCCTTGAGGTTCCAGATCCGCAGGTAGTATCCCGCCACTATTCCCATCAGCCATGGAGAGGCTCTCATATAGACTGGGAAATAGTAGCCATTCTGACGAGGTGATTGGTCATCACTGAAAGAATGAAAATTTAAAAAATGTCATTATTAAATAAAATTTAATACTGTTTGTGTATAAGATGCAAACAAAAAAGAAGAGAAAATAAAACAAGAGTCTCGGTCGTGACCATTGTCCTTTTTATCATATGGATTTTTCTGTTGCATATTTGTGTTGTTGATTATTGATATTACTTCAAAATATCAATAATTTCCCACCGGTGATCGACCGAAGTGCTGTTATTGACATGGGCTACAAAATCAAAGCCTTTGTCGAGGTTTAAAGGAAAAAAAAACTGTGAAGTTCCTCGTTTGCCCGCTGCACCACAGACCATTTATTCAGGTGCAATGGAAACTCGAACGTTTTGCTA
This sequence comes from Drusus annulatus, assembly GCA_022651775.1. Lineage (NCBI taxonomy): Eukaryota > Metazoa > Arthropoda > Insecta > Trichoptera > Limnephilidae > Drusus > Drusus annulatus. The sequence goes on along the minus strand of JAGWCC010000522.1, from coordinate 176,134 downwards.
TTTTTTAAACGCAAATATTCAGAAACAAACCAATATGGGTATTGCAGTGAATTTTCAGCCAAACACAAATGCATTGCATGCATACAGCATGTTTTAAACTTATTATTTGACATCAGAAAAAATGAACTTAAATTAAAAGCTCATTTTGAATATGCTACTTTATTGATTTTAAAAACGAGACAGACAAAATAGCTTAAGCAACACTTAGTCAAAAATGAGTTAAATATTCAGTTTTGATCAGTTTTTTTTTCTGCATCGAATGCTCCGACTCGCGTTTGATTCTAAAGACTTTTGTGACCCTTCAGCCATCTAAAATATATTTACCATTTGGGAAAAGGCTTGACTCAAACGACACAAGTTCAAGACTTTTTAGTTTTTTATCGTTTCAGGTAACTCGGTGAAAGCATTAAGTTGCCTGAGTTAACTTTTTTTATTAAAATCCAACCAGGTACTGAAGATTTATCAATTTTATTGTAAAACATAATAAGCTTTGAGTGCTCTAGCTCTAGAGTAAACTTTCAAAAATGGCGTTTCAGTCCTTTTGACTTTTCGGCGACGATGTGGTTTTTTAAGCTATAAACAATACATGTTTTTAACAAAATTATTCAACTCAAGAGAAAAATCAATTATCGCGTTCGAGCTGGGGAGCAACGCCAATTCAAACTCAGGTTCTTCCTAACCCCTCTCTTCCCCATCTCCTCGCCCTTACTACTGCCTTAATTCTTACAACATACTCCAATTAGGAATGCCTTAGTCCCACTGACTCCAGACAGTTGGAACTCCTGTGCAGTATTCATGTAAATTGATTGGAAAATGCCAGTTAAGGAGAAACAGATGGATAAGAGTACCGGTAAAATAAGTCATCTTTCTCACCTTGCAGTTGCTGCAGTCCATTCGTTGAGATAGCAAACCGTAAAGACGGTGATAAGAACAGCCACGAGCCACGCCCAAACCCAGATCAGACCAAACTTGGCGTGCTTCAGGATGGGAAACAGTAGAAGTGGAGACAGAATATACAGCTGCATGTCCACATTCAGGTACCAGGTGTGTCCCAAACACTGAAACCAAAAAAATCATGTATTTAGTTTCAATGGCATATTAGGACATACCTGTATGCTCATTTATTTTTTTTATTTTTTCGTACAGTTTTGTGTTTAATTTTTAGAACTTCATTGTTTAATTCGTAGAACTTCAGAACTGTCAAACAGTTTGAAAATGGCCTTAAACGCCGAAACAGCTGTTATTTATAAAAAAAAACTAAAAATAGCAGAACTAAATAATAATAATATTAAATTTATTTCAACTAAATTTTATAAAAAAACTTATTTATTTTATTATAGCCCTTATGGGATCTTACATATTTGTAAAATAGATAATAGAATATAATAGTGTCACATTATTTTTTTTCTGGTTTCGAAAAACTTGACAATATTTTTAAACTCCTACTTCCATCATAATGAGTGGAAAATGTTGCTTGTGCAATGATGGAGGACTTAATCAGCAGAGCAACTGAACCCACGATGCCCGGATAGGAATCCGACACGTTTGTCCACGCTATAGCTCATCCTTAATATACGGGACACGATCTGTAAACTCGTGTCCGCGTCTTTGAGAATAGAGAGAGGGCAGGTCGTCCGCTCCGTGTTCCAGTTCAACCAATGTGACTTTTCTGAGGGTGCAAGTAATGTGCGCTTGAAAAGGCGACTTTTACGGAGTGTTTCGAATTGTGAGTATTTGTTTGAGGATGTTGTGGTCACAGTGCCGCCAGTCCGCTTCGAGTGCTGGGTGCGCTGCCGGTCCGTCTGCTTCGAAGACTGGGCTTGAGTGGCGAGGGAGAAGGTCCAATAAGTGAAAGTCCCAGTTTCTCAGTCAGAGGGCAGGCGAGGCAGCGAGCGGCGAAGGCGGAGAGGCAGGCAAGTCCAGTGATGCGAGCAAGGGATGAAGACAATTTTAGGGGAAGGTAAATTTTGGCTTTAACTCCTCAGCGGTACCGTGCCGTCACCGTTAGAGGTTGGCCTTTGTTTGCTCCGCGGGATTTTCCGCGGGCCGCTGAGGGCGTGAATAATTTTGCATCACTGAACATGAAAAATTAGGTTCTAGCCTGCCTCTTCCTCCTCCGATTAAACCACTCCGCAGGTCGCCTGCATTTTTATTGTTCACACGAAAAAATATCAAAGTTATACAGGGGGGCTGCAAGGGTGAACACGGTGGCCCTTGCAGCTTTATAGAGTCCTAATTAAATCTCACAGTTATACAAAGTTTATAACATTGGATTCCGTAAATACAGGTGAGTAGGCGTGCGTAATTTGTTTATTGATACCTCTCACCGTATTTACGGGAATCGACATACAATTCGGTACAAATTACGTGATTGATACATTTTGGAGAATTTCCGCTTCATTCTGGCGCGCGTTTCGGCCCAGCCAATCAGAGGCTCAGCTGAGCTCGGCGATCGGTGTGGGCCGGAGGGTGGCTGCGCGGGGTCCGGAGAAGGGACCCGCGACGCAGGGCACAGAATGAGCGGCGCAGGGCCCGTTACGCACGGCATAGCGATAGTCAGTGACGTAAAAGGTGAAATGAGGCCTGTTCGCGCAGGTCGGCTCATTTCTCTTTCACGCACCCAGAGGCTATGACGTCCGTACGGGCAAATAAGACAAAGAATACATGATTAAAAAATAATAATAATAATGATGAATATGATTAATATTTTAAAGAGTATCACGTCCGATACACTTAATGTCACAGAAGTAACATGGGGTAAATGATTTGCCCATAAAAATATGACTAAGTATTTAGAGATATTACAATGGAATAATTTAACGTTAATATTTTTGGAAGATGTAAGCTATTTTAGCCTTTTTTAACTACATTCAATGTAGTCGAATATATCTACTATATCTGCAAAGGAATTACCCACTGCATGCAATCTAGGTAGCGAGTATCTAAATGATTCAGTCCTAATATTTTTGTTACACTTGAATAGAATTTAGGATCGAGTAGTTCTGTTAGGTTCATCGAAGTGTTTTGGGCTTAGTAAATCAGGGCTTAATACATATATATCATACATAAACCTTTTTCAAAATCAAACAACCTAAATAATGCTCGACAGATGGATATACATTGTGGTATATTTTGCTAGTTCTTATTATTAAGCCAACGTTTAAGATGCGCAATTAGTTGGCCATACAGGTTAGTAGCAGAGTAGACAAATGCATCAGGTTACCGCCCAAGAGTCGTGGGCACAATACGCCTGCTCTGACATCATTAGACGCTCAATATTTATCGCTTATAAATATGGTAGTAAAAGTTATTCAAATACCGTCAGGTTATTCGTTACACGGGAATATTAAAAAAAAACCTTAATCTAAATTTATATTAGAGTTTACCCAAACAACACACACTTAGAATTGTGGGCATATTTATACACTTCCGCTAGTGACGTCCGTGCCCAACACTTCTGAGAAATAGCCTTTTGTCTTGCTTAGACTACCTATTGTTACTATTGAGAAATGAAAAATAATGATTGAATTTGAATAATTGTTCAAAAAGTTTCACGCTGGGTTTTTTTAATCTCGCCAAGATTTTCTTTGCTGATTCGAATAACATGCTGTATTCAATAAATGCATGTCTTTGAGTACAATTCGTCTCAAAATTGGCTGTGATACCTATAAACCTTATTTCATTTTATTTATTTAGGAACACAAACAAAATATTAAGATAAATATATTCAGAAGTATTATTTTAATTTAAAAAAACCATTGCAAAAAAGCATGCAAGAATGCATCTCAAATTAATCTGTTCATAACGTACATTATATTGTAATTTGCAAAGTTCAACACAGAAACACTGAGCTATGCACAACACTGTGCCTAGGTTAATTGTTAACACCTGATGCACTCAACAATACTTATATGGTGAACGAACTAGTAATATTATTAAAGACAAGTAAGTCTAAGTAATCAATAATTGTTTCCGAAACCACAATATTAACTAACCAGGAAAAAAAATTTCGTATGGTTAGCAAAATGTATTATTATAAGGCTAAATTCGGCAGCTTCTTATCTAACAATATGTTCCAATCATTTATGTTATCGTTGGCTTTTGTATCAGAATAATTCCAACCAATTATATTAATAAGACCTGATTTTACATTTTCCCGATTCATACAAAAATCTTTGTCCTAAATGTAAATGGCATTGGGTTAGGAATATTAACTATAAAAATATAATTTTAAACAGAATTTGGTAGTGTGTTTGTTATTCTCTTACCATATTAACAGGGTTAACGTAGATTTGAACATAAAGTAGGGTGCTCCACCAGAAAGGTCTGCAGTTATCTGTTGGAAAATTCAACGCTTTCCAAAATGGACCTCGTCCAACTTTGGCAAAGAGTGTAATTTGCAGAAGCAACATCATCACCAGCACTGGAGTCAGCCTCAATACGCGATGGAGATACATCATGGGAATATTTCCAAGGGATTCTGAAAACCACACCACTTAATATGTTACACGTTAAATTGGTTTAGATGATAAAACTGTTGTGATAAATCATACTCTTTCTTAGGTTGCATGATTAGGTAAAGACTATAACGTCGCAAACTTTTGTTCTCTTCATTTTATTAAGAACAAGAGTTTGAACCAAGGATATCTATTATTTCTAATTTTGAAACTTTATTTCGTGGTGGAACTCCATTTTAATGATTTAATAATACCAATGTTTTTTTTTAAACTTTATTCCATTTTTTTATTTTTATTAAGCCCAGACGATTTCATCTTATAACGGGCATCTTCAGACTGGTACAATTTTAAGTAAAATCAATGATATATATACTATTTATTTCCGGAATGGACGCTTATTGAATCTACATAATGGTGAACATCTGTAACACAGGACTTGTTTTATTACTGATAAGGGCGGATTTACAGTAACACTTCAATAAGCGTCCATTCCGGACATTAATAGTATATATACCATAAATGTACTTAAAATTGTACCTGTCTGAAGATGTCCGTTATAAATTGAAATTGGTCCGGTCTAAATAAAAAGTAGTAGAATAAAGTTAAAAATTTTGTATTAATAAATCATTTAAAGATATCTAAATATATTGTTTTATAGAAAAGGCTTACTGTCGTCAGTTCTGCGGAAGAAAGTGTATGAGAGAAGAAGTCCACTTAGTAAGAAGAATGTGTCAACAGATACGGTTGATGCAATTAAAGTTTGACTTGGATATGACTGCATCCACTGAAACAAAGAAAAACAAGAATGCATATATATTAACACAAAAAGATACGGAGAATTTAAAAGAAATTAACAATGCGTTTTAAAGATTATTCAATATAATCAGACCAGGTAGCTCCCGAATTTTAAATTAGACTACAGTTTTCTTGCAATTTGCTTCTAGGAACTCCGAGAATCTTCAATAGCATGGATAAGTAGTTTTTATAAATTGTAAAAATGTTATCTATGATCGAATCGTTCACTGCTTACTATTTACATGCTTGCCATGAGGATAATCACCAAATGATATCATGCGATGTTTTTTTCTACGAGCCCTTGCTTTACTTGCCCGAAATCATTGTTCCGTTAATTCGCACATTTTTCAAACAAACAAAAATACCACTCATTTGTGCATGAAAATTTAACACAAAAGTTACTCTTTTCTTTTCCGCTTTTTTTAGATTTTGCTCGTGCAGCCTTAAAAATAAACCTATTATCACACAATATTTTACTGTCCTCATTTGAAAAAATGCACCATTTACCATCAAGCTTTATCTAAAATTGCTTTGGTCCCTTAGATTGCATCTTTATTTTGTCTAAGCTCCTTTTAACACTTAAATTATTCGCAAACATATTTAGTTAAAAACATTCATTTACAATTTTGTCTTCGTTTTCGCCATTTTTTGATTCGCAGTCTGAGAAAATATTTGAAGAATCTAAACCAAATGTAATGAATTAACAAACTCTTGTTTTTGGTAAAACGGGATGAAATTTTTATAAAAAATCATAATATCAATTTTAAAACTAAATAATGTATTTTTGATAATGAATGTGTATAATCTGTTTATTTTAGATGTCGATCGATGAGAAGTCGGTACTTTATATTATTTTTGTTATAAATTGCATATACTCGTATGTGGAAAAAATGTATCCCTTTTAATAATAACGTAACGTACTTACAACGAGCATATTGTTCAGGTTTTCCACAGGGAAGGCGAGGCTATTTAAAAACCTATGTCCTAAGATGATCCAAGCCATGGATATAACCCTTATTCCATGGAGGCAAGCCAAAGGGCCAGGATCTTTACTGAGGGTGGCCAGTCTCTTGGAATTGGTGTACATAGAGAAAGCTGTCAGTAAGAAGTTCTGTGATTCAATATCTCCTAGATGTGAAAAATAAACGTTTCATGTAAAATAATATTTAAACTCCACCGAAACGGTTATAAACGATAACGTCATAGCAATCAAAAAAAATTGTTTGTTAAACATCTCATTTTTTATTATCTAACGAGATTGGAAATATAGGAAAACTTCTAATAATTTTGTAATAAGAAGTCTACCAACACAGCCAGATGATGATAATTATACATGTATTTACTAAACCAGACCACTAAATTAGTATGTTTTTACGTGTTGGTCTGTCTTATGTCCAACTTAACAGATTGCGTAAATTATATAATAATAGGATAATTGTTTAGAACAGTTTAATTTCGATACTGTGTTGAATAATAAAACACTGCAGCTTCTTTAACAGTTTCATTCATAATAATTAGGTATTAGAAATGCTTTTTAAAACTGTGTACAAGGCACTGAACAACTTACAAAGTTTATATTTGACCTAAATTTGGGTAAGGGAAAAACTTAATCTAAGGCAGTTTTCTCTTTGTCTAAACATGATGCATCCAACATTCATCGGCATCTTTCTGAGCCTTCTCATAAAATGATTGTTAAAATGTTTGCATTTAACGTATACGAGTTCACATTATTAAAACTGTCATATTGTATCAGATCATAAAGGTATTTGAAAAACTTTTGCAGCAATATTTATAAGAATTATTGCTAAATATTTAACGAATAAGCACAATTCCTATATTCCGCAATCAAAGTTTGAATTCTTGATTGTTGCTCATATGATAGGAAAGTAATATTTTTTAATCCATGTTCACCTTTTTTTACCAACTTAAACCAAACGTCATAAGATGTGCTCAACAGAAGTACGCCTCCAACAAATGCTAAAACAACCCTGAAAGAAAATATGAATGTCAATTATTGTAAATTAAAACAACAAGTCTACAGTCGTAAATTTTTCTAATTCAAAAAGCATTCATGGGGCATATGTATTTAAAACAAATCAGTATGTTTTCTTATTCACACGTGGAAATGACAGATGTAATACTCTACTTTATCTTAATGCGCTGTTGGGAAAAGAAAACTTTTTCGAAGTGAATTGCATCACGTGAATAATTAACCGCATATTTCAACTAAATCTCACATAGGTAATAGAACTTTACAAAATGTACCCTTCTCTCAGAGCGTGTTCAATCATATTCATTCAAAAATATATGTAATGTATCTGTATTTGTTTTCGCAACTAAAATAAATGTATGTTTTAAATAATTCTCACGCCGCAGTGATCTCCCCAGCATCCCAGGGACTCGGCTCATCTACATTACAGTTCCGCTCAGGTATTTCTATGTCTAGGGATATATTGACAGAAGCCAATGCCATCGCAAGGGCTGCCTGCACGTAAGATGCTTGGCAGGAATCCGGCATGCAGACGGCGATGTTGAAATTCAGACCTCTCGGACTGGTATTCAATAACCTGGAAATAAAGTAAAATGCCATTTTTATTTTTTACTATATTCCTATATAAGACTTGTTAACTCAATTCATGGCCTTGAAAATTTTGGTACCAGTCTAAATGATTTTGTCATTCTTTACGACTCTACCAAAACTTTGATTTGACCTTGGCTTTGACTTGAATGTTCTTTCTAATCTATGGTTTGTCATATGTTTGTCGTTGCTTCATTATAATATTGTATATGTGTTATTTTTTCTCTGTTGCTCTTTTTCCCATTTCGTGTTATTTTTTATTTTTTTTAAATTGGACAACAGTCCGTTAGTTTATAAATAAATAAATATCAATCTATAGAAAACGAAGGAGTTATTAGCATGATATCAATAGCAATGTGTTTTTCCGGAAAGAATGCAAGGAATGATGTAAGCGTAATGAATAGAATCAAGAAAGAGACGCTTAGATGGTTTCGGCATGTAGAGCAAATGAACGAAGAAAGGATTGTGAAAATAATATATGACGCGAAAGTGAATGGAAGAAGAAGTCGGGGACGCTCGAAGAAGACATGGCACGATCAAGTGAATCAAATACTTGAGTCGGGCCATGTGAAGAGTCAGAATAACAGAAGATTACGAGACAATGTATCAATGTAAAAGACTTCACATCGCTCTATTCTTTTAAAATTCTTTTCACTGCCTTAGTAAGAAGTAACTTAGAATACAACTCAACGATCTGGTCTCCATACTATAAAAATCATCAACTGAAAATTGAAAGAGTCCAACATAAATTTCTTAGATTCATCAACTTTAAACTCTCATTACCTATTGAACAAATTAATTATACTAGCTTAGTGAAAATATTAAACATAACTAACATATCTTGCAGAAGAACCATGAGTGACCTAGTACTCTTATTCAAACTGGTTAACGGTGTACTGGATGCACCTGATTTAAATAAGCTGATAACGTTCCGCGTACCTAATCGTGACACAAGACTTTCTGAGCTGTTACATGTTAATTCATCAAGAACCAACTATGCAATGAACTCCCCAGTCCAAAGGTTACATAGGCTTGGAAACCAATTTAGTTATGTTGATATTTTTCTGTATTCAATCATGAGATTCAGATCGGAGTTGTATAGCTACTCTTCACAAATACTTCACTGAAATATACGAGTCTACCAGATAATTGTGAATATGTATTTTTCTTTTCTATGTTTTTTTTTTGTATTATTGTAATTTTCATATTGCATTTTGTATTTACCACTGGTTATATATTTATTTTGATTTTTTCAAAAAGCATGTACTTTTTGTTTTATTTTTTAATGTATCATGTACTATCATATAATACTTTACCTGTCAACATCAATACATTTTACAAATTTTTTGGAAAAGCCCACTAGGGCGTTAATAATAATAAATAAATAAATAAATAAATGTGAATGAAGCAAGGAGTGTGTGTCAAGACAGAGTTGTAGATACTCGGAAACGGCGTGATGGTTAGTTAGTTAGTTAGTTAATAGGTATCAATAACATTGGGAATCGTTGTGGTTTGAAATAAAATAGGCAAAGTATAAATCTATTTTAACCTGCCCCAAAACAATTCCAATCGCCCGAAGCGGAGTACCTAATATAGCACTACCTTTTGAAGAATGTTGCTAAGGTGAAAAAACAAAAGAGAGAAAGGAGGCGGAGGAAATGAAGGTGGAAAAGTTCTGGCTATTCAGATCGGCTCATTTAACAAAACTTAAACCATTTAACGCGTTGTTAATGAAAAGGTTGGTGGTAACGCTTCAATACATTCAGAATAGCTATCTCTCACGAAAGCAATACTCGGAGTGAATTCAACCATTCGAGAAAACCGTTCTGTACAAATTAATCGCTCCAACAATACACTTTTAACATTTATAGGGGAACGGTTTCTGACGCGACCAATAACATGGTGTTGATAAAAAGTGACTTTGTTTCACGCACTTCAAATGTATTTCTTTTGGGAAGCTGGAAATATGTTGATTGTTATCATAATTAAATATTTACCTCGATCCATCATTAAAATATTAAAATAATATTAATAATCTGAACATACGAATATGAAACAGAAAAAAGCCAGAAACTAAAAAGAACAATGGTCAATGGACCGAGACACGAACTCGGAACCTCTACTCTATCCGGGAGTAACAATCTGCCAATTAAGCCATCAAGAACTCATTAGAAAGTGGCATTTTTGAACGATCTCTATTTTTTTCTTTTTTTAATTATTTTATATTTGAATTTCTTCCGATTTTAAGCTGCCATCTATTGATTCTAGCCGAACACATTTTGAATATCTAGATAGTTTCTTGGATAAATATCCATTTTTTAATACGGAAAATCTTTTGACTTCTTACCAAGTCGACAAAATCTGTCTCCGTCATGACCATTGTCTTTTTAGTTTCTAGCTTTTTTGGTTTGTTTTATATTTGTGTTTTTTTTTATAGTAATATTATTTTGAATATTTAAAAGTAATTTAAACATTAATCCTTTAAAGTTAATTCCAGTTTTAAAATTTAATTATTTCATTATTACCAGGAAATTAAAATGTTCGATAATTCTAATTTGATACAGAGATTACTTTTGACGCTTCACAATGCAGCGTGATAGAGCCGCTTGTATTAGACGTATGACCCGCTTAATACACGTAGTATTTGGATTAAATGTTAATTTCTTACTATAGATACCAGATATATATTTAGGTATGACAATTTAATCATAATTGTACGATACATAGGTTTTAATAAAACATCATATCTTTAACTAACAGAATTCAATTAACATTTTAAATAACTTCAATTCGATTACACCCAAGCATTGCAAAGGTAGCCGGTAGTAACCGTCCTTCAAAATTCGATCATATAATTTTAAGTACGTAATAAGTATCAACAGCAATCAAAGAATTCTCGGAATCATATTGTTTACTTCATTTTATTGTCTGACGATCAAAGATATCTCAGATGTAAGGCTTAACGTCAATAACAAAGTTGAAATCAAATGGAAACAACAAAATTATCGAAAGCTATTATTTAATGAAACAAATAAATTATCAAATGTAATCGCAATTTTACTATCCTTAAATGATATTGTGTAATAATGATTATTAAAAAGCAAAAATATACATGAAAAATACGTAAGATAAAATTTAAAGAGAATTGACATATTATTAAATAATAAAACCGCATTTCTTTTTCTCGGAAGAGTAACACACACCATTAACATTATTTTATTTTTTAAATTGTGTGACATTTTGTATAATTTAACCATATAGGTTTTTAAAAATAAAATTGTAGTAAAAAAATACACATTTATAAATATCATCAATTTTAGCAAAAACCCCATTTGATTTGTTTGTAGTGCTCTTTTTGGTTCCAGATGCTTTTTCTCGACTCAATACTATTTTATATTTTCGTATAAAACACTTTACGGTTTGACATATTTAAAGAAATAAAAAATGACTTCGTATAAGACCACGAATATTATTTATATTACCTACCGGATTAGCTTAGCCTAAGCGTCACAAGGACAAAAACTAAACAAAAAAAAATGGAAAATGCGCGATTATATATACATACAGAGGGAGAACAAATTATAAAATAAATAACAAAACAATGAGAAAACTATAAAATACTTTTTGTTTATTTATTTTTTCAATACTATTTATTTTGGTTGTCAGTATTTAAAGTTACGAATATTATGTTTTTACGATTATTTTATTTATTTATGCTAAATTACTACTATGATATTTATCTAAAAAAACTACTAGTTTTTTTTTAAATATTGTAACAAAACGTTTTTTCAATTTTGATGCATGTAACTGATGCATTTCTCTGGAAAGTAGTATTGCCCAAGTAATATTTTGGCTCTGACTACGTCGGAGGATGGAGGAGGATTATTTTCACTAATTATTGAAACGGTATCAATAATATTCAAAAATGTGAAATATAAAAGCATACAGAACAGAAAAAAGTTATGTTGTTGTTGTTTAAGGATGCTCTGCCATCTGCGCTACCGAACCCCGTTTCTTTATTGGCGTTTTTATCAATCTCGTATTTCTTGAAAATCTTTAACATATTTTCAATTTCTTTTTCCATGATCGGCATCCAAACTAGTTTTCAAAAGCGAAGATTCCAACCAATCGAAACAGCAAACATTGAAAGTGTCTTTAATAAAATATAACATTTGTTTGTGTTTTTTTAAATTAAAATCGTTTAAAAGTTAATTGTATTGTTTCATTAATTAAAATCATAAAAAATTGTAAAGGTTAGGTGTCTATTTTTTTAAGTTAAAAGTTTGATATTGTAAGATTTCGATTTTACTTTAAAGATGTAGGTATAAACGAGAGAAATTAAATTTTATTAAATACGTTTAATAGTTTTAAATGTATTTAATATTTAACCTCTGTTTTATGTATGGTGCATTTCGAAAAACAGTCGTAAAAGAGGATATATCGTCTTCACGAATGCCAAGAATTCCGCCAGGAAGTGGTATTCTGGCCATGCAGTACTTCCCCTTGATGGTTCTGGAGTCATTACTCGGGTGACTGATTCCAAGGCACTCTTCAAACATCCCCACACTGTTGATGTTGCCTTCCAGCAGGCCGTGGGGTGGCCGCCCTCCTGCGTCTAACACTGGAAATTACAATACTTTATTAACACTCGTTTCATTACTGTTGACTGACAAACTAATGTTTCCAGGTAAGTAATCCTTCTTGCGTAAATGAATTTTATTTGTATATTAGCGTTGGGAAAATCTTAAATGTTTTGTGAATGCTTCACGAATTGCTAGTTCTTTAAAATGAAACCTTCGCAGTGAACACTTCGATGGAAGTCGAACTCGCAAAAAAAAAGATTTGAATTTATCCGGTTGTTTGTTCAGTTCTTTTTGGAACCGGTTCCTCGCCAAAAAAGCACGTACTAATGGGTAGAGATTTTAAAATGAAAAGAACTGGATCCGGTTCCTTGCCAAAATGAAAAGTACCAATCGGTAGGGATTTGAAATGGAAAAGAACTGGAAGTCCGTCCGTAGAGATTTAAAGCAACGAAAGTTAGTTTAGAGAACGAAAAGAACTGGAACCGGTTTGTTGCTAGAATAAAAAAGTACTGGTCGATAGAACTTTGAACGTGAAAGAAAGAAAGAACTGGAACTGGTTCCTCGCCGAAAAAACACGTACTAGTCGGTAGCGCTTTGGAAGTGGAAAGAACTGGAACTGGTTCCTCGCTATTCGAACTTTGAAGTATTTGTTCAATGAAACGAAGTTATTGGAATGAATGAACGCCAAAATGAACTATTAACTTCAATTGAAGTATTTTTTCAATGAAATAGGAACTGTTGTCAAAAGAAGTAGTTCTTTCAAAGCGGTCACAACGCTATTGGATTTGTAGATCAATTATTGACGTATTATGTCCACATTATTGTGGTAAAAATATATAATCATTTCTCGCAGAAACGCAGCTTCTACGGTTAAATAATGAAGGCCGTTGAAATATTGTGCATAAAATATAGTGCCTTTAAAGTGATAATTCAAAATATGGCACTAAATATATAATGTAAGTATTAATATGCTATTTACTAGTATTTACAAATCTCGCAGGCTTACATGCTGTAAAGTAGCTATGATTTATGAAATAAGCTGTTTTAAATCGGTCAATTGCTAAAAAACATTCAAATTTTGATAGAAGAATAAAATTACAGGGAGAAAATCTCCACTCTGGTATTAGATTTACAAAAAGACGTTTAATCTTATCCAAAACTGGAAAAAATCCTAAATATTAGTGATATACACATTTTCTTGACCACGCATCCATTATCGGTTTATACGAAAGATTTAACATTTCTTTGAGAGGAATTAAAACATATAAAAAGGTTTCATATAATTTTAATACCTGGCATGAGTATTTGGATTATTCAAAGCCATTGAATTATTATTAATAAAAAAAATATTTCCAGGAGAAATTCAAATTTTTAAAATTAAGTATCGTTGGCCGTCTTATGTAAAAGGGATTTTATATTTTTCCATGGATTGAAATAAATATTGAGAACGCTACAGCTCAGGTTAAAAATAGGCTTTTAAAAACACCTACTTAATGATTTTTATCGATACAAATCCCCTTAAAATTTTGGCGATTGAATTCGCTTAGTCGTCTACAAAATCGGATATTGTACAAAAAATTAAGCCACAACATTATTTTGCTTTAAATTTGCCATACATTACTATGGTAATAACATTTATTTTATACTTGCAAAACACCTAAAATGTTTTTAAAATCCAAAGTTGCTAACATAATAGTTTTTTTGCGGATCAAACGTTAATTCTTGAATTTTTTTAAAAATCCTATTTTTACTGGAAATTGTTAAAAACACAACCGCATATTCTTTTAAAGATCTAGAAAGTAAAAATGTATTTCTTATGGAATTGATGTTTGAATAATATCTATGGCCTCTTGAATCTGGTTACAAAATTTTCGAAATATTTCAAAAGGCGGCCAATACTTTGAACGAACATCAATTGGTATTTTTTTGATACTGCACATGAAACTTTTATCATAAACGTTGGTTGAAATGGCATTAGCCGTGTTTGGTGACTAGATCTAAATAGCCAAGTTCTTCCCAGACTTCCTTTACCCCCACCTATAACAAGTCTTCAACGCCGCGGCAAGACTTATCACCGGCGTATCAAAATATTCCCATATCTCAAAGCACCTCAAAAATCTTCACTGGCTTAAATGTTAAGTTTAAGCTTTGCTAGATGGTTTTCAAATCAATTAACGGAATGGCTCCGGATTATTTATCGAAATTGTGTATTCTTGAAGATTCCAATTCGCGACAGTCAACTCTTAGATCGGCAATGTTATCGGCTATCGGAAGGTTGAAGGAACCAAAGCGCACACCAGACACTAAGTTCGGAAAGCGCGCCTTCGGAGTATCAGGTCCTAAAGCCTTGAATGAACTACCACATGATCTAAGAGTAATAAAAGACTCACTACGAAAAATTAAAAAAATACCTTAGATTAACCATATATTAATTTTGCTCTCATGCCCTAAAAATGAAAAAATAATAAATAAACAAATTAAAAAAAACAAATAAAAATAATTTTAAAAAATATATGTAAGAATCAGCTAAATTCTAAATTATTATGATATAGTGATTGTGTCCTGCCAGAAGTGACCTGCCAGGTAAGTATGTTGCCGTATATTTATATAAACTAAGAATTAATATTAAGTAGAAATAAAGATTTGTACTGCGCCCTTGAGGTGATTTTTCACAAAAACGGCGCTATACAAATTATCCAATTATTATTATTATTATCTCCTTCGTTTCCTCACTCCTTTTAGTCCTGCAAAACACCCCACTTGGGGATGTTGTAGTCTCACTGGTATCGGGCAGTCATACATTGTTCACATGAAAAAGATAAAAAAATAAAATAAAATAATAACTTTATTTAAGACAGACTTTATTTTATATCTTATGACCGACAGGTTTCGCTTATTCCAAGCATCATCAGGGTAGAAAATCAAACAAATTAAGTAATACAAAAGTGACTTTAATTTTGTACATTTTAAATAGATACTATGTATTTTTATAATTTTCATTAAATATGTAAAACTACAAAGAGATTGTTTTCTAAAAAATAAAATTAAAATCATAATAATGATACCAAATTTTTAACTTTATTCCACTAGTTTTTAATCAAAAACTGACCGGTTTCATCTTATGACGGGCATCTTCAGACTGGTACAATTTTAAGTAAGCCTATGGAATATATACTTTTAGGTTCAGAAAGGATGGATATTGATATTCATAGTGAATCATCTGTGACTTAAGGATTTTAGTTTTAAGGCTGACAGAGGTGGCTTTACCATACCTTCAAAAATACATTCGGGTAGTTTTATTACCTTCTGGGAGACGGTTTACACGGGGTGTGTTAAATGCGTTTATGTTTTTTTAATATATAATATCTAAAGTTGTCAGCCTTAGTTTTGCATTAGTTGGCTATTTTTGAATTTACTATTTGATTTTACCGTCTCTGTTTGGTTAATGTAAGGTTTGTTCAAAAGAAAAGGTGAATTTTGAATTTTCGCGGACTGTGTACATTCGATTATCGATTTTTTTTTTATGTTGGTACACATATGTTTATCATATGTTAGCATTATCAACCATTTTGGATTAGTGGTTTGTTTTTGACAACTGGAAAGTTTAGTCACGTTTTTGTGTGTTCTTCGATTTTTTACTTTTTAAAAAAATGGATCAAAGAATATGTAATAAATTTTGCGTTCAAAATGGAATAAAGTGCTCCAACGCACTTAAAATGTTGACTGTGGCATTCGGTGAGTTTACTTCGTCCTGGAGTTGTCAACAAACGAAGAAAACATCGAAACAGTGAAGAAAATGGTTTTGGAAAATTGTCGAATCACTATTAGGAAAGTTGCAAAGGATGTTGGCATATCAATCGGCTTATGCCATGCAATTTTCTCAGATGTTTTGGGCATGAAAGGTCGTGGGCGTAGTTTGTTTTGAAATTGCTAAATTTTGAGCAAAAGCAACGTCGCATTAGTATCGCTCAAAAGTTGTTAAATGACGTCAACGATCCAGATTTGCTCAAAAGGATCATAACTGGTGATGAAACGTGGGTATCTGGTTATGACGTCGAAACCAAGGCCCAATCATTCAAATGGAAGCAGAAGAGCCAAGACCGAAAAAAGCACGCCAAGTTCGATCAAATGTGAAGGTTTTGCTCACTGTTTTCTTCGATTACAATGGCGTGGTTCATCATGAGTTCTTTCCAACAGGTCGTACGGTTAATAAGGAATACTACAAGGAAGTAATGTAACGTTTGCATGTAGGAATACGGCTCAAACGATCGGAATTGTGGAAAAACAAATCATGGATCTTGCATCACGATAATGCATCAGCTCACACATCAATGCTTGTTCGTGATTATTTGGCCAAAACATCACCGCAATCATGCCTCAACCACCGTATTCACCAGATTTGGCTCCCTGCGACTTTTTCCTATTCCCGAAACTGAAGAGACCTATGAAAGGAAAGCGTTTTGCCACAATTGATGAGATAAAATCAGAACCGAAGAACGAGCTGATGGCCATACCGAAAAGCGCATTCCAGAAGTGCTTCGAGGATTGGAAGAAGCGCTGGCATAAGTTCATTATATCTAAGGGGATTGCTTTGAAGGGGAGAAAATGGATATTGATGAAAAAATAAATACTTTTCGAAAAAAATCTACATTCACCTTTTCTTTTGAACAAACCTCGTATTTTGTAGAAGGTATATTTGCATTGGTGGTTTGGTAAAATATCATAAAATAGTAATAATAGGTACACATCAGGGTATTATCTTTTGTAGATTTCCCCTTGGATGTCTGCGACAAAAATCCCAGATTACATTTTACTTTGGTATTTTTATGTGTACTGCCTATTTACATCAATGCCTAGAATATAAATATTTACTTAAAAATAAATCTTAACTATAATGGATATATTAATAGAGAGTCAACCTTTTTTCCAATTGACTATTCATTACGTATTTTTCTTCTATTTTATTTGTAAGTCTGTTTATTTCTTATGATTCTAATTTGTTTAATTTTTTCCCCTTATTGCACACATGCAATATTTTGACATCTCCACCTTTATGAAATGAGTGCTGATTATCTAATAGGTATGTGGCTACATTAGATAATTCCCCGTTACTATTAACCCAGCTCGAAAAATGTTATTTTATCCAAGTGTAAAAATATCTGCCAGTTTGTCCTATGCAGCATACTACATACTTAAAAATAGTGGAATAAAATTAAAAATTTGGTATTATGAAAATCGTTAAAATGGAGTTTCAACACGAATTATTAACAGTTTCAAAATTAGAAAAAATAATCATAGTAAGAAATAAAAATATTCAAAAAATAATATAAGTTATTAAACATATCGTATATAAATATATTATAAATATATATATATATATATATATATATATATATATATATATATATATATATATATATATATATATATATATATATATATATATATATATATATATATATATATATATGTATATTTATATTTATATATATATATATACACATATGTTTAGATAACTTTTAACGCATTTGCATTGTAAATTGTATTAAATTTCATTCTCTTTATTTCTTTATATCGGTAGGCTGTGAATTATATATAATTTACAATAAAAGCATATGATACTCTAAAACTACTCTTAAATCATTATTTACTTAACCGTTGCTTTGCAGTTATGATTTTTTCCCAGTGTTTTTTATGTGTGGGCTGTTATTCACAACGTAATTTTCAATCATTCGGTTATTGCTAGCGTCAAGGTAAATATTTATAATAGTTTATTTAAAGCATCTATTCATTTAATTTATTACTCGTTACACTTAGGGAATAACTTAAAACAATTTTCGTTTCCCAATAATAGTTTTGTCACTGTCTTATAATGTTATCTCACAGTTGTTATTGATTTTTAAAAGTGTTTTTACACTATGAGAGAATATTTATTTTAATAATGAAATAAATATTTAACATTGAATAAAATGATAAAGTCGTCTAGGTTAGGTAGTCTAAGCAATACATTCACCAGTCTGAACTTAGCCGTAATAGGTTAAAATTGGTCCGGTCTTAATAAAAAACAGGCGAAAAAGTTTAAAAAATTGTTTTGATAAATCATTAAAACGGAATTCTGCCACGAATTAATAGTTCTTAAAATAAATTTAAAAATACCAGAATGCTTTTAATATTCGTAGGTAGGTTCTTACCTAGTTCAAATATATTAACATTATTTATTCAGTATTAGTTTTTAGAGGACACGCGTAGGTCACAAAGTTTCACAAACAACAATTTTTTAATGTTTGATGACACAATGAGTGGGTGTATTAAATTATCAAATTGGTTGTACGACAAATACATACATTAATATAATATAAATATAAAGCGATGAAATACAAAATCATGTGGGCATTTCTCGGCTATATTTCAACAAGAGAATGGAGAGCATTCTTCCAGACGAAATAAATCATAAATGAAGAAATGTAGACGAAGGATGAACGCAGCAGCTCCTGGCTGCGAAACATTTGACAATAGACAGGAATTGTAAAGAGACGAGAAAAGCATTGTGAAATATTAAAGGTGCCTACTCGGAGGATTTCGTGAGAATAAGATATTGCCTACACGAGGACAAATAATTTGAGGGAAAGATTTTAAGATGGCTTGTATTTAAAGGTCAGCATCCAAAAATACACACTTTCTGGCTTTCTAGTACAAACTAAACTAAAAATTGTGTATCTGTTAGTTATCTATGGAGAGTTAAAAAATGTCTAAGGTTTCCAGTAAATACTATTTTAAAACAGCAACCTTTTAAAAAATATTCGAAAATATTTCGCTGTTTTTTTTTTAAACTGAACTTTTTACTGACATTTCAATATGTTTTTAGATAGAATTTGAAAAATTTGTAGTTAAACAAAATTATTCACTTAACCTTAGACATTTGCTGAACAAGTCGTATAGAATTAACAGATAAATCATTTGTAGTTTTTTTTGTATTAGAATGCTACAAAGTGACGTATACTCGTAGTGTCATTTTTGAGTGCCGAAGTTTGACTTAGCTCCAGGATGAGTAACAAAGCTTGGACAGAAACTAGTAAACAAATGTTGCAAAATCGCAACTGTATTATGCTCTAGTAGCAAGATATGGGCGCTGGGATAAAATTTAATCGCAGTTTAATTTATTTTTTTAAATCACGGTTGACTTTATTTATTTATGTATGTACTTACGGGCTATTGTCCAATTACAAAAAAAAATTAACATGAAATAAGATTAAAGAGCAACAAAGAAAGAATAGCACATACACAATATTTTAATTGAGCAATGACAAAAATAGGACAAAAATATACATAGGGAATATTCAAGTCAAGACTGCTTTAATCCACCCATTTCAAATTTTTAATAATTTATACTAGAATATATTGTAAGTAGGTACTTCATTAGGTAGGTAAGGATTTTATAAATTGAATGTATTTTTTTACAATTTTCTGAATACATTCATCAGTTCCAAGTGTAAAAAGCTCAAACTCGTACGTACTCACAAAGAAAATTTGTAGTAAATTAGAAATTTTCAAACACAAATTAACTGTAGCCTATCCTAATGTAACGTATTGTAACAATGTTGGTAAACGCCTAATGGAATAAAATACACACCTGTTTGTGTATAAATAATACAATCCTTTGATTACTATTAAATAAATTGGGCTTAGATTTTTTTTAAACGTATTACACCTGATTGTCACTGTCATTTACAATTTTAGGAATTCAAATATTGCTTAAATGATTAATTCAGCGAGTACATTCAACTTTGTTTAAAAGATACTAAGGCGGCTTTTTTTAAAGTTTCCTTTAAAAGGCACTAAGGAATATGAAAACTTACTTTTCATTGCCCACGTTTCAGACAGCAACTCTTCCGACCACTTCAATAAATCCTTTGCACAATTTGTAGCATTTCCACTGTCTTGAGGAATAATACCACGAGCAATTTGTTTCAAAAGTCCATCTTGAACAAATACAGTAAACTCCTCGTAATATCTGTCCATATCATTATTTCCGTCACATTTCGAAAACAGCGGAACGATAAATATTAGTTTGGCAATAATATCTATAATAAAACGTTTATTATGACCCATGGCCGAGAATCTTTTTACATTGACACTGTCTGTTCACGACAATTTTAAAATACGTACTTGTAAAATCATTTATTTGCTATTTATATATATCGCTCTATAATAATAATCGTGATAGGTAATGCGAGATACCTAGAAAAGATTACTGTCTTATCATCTTATACACAATTGACATAATTTGATAATAAAATCAGTGATTTTGTCTTATGAACCTTTTGTTTACCATCACAATCATTACATGACGACAGGCTATCAAACGCCTGCCTAAAACGTGTTCCAAAATACTTAGGGCACGTAACGTCGCTAACTTAACTGCGAACTCAAACCGGGAAAAGCTCGTTGTCGCTGGAATCTAGAGGTTACGGGCTTTGATCCCAGCTTGCGTAAATAAATGTTATTTTAAAAAATATGTATAATTTAATTTCACAAATATAAAATAATACATAGTATTTTTGCAACACGTTCCAGAGTGGTAGATACCTACTCTAAGTATTGCTCTGGTGGAAGACCAATATTCAGAATCATAAAGTTGCTTGAAATGGCTTTAGCCGCGTTTGATGACCAGATCTGAATAGCCAGGTACTTCCCGACCGAAACTCGATGTGTCAAAAAATAAGTCACTTATTATACCATTTTATTATACAATGAATTTCAAGCTATTGAGTGTTACATATACCTACTACGTAATAAGCTAATGAATAAATAGGTGTTAATTAATGCAAGCATGCGACGATCCAGTTTTTTGTTCATTTTAAAGGCTTTCTTTACGTAGTTCGAAATTTTAAACACACATAAGTTAATAATTTTCAAGTAATAATAAACGATTTCTGTATTTAGTTTTTTAAACCACCATAAACGAGTGAGAAGTGGCAAATGGTATTCGTGGCAAGTGTAAATACGTTATTTTTCACGTCACTAATGTAAAACTGTGATAAATGTTAATATATATAGTGGGAGGTCGTAAGGTTTTTTACAATATTTTTTGACTTCAGAAGGGGTCATGACAGTAAGAAGTGAGAAACGATGAGTTATAGCATATACGAGTATAATATTTAAGAAAAAAGTATGACAGATGGAAAAGATAGGTATTACAATTGATTAAAAAAGGTATTCACTTCTTACATTAGTTATGTAATCATGTTACATAAATGATATATTTTGTACTATACGTCATGGTACAGTTTGTACAGAATTTGCTTAACTATAATACACGTAAAATTTTACAGTCAGAAATATGCTTCAATATTATATGATTGTAAGTAATATTGTGTTCTAAATGATTACCTACAATATGCATACATTTAATTGACGTATGAAAACTTTGTTATTTAATTAACTGATAAACAAAAATGTTTTTTTTTTAATCTAAAACATGTGTTATTTTTTGTAAGCTTTTTATTTTTGTGAATTCTTTGTTGGCAAACCTGTTTATCTAAATTATTTACTTAAATAGAAATCTAGTATTTTTTTACAATATTCACTAACTGATGCCGACTTTTTTGGTGCCGTGAACGTATTTTGCATCAGATGACGTCAGATAGTAGTCAATATCGTTCGTAATGGCATCTCGGACGGTATCTATGACATCAGAGCCGAGCCGAGCTGAAGCATTTAGATTTGTTGGTTATTTAATATTGTTTTCAAGATCGATATCATCAATCAATTATTGTTTAAATAACTATTTAAAATATTATTCACTAACAATTCTTATTTCTGAACTACAACCTTCCAGATTTTTTAATCTTCAAGGTACTCCAGGTAAACCCTATTCCTTCCGAATTCATAACGACTTCGTGAGATCATTACAGAGGATTATGCCACCTCTCAAAATTATCAAATTTAAATAATTAAGATGTTCGCCCCATGCAACGGGAATATAAAATATTTAAAATCCTTGCAAAAAAATTGAAAAAGACACTTAAGTCAGACTACAACTAAGTTAAATAATTTAATTATGCAGGATGGCTCCGGACGGATGAGAATATTAAATCTTTTTACGGAAGTAGGCCGTGATGAATTGAACGAATTAGTTGTTTGCTTTAATTTTCAATTTAGAAATATATCAAGTTCATATGTCAATCGCGAACTTTTAACCTGGTATTTTAGCATATAATAGAATTTGTGTTATTTTGATGAATTGTTTCAATTACTAACCCAAAATAAAAATAAATGTGGCTAAAATTATATTTATTTATATATTTACGCCCGTTATAGGCTTTTACATACATGTTAACATTTTTTTTAAAACAATAACCTCATGAGTGCAAAAAATTATTTAAAATAAAATAACAAAAAGAGTATTGAATAGCAGATACAAAAATAATTAAGAATATTCAATAAAAAACAGGTTCAAAAATATTGTAAAAGAAAAGAAAAAAATAATACTAAGTAACAGGTCAAACTTTTAGTTTAGCTCTACCAGATGATAATAACTGTACTAAACTAAACTTATAGTTTGATATTGATGTGTTAAATATATCAGCGACATCGGAGTATATGTTTCCCAAATGTTGTATTCGTCGCATAGGCGTGTTGAATTGTGAGGTTGAAGCAAAATTGCTACAATAGTACGGTAGGTACTGCCTTGTAACCGTCCTGCTTGGAACATGAAATAAAATCAAGTTTAATAGTTCATGGCTGTCAATCGTAGAGTTTATAATTTTGTATAAGCAAATCAAGTCGGTAATTATTCTCCGCTCAGACAATCTCAATAAATTAAGGTGACAAAGAAGATAATCGTAATTGATACATTCCCTTAATATGCCCATTCTTAAGTTAATAAATCTTAGGAATTTATTTTGAACTCTTTCTATTGTAAGGGAAAGAATAACATAACTTGGTGCCCACACTGTTGAGTTGTATTCAATTTGACTCCTAACTAATGACATGTACAATTTTTTAAAGGTATGAATGTTTTTAAATTGATTACATATTCTGTAATCAATTTAAAAATGATAATGCGATTTCAATATGATTATTAAAGTTTAGTTTTTGATCAAAGTATACTCCCAAATCATTAACTTCGGTTACATTTGTTAGCGAGGTTTCGTTTATAGTATAATCATAAATTAGTGGTTTTTTTTATTCTATAAAATCTCATAATTAGACATTTACTTGTATTGAGTTGCAAATCATTATTTAGGCACCATAAAAAGAGTTTGAACAAATTACTTAACAATGTGTGACAGTCATGAACATTTCTAATAGTTTTGTAAATTTTCAGATCATCAGCAAACATTAATACGTTGACATCGCTGAAAATAGATAAAACGTCGTTTACAAATAGTAGAAAGAATACATATATTTAACAATGAACTCTGGTGTCTTAAAATTATAACAGTTTCTCGTGTCTAGGATGAACCATGTATGTATGCAAAATGAGTTGATGATGAATGTAAGGAAGTCCAAAGTCATGGTGTTTGAAAGAGAGAGTACGAGAACAGCATGCGATATAGTTGTGAATGATGAATACTTGGAGCAAGTGGATTAGTTTGTGTATTTAGAAAGTATATTTACGAGAGACGGAAAGGCTGATAAGGATGTTGAAAAAAGGGTGACTGAACGCTGTTGGCGCAAATAAGAAATTGTCCAAAGAAGCGAAGCTAGCAGTCCACAATGGAGTGCTTATACCAACCCTGATGTATGTCAGTGAGGTATGGAACTGGCAGAGGAAGGTTGAAAGTAGACTGAATGCTGTGGAAATGAGATCTTTGAGACGTATGTGCGGTAAAACCATGTATGACCGTATTAAAAATGTGGATATCCGGAAAGAATGCAAGGCTGATGTGAGCGTAATGAATAGGATCAAGAAAGAGACCCTTAGATGGTTTCGGCATGAAGAGCGAATGAACGAAGAAAAGAGTGTAAAAAGAATATACTCGTATGATGCGAAAGTGAATGGAAGAAGAAATCGAGGACGCCCGAGAAAGATATGGCATGATCAAGTACTTGAATCGAATACTTGAATCAGGTCATGTGAAGAGTCAGAATAACAGAAGAGTATGTATGAGATGATGTATGAATGTGAATGAAGCAAGGAGTGTGTGCCAAGATAGAGTTATATGGCGGTTCGTCTTCTCTGCCTACCCTGAGGGGAAACGGCGTGATGGTTAGTTACTTAGTTAGTTAACTCTGGTGTCATAAAATTATAATTCAATTTTTCTACTATTTTGTACCACATTTGTAAGCTTACGTCGCCATTTTAAGTATTTAATATCACTGCTGGTGTTTTTAAATACTTTTTGTAAAAATATCACAGTAATTTACTCTTTTGGAATAGCTACAATAATTTCTAATCAATTTCAAGAGTTTTGTGTTTGTATGAGAAAAAATGAAAATACATATTAATGCTATTCTTTCTTGACAAACGTAACAATAATGATTAATTTTGTCCTTTTTCAGACTTTAATACTCGGGTATGAAATTCGAGTAAGTACCTTATAATATGAATCAGTAATAAATCTTCAATTTACATTTTAATATGGTCCTGTTGTATTTTTTTAATTTTAAATTTTCATTTGTGCGCTCAAACTTAATGTTCCCTCGTTCATTTAAACGTTGAAGTAACTTTCAAGGAGTATTTCACATGAAAGTAAAAAGATCTAAGGAAGATCTCCTTTTATGTCTGGTTTATAAATAATGTCGATATTTATATTTTTATCATTACAGAAAAGCAGTACGGAAAACGCTAAAATAAATCTCAAATTTTGCTTCTAAATTAATGAAATAGAAAAAAGGTATTATCTCGTAATAAAAAAATAAAAAAAGAACTCTCAAAAAGTAGAAAAAAACATGATTAAAAAACGTTCAGTTGTTTTTACGTTATTTTAAATTAACGTGAATATTGTGTGTTTTTATGGATACAACGTACGTTTTACATAGACTTATATCCCTTAGTATATTTATATATATATATTATTTAGTGGTTGAATTGGACGTAGTTAGCGTTGTTTATCAAATTGAAGTAGTGCTTTGTAATCTAACTTCCATTGAAGTATTTGTTCAATGAAATGAAGCTAATGAAATGAATGAACGCTAAAATGAACTACCAACTTCAATTGAAGTATTTCTTCAATGAACAATGAATGAAGTAGAAACTGTTGCCAAAAGAAGTAGTTCTTTATAAGCGGTCACAACGCTAGACGTAGTTATGCAGAAAGCACCCAACCCCAAAAAGATGAAACCTAGAAAAAAGCGTTTGAAAAAATGATGATACAAAAGCATTATTATGCGTAATCGGCATTTGCAAAGTGAATATCACTGGTTTTTTTTTATTTGTTAGAATTATTATAAATAGGTGATTTATAGTCTATCAATGTATTTATTTAAAAAATGTGTATTTCGTAAGTTCTTAATTTATATTTCAATTTCAGCCAAATATTTACAATGTGCGTCAGTAAAAAAATGAATTAGCAAAAATTTATGGCATTTGGAGCTTGAATGTTTTCAGCAGACAAAAGTCTCGTATTTGTCTATAGGAAAACATGTAAAACTCTACTATGGTTAATTTTGTTTTTTTTTAATGTTTATACGAGTATATGAATACCGCACAAGAGTCTCATCTGCTCCCAACCGTCTAGAGCCAGTGAGTCTATGGCATCCCCAAATAGGGTATGTTGTGAGGTTGAAGGTAGTGGGGAGGAGAAGGAGATTGGGAAGAGGAAGGTCGGGAAGTACCTGGCTATTCAGATCTGGTCACCAAACACGGCTAAAGCCATTTCAAGCAACGTTTCGATTCTGAATGGTGGTCTTTCACCAGGGCGATATTTAGAGTATCTACCACTATGGAACGTGCCGCAAATATACTTTTATTATTTTAATATGAATTAAATGTGTTATGACACATATTAATTAAATAAAAAGTTATTGGTGCCCGCCGGGTTTGAACCCGCGACCTTTGGATTCATAGTTGAGCGTCTTACCACTTAACCATGGAGGCCGTCAAAATAATAGGACGCTTTCTGCATAACTACATTCAATTTTTGGTGTCAGTGAATATAAATCAAAATTTAAAAAAAAACCAGTTTAACCTTTGCATCACATAATAAGCAGAATGATGAGACAGGCACTATCCAAGCAAACATTGAGCCTAGCTATCTTCGAGTTTTGAAGGGAAGATCACCAGCTACACGTGTACAGATAAAGACCAGCCTTGCACGAACGCTTAAATCAGATTGCCACTTAAATGAAATCGTTTCCAATAAAGCAATGTATGTATTTCTGAGTAAATCCTCAGTATTCATACCGACACTTATTATTTACGTCAAATGTTGTCAGGAAATACGACAGCTTCCAGTTGCGTAAATTTTTATTGTAAAAGTGCAACTTTTAAATGTTTTCAGACACATAATCATAAGACTTCGATTTAATTTTCATTTACAAAATTATTAATTGTTTTATTGACTCACCTTCTCTGTTGCAACTTATCCAGTTCAACATTCCTTGCCGTAGACTCAGAAACAATGAATTGCTGTTCCTCAATCATCACAATACTAATTACGGGTATAATTCTCCAATGTCCAGAAAGTCAAGACTTGTTAACTCAAGCCATGGTCTTGAAATTTTTGGTAGCAGTCTAAATGATTTTCGTCATTCTTTACGACTCTACCAAAACTTTGACTAAGACCATGGCTTGAATGTTCACTCTTATGCTTATTTTGCCTTATTTTTGTCATCGCTTCATTTATCTCAATTTATATGCTATTTCTTCTCTGTTACTTTTTTTTATATTTCGTGTTTTATATGTATTTTTGTAATTGGACTTTAGTCCGTTAATTTATAAATAAATAATCATGTGTACCATGTTTATTACTACAGTTTCAGCAGAGTTGTTCATGAAAATATACTCGTTGATAAAAGTTTGTTTCCGGCCGTGCCCACATTTACAAAGGCGGCGCGTCGGGGAACAAACTGTAAGCTCTAACCACTAAAAGCTGGTTCTGAGATATTGACGGAAAAACTTTTACAACCTAACATCTCCTCACGCTAAGTTCAAAGTAGTCACACTGAGTGAAGTGAAAATGTTATGAAATATGCTAGTACATTTTTTTAACAAAACTAAATGAGAAATTCAAACGCACAAAAAATATGATTCGATGTAATTTTGAACTTACCTATATAATAATGTAAATAAAAAATGTTTTAGTTTTAAGCCACTTTATTTATACACATATAACATTCGACCGGTTTCGGTTAAACTTAACCTTCTTCAGGAAAGTAAATATATAAACTGTATATATAATCAGTTTATATATAAATATAATATATATAAATAAGGTTGAATTTAACCGAAACCGGTCGAATGTTATATGTGTATAAATAAAGCGGCTTAAAACTAAAACATTTTTTATTTAAATTATAATGTCAAGCTACAAAGTGATTGCTTCTTTCGATATATAATAATGTACAACCAGTACTCGCTGAAGTATTTTATAATCTAACATACTAACCATCACGCTGTTTCCCGGCAGGGGTAGGCAGACAGGACAGATCGCCACACAACTGTGTCTTGGCACACATTCCTTGCTTCATTCACATTCATACATCGTGTCATTCACACTCTTCTGTTATTCTATTATTTTTTTTTATTTTTTATTAGTTACTTTGTACATTCAAGTTTACACGTAGCTAATTATTCCTTTTTTTTATTACTTTATAACATTTTAACTTATATACTACTTATTATTTTGATTTATATGCATTTAAAATATTTTTTACGGGCTATTCTGAACTTATTGATGGGCGAAATTTTGATGGTTTCCGGCAGCGCATTATAAGATTTCATCCCTTTATATAGTATGCTATTTAGTGTGTTTATTCTTTTCTGCTAGTCTAATTTCTTTTCATTCTGACGCGTATTTGATTCACTTGATCGTGTCATGTCTTCCTCGGGCGTCTCGACTTCTTCTTCCATTCACTTTCGCATCACATATTCTTTTCACACTTTTTTCTTCGTTCATTAACTCTACATTCCCAAACTATATAAACGTCCCTTTCTTAATCCTATATATTAATCCTTATGGTCTATAACAACTTCAAACTCTTTTCAAAAGTATTCCCATGTTGTTTTATAGAAAGGGTTCAGTAATATTAACCGGTCGGTAGCTAAGTGGAAAAACGTGTCGGATTCCCCATCCTGGAGTCGTGGGTTCAATTTTTCTGGTGGCTAAATCCTCCATTAATCCACTTTCAATATTTTCCGCTTATTATGATGGTAGTAGGAGTTTTTTGTAATCCGGGAATGCTTGCCTTTTTTTAAAATTAAATATAAAGTTTATATCTAATCACTACAACGTTTACATCTAAGACAGGAAGCCGGCACAAAAATCTGGTAGAAACATATAAAATTTGTATGGATTCTGAAAACGAAGTTCTGTAACAAAGTACTACTGTTTTTGCTCTACCTTTTTTGAGTGTGACAACAACTTTTATCTCTCAACTTTTTAAGAAAAAATAATAAATCCAAGCAAAGCAGAAAGTGAAAGTTGCGTAATATCGCAGCGAATGTTGAGCCAAACACAGTATTATACAGGTGCACTACTTGCTGTATGCTACAAACATGTTTTCCGACTTCAGAAAATAAAATGTCAGCGAAATTTAAAAAAAAAAAACAATTTTATGAATGAAGGAAGATTGTAAAAAATTTTTTCAGTTTTTTCGAAGGAATTAATAACAATAAGATTTTTTTTTAAATTCTAACTCTGAAAAAATCTCTTTTAATTCATTTTATCTGTCTCTTTCTCTCTGTTCTTTAATTATAATTTTTATTTTATTCCATTGTTTATTCTCATTGTTATTTTTTTTTCTCCCTCTGTTTGTTCAAATTTAACCACATATTTTTTAATTTTCATTTTTTTTTTATTTTGTTCCCTCATGATGCTTAGGCTAAGCAAAAGAATTCGGACATAAAAAAATAAATAGTTTACATACTATTTCATAGTACACAAAGTTATTTTTCATTTTCTTTTTACCTAAAAAAAATCTAATGTACACTTATTGTCACTTTTTCACTAATAACAAATAGTAGGCGTAAGCAAAACAAGCGGCTGTTTCTCAGTGACTCTTTTTAGAGACATTATGATCGTAAGTGTACACAATAATTTACGAATACACACTATCCTATATGTGTTTTATTCGCATCAACACTAATTGCGCGACCTTTAGGTGGGAGAATGGCGTTTTCCCGGATCGTGCAGAATTCATCTATCTCAAATAACTATATTTAAACAGTAATAATTAATAGGCACCTTTCATAAATCGATTTTCAGAGAAAACACAGATGGGGTTGACTGCGGAACATTGGACTGCTCCCGGCACTGATTGAGCTAATCCCCGTCAGTCCATCTGTCCTCCCGTCAAATTAACGAATGAATCTCTACGTGGAAAGAAGAAGGCTTTTAGGAAAACAAATCGAGGTTCGAGATAAGTAGATACTCAAAGTTGCCCCTTACTAACACGTCTGGCGAGGAACAAAGTGTTGTTGCAGGGAAGGTTACTGTATATTTTGTAAGCAAGATTAATAAACAACGTATTTTCACGAATCGTCTTTTTCATTTTGCCAAAGAAATATTCATGGTTTCGTTCATGAATTTATGTTTGTATCCCGAGGAGAACAGACCTTTAATTAATTCGTAAAAGGCAGAATTTGTATTCAGTCATTTTCTAATAGACGTACAAATATATTAAAATATCCTAATTGTATTTTTATGGTTTTATTTCCTCGGTGGTGTGATTATTGTGTATGTTTAATTTTTACTCCGGTACCCATATACATGTTGTAGGGTTAAGCCTCAGCACCCAAAAATGGTACTTAAAGTAACTTTGTAGCATTTTGATTCAAGGAATACAGTAAATTGTAAATGGGTAGTAAAGTAAATATAGTATATGGGTAGTTAGAAAAATGTTTAAGGTGTCCAGTGTTTTTTTTTTAACAATGATCATTAAAATTCCATCAAAAACATATTTTATTGTCAGTAGAATGTGTAGTTTGAAAACCGCCAATTCCAAAGATTACTATTTAAAAAATGTATACACTAAAAAAATTAGAAATTTTCTTAAGGGTCAGCACTCAAAAATGATACTAAACGTAACTTTCTAGCATTCTAATACAATCTTACAAATGATGTATCTGAAAAAAATCTACGGGTAGTTAGAAAAATGTCTGAGGTTTCCAGTGAATACAAGTTTACAACTGTAATTCTTGAAATTTTATGAAAAACGTACTAAAATGTCAGTAAGAGGTGCAGTTTTTAAATCACAAAAGGTATTTTTGAACGTTTTACTTAAAATTCTATTATGCTTTTCATAAGGAATTTAAAATATCATTGTTTAATAATTGTATTCACTGGAAACCTCAGACATTTTTCTAACTAACCATATATAATTAACAGATGAATCATTTGTGATATTGCTTGTACTAGAAAGCCAAAAGTGTCTATTTTTGGGTGCTGACCCTTAACTACTCGTATCGTATTAACAGATAAATCTTTTGTAGTATTACTTGTATTAAAAAGCTTAAAAGTACGTATTTTTGGGTGCTGAGCTTTAAACTAACTAACTTACGCGAATCTATTTTTTTAACGAAATTCAATTGTTTTCATTTGATTTTTATTTTATAATGAGTAGATCATCATCTTATTTTCCACTTATAACTGAAAAGGTGATATATTGTAATATTATTATTTGATTTGAATGTAAATGGCCTTGCCCTTCACTTTATCCACCCAAATCCAAAGGCAAGAATGTAATAATCAACATTATCTCGAATCACGATATAACAACAACAAAAAAAATAATTAACCATCATGCCGTTTCCCCGCAGAAGTAAGCAGGGAGAACTGACCACCATACAACTCTGTCTTGGCACACACTCCTTGTTTCATTCACATTCATGCATCGTATTATACATACTTTTCTGTTATTCTGACTCTTCACATGGCCCGATTCAAGTATTTGATTCACTTGTTCGTCCCATGTCTTCCTCGGGCGTCCCCGACTTCTTCTTCCATTCACTTTCTTTTCTTATTCTTTTCACACGCCTTTCTTCCATTATTTGATCTACATTCTCAAACCATTTGAGCGTCCTTTTCTTGATCCTATTCACTACGCTTACATCAGCTTGATATCCACATTTTCAACATATCATACATGGTTTTATCGCAGATACGCCTTAGGGATCTCGTTTTCACAGAACACCATATTACATTTACAATAAAGCAGAAAATCTGTGGACTTCAAGGAAATTTCTTGAACTCTCGGAGAATTTGAAAACTTTTTGTATTGAATTTCTAGGTCAACGCAAGTAATTTTTGCTTATTGCATGATTTCCGTCGTGACCTTAAGAGGTTCGAAAAGTCCATTAACTTTTTTTTTAAATTAGACCCCTAATTACGTATGTTTCAAACGTATAACAAGAAAAAAGTTTACTGATGTATTAGGAAAAGTTGATCTGTAGGTTTTTTATGACAATGAACTTGCTTTATATGACTAAGAATTAGTGGGTATCAATCAGTTCATTATGACATTTTTAATTCAGAATCAATATAATGTCATTGAACTCATGAATTATATTACTTACGACTTTTCAGCGAAATTATCGTAATCGCTAACCGTATCGTAATGCGGTAATGCGTACTTATTAGAGTGGTTTGTTCTAAATACCAATAAACTCATGTGCCTATTTTGCAGTGCCATCGTCATAATGTAATACAATCATTAGGTACGATTAGTATAAAATGTCATTGAACCGGATCAATATGAAAATTTTTCTAAATTACATTTTCGGCATGCTATTTTATTAATGTTGTATTTTCGTTTTAAGTGATAAAATATCATTTTCACGATTACTTTTTTTTTCATTTATTACGTGAATGAATCAAAATACTTCAATTATTCAAATAAAATAATTCAATATTGTGTCGCTTAGTGATCACATCATTTCAAGAGTTATTTATATAAGTCGTTGTGTACTGTAGCATTTTAGAACTGGTTGGCCGGTTAGTAGATGAGTGGACAAACGCGTCGGATTCTCACACGGGCGTCGTGGGTTTAATTCATCTGCTAGCTAAGTCTTCCATCACTGCACAAGTATTATATTCCGCTTATATTGCCAGGTGATTAATAAACCGAGAATGTGTATATAAAAAATCCGTATTAAAAAAAAAAAAGTTTTTATAAATCTTTGAAATTCTCAAATACAGTTCGATACAGCAACGAGTATATAGCAAGTTATTTTAATAATGTGAATACAGCCTCTGCGTTAAATACTCTGTCTCTAAGCTTCGCAATATTCTAACAACAGGGACACACCAGCCTTGGCGGACCTGAGCTTGAGTTTCTTAAAGTGATTATATATGCATACAAATCTTCATCTTCCCCATCTCCTTTTCCTTCCCAAACCCCGTCACTTCCACAACACACTCAATTTGGAAATGCCATTGCTACAATGATTGAATTGAAATTCTCATATTTTAATAAAAATAAACTTTAAAAGTGACATCGTGAATTTTTGTGGTATTATCCCATCTTGTGCTTTTTTCTCCTTTATCCAACGTTTCAAACAACCTTTCCCTGATGATGGACACTGCAAGGCTTTCCGGAGATGTTAATAAATGCATATTAACATTATGAAATTTAAATGAATTGCTATACTATGCAATGTTTTTTAAATATTTTAAAATTTGAGATGTAAATGAACCAAGTCAGTATCTGAGATTTTTTGAGTCAAATTAATATTATAAAATGTCATCGAGCTCATTAGATTTTCAATGATACTCGTACAGAATCAATATGATTAGTTTGAAATATTAATCAACCCTGTCATGTGTGATTTCATACGTACGAGTTGTATAATTTGTTTGAAATGTCGATGGACTCTAGTCACGATCAGATATTTACTGACATCTTATACTAAAATGCCAGTGAACCATGTTATTGCGCTTTATTTCGAAATATGTGTTTTTTTTGTAACAAGGGTCTTACTAGTAAATATTGGAAAATACCTGAATAAAAAATTCTAAATATTTTTGTGCCTGGCAAAATTCGAAGGGGATGGAAAAGATGATAAAATTCTGGCAATATCCTAAAGGAAAACCATGAAAATTTTCTACTGTGATACATTATTTGTAGTTAAAGAAGAAACAATAGGGTAGTACCTACTTAGAATTTAGGCAATTTCTGGGAAATATTTACTCCCTTTTACAAGGAATAAAAAGTTTCGGCATCGAATGAAGTATTGACCGCTTCGTGGAGAGTAAAAACAAAAGAAATCATTCAAGTTCAAGCCATACGGTAGACGAAATTATAGAGTTGATATTAATATTCCATATTTTCAATGCCAATATCAGCTTTCCAGTGTGGTTTAGAATTTCGGCCTTTGAATTTTTATATCATTATGTTTTGAACATTAGTTAACAAATGTACAAACAATTAACCAAATTTAAAAAAATTAAAGTAATGCTTTAAAAAGATTTTTTTTAATTCATTGCAAAAATTAAAATATTTTATTTTCAAATCAGTTTTCCTTTCCCGGTAGAGTAAAAAACATCTTCACTGCACCTCAAGGTTCATTTTCTGTTTCCTTCAATTTATAATTCAATTATATTTTATATTAATACTAATTACCTACATTTTTATACTGCATTTCTTATGTATTGCTTGATTTACGATGATTTATTTTTGTTTGATTACTCTGTGTTTCTGTGTTTATTGTAACTCGTGTATTCTTCAATTTTCCTTTTCCCAGCGTGAGTTTTTACAACTCATCGGGATTGCTTTGTATGTTAACAAGATGTTAAAATAATAAAAATTAAATTAAAATATTCAAAGAATACGAAACAAAAAAAGACATGGAATATAAAAATATTAGGTCACAAACAAGACTGGAACTCGAACCTCCACTCAATCTGGGAGTAATGCATTTACCAAATGTGTTATACCTACCTTTTAAAATTCCTTCCTTTTTAACAATCTCATGTTTCTTGAAAATATTTTTTTTTGTTTTTTTCTTCCGCTAGTAGCAGCAATATGTATACTAGTAAGCGAGGAGATAACAAAATTAGATTCGAGGTTTGAATTCTCTAGATTGTATCACTCTTGTAAAAAAAGTTCTATCTCTAGGAATAAGATTCTAGTTAATTCTCTTGTTTTCATCGGTAACTATTGGTAGAATCATTTTCTCTGAATGGAAAAAAAAGTATGCATTCATCCGTATCACGGGGTCGACAACTGTTTTCAATTGTGCTGAAAAGTATCTCAAAGAGATGATAATTTTCGGAGAAAACTAGACTTATCTATTTACAAACTATTATGCTTTACGGGAACTAAACTGGAGCATATACGTTCAAAATATAAGTAGTCTATGTCAAATCCACAAATATTCTAATGGATTTTATATATCAATTCATACAATCTATAACATCTGTTGGATTTCAAATTGGTAATTTGTTAGGTTCTTACCTTCATGTTTTTCATCAAGTTCCTACCCATCCAACCATTTCGCAATATTCGATTTCCGTTTTCAAAAATACTGTGTTCTAAATAATTGTCAATCAAACAAAAGAGTTTTGTGTGAACAAACGTGAAGCACGTTGGTTTTTCGCTTATTCGTCGGTATTGTTGTAGTTCTCAAAATAATGTAAAAATAAATGTGTTTTTGTAAATTAATAAGGCTTTAATCAATGTGGTTTATTCGAGTTCCTCAATAATACAATTATGAAGAAGATTTCAAGAACTTATAACTTCAACTTCATCGGTGACTGAATGGTTTCCTATTTTTCCTTTCATTCTATAATCTTTCCACATCCATTATTAGTCACTTTCATCAAGTATTATAGTACATCGTTTTACAGTCGACTCTTTTACAAATTCATCTGAAGCTGAAAACACATTCGATATTTAATCGCATCTTTTGATCCAACAACATCTATAACATCTTTTTTGCATTCGCTACCTATGCTGAGGCGTTTTTTATAGTTGTTGCTTAGGGTTTTTTAATCCAGTTAAGACCTTTTCCCTAAGAACTCACTAATATAAACTAAAATTCAGTCAAATAAATGAAACCATCAGATGGTGATAGTAATAAGGCCTGAGTCGTAATACTAGTTGGATATATCTTATGAGGGGTATTTGTGTAAGCCCCAGCTAGTTAGAGGATTACGAAAGAATCCATAAAAAAATAAAAATAAATCCTAGCCAAATCGACAGCTGTCACACTATCTGACATAGAGAGACATACTTCGTTCAAATATTAGCAATGTGCGCTTAATTTTGCTTGTGAACGTTTTGGGATGAACGTTTCAAATGCAAAAATCCGTAAAATCTTTAATTTTTTACAGATTGTTAGGATTTATCATATTGGTCTCGAGATAGCTGCAGGTTCGTAGGCTGGTCAAGAATCTTACCAATTTGCCACTGGAGGTTGACATAGCATGTTTTAAAACAGTTTGTTTTCTAAAAAGTATGCTTTCAAAACAAGATTTAATAAACTATTATTACTAAATATGTAAAACTTAATTACAATATTATTTACGATAAAGGACAAAAACATCTTAAAAATATTTTCGTAATAGTGGTTTGATATATTTAATGAAAATGAAATAATCAATTTATGTAAGACCACAGACCATATTTTAATTTTTATGACCTATTTACTTTGTATTTTTTGTTAAGTTTAATTTTGTACCCTGATGATGCTTAGACTAAGTAAAACCAGTCAGCCATAAAAAAATAAAATAAAATCAGTAGTCCTATACAAAGTTATTGTTTCATTTTCATTATATAATAAATATTTCAGATTCTCACAGAAATTGTGATTAAAATTAGACCATTGTCCCGCGAAGGAACGCCAGAGAGTCGAAATATTTACCAAGAGCGGTCACATTATCAGTCTTTTTCATTAAAGTGCGGAGAGATTATGCTTAGCCAGGTGTTTCGACATTTAAAATTTCCTACAAACACAAAACATATTGGTTTAACAGACCGTCAGTAAAAAGTTTAAAAGTTTATTACCCACCATTAATATTAATCTAAATCAATTATTATTCCTTTTTCAACTATCTTCGACAATGTCGTGGATAACTCGTGTACCTAACATAACAAATACCAACGAGTATTAAAGTGAGACAGAAATAAAAATGATAAATTCTATTACGCTGAAAGCTTGTAAGTAATATAGTCTGGTTTATATGGCATACTAACCATAAATGTGAGATGCAACAAAGTAGCAGAAAAGCCTTTCTTGACTTTTACAACATGAAAAAAAACTAAAGTTCATTCAATGTTTGTAAAGTAATGGCTTTTGCGTTTGACTTTGAGTCTGGAGGTTGCAAAATTCATTTTCACCATTAAAAATACGTATGAATTTGTGATGTTTGACGGAAATCGTAAAATTGTGCCAATACCTTTTTTTTTATTTAACAAGAATAATATTAAACTTACTGTTAAAAAACATAAAATCTAATAAATAAGAACAACATTACCAATTGAATACTGGAATTAATTAAGGCTCTAAGTACCAAAAAAATAAAAACTGTTTTTTTTAAAGAATCGTATTTTATTTACATCATAAAATACGGTTCTGTAAAAAAAATAAGTTGTTAATTTTTTGGCACTTAGAGCTTTAATTAATTCCAGTATTCAATTGATCATAAGAAAAAAATTAATTATGAACTTGTATTTATCGTCTACCTCGAATATTTTCAAATATTTTTTAAAGGTGCAGGATCGGTAATTGATTAGAAACGGGTTTTGCGCTCATTTAAAAGAAATTTGCGTACACATTGTGAAATTTATTCAAAACATTATGTTTATTTTTTTTAATTAAAAGAAAATATTTTCTCGGAAGAAAGATTGACTGCAACCGTTATGTTCTAAAATGAAAAATAGTGGTAGCATTATACCAGCTGGCCCACTAGAAACAACCGGCACCTAACAAATTTATATTCAATATGCTGACACTACGTCTATTACAAAATACAATCATCTTAATATGCAAGTTTAGATTCGAAAGTACACTGGTCTTTCCGTTCGGAAAACGCAAAATGTTTTAATTTAATTTTTGACCTTGAGTCGCATTTTTCCCGCAAAGTGGTATTTTTTAAGCCAATGTTAATTTTGGAAGATTTATTCATTAATCGTCTTAGGTTCATCATTCTTAACGGAACTATAAAGGTTCAATTTATCGGTCTTGAAAGTATTTTTTTACCAAATGTTAATTTGGAAGATGATTTTCATTTAACCGTATTAATTTCATCATTCAAAGGTTCATTTCATTCGATCCTATTAGGATCAAACAAAACGGCATCCAAAATCCGACTCCAAGGCTTGAATTTTGCCTGCAAAGTGGTATTTTTTTTCAGAAATGTAACTTGAAGAAGATTTTTTTCATTTAACAGTCTTTATTTCATCTGTATTAACAGAATTTAAAGGTTTATTTCTTCCGGTCCCATAGAGCCTGAGAAAACGGCATCAAATTTATAAACCTAAGGCTCGCATTTTGCCCATGTAATATTTTATAACGAATGTTACTTTTAAAATATTTTTCCATTGTTCTGTCTTAAGTTTATCATTCTAAGCATAATTTCAAAAGTTCATTTCATTCCGTCTAATAGGGCCTGAGAAAACGAAATCCAAGTTCCAACCCAAAGGTTCGCATTTCGCTCAAAAAGTAGTAAAAAAACAATTTAAAAATACTGTTACTTTTGGTAGATTTTTTTCATTTGATCGTCATCAATTCAATATTCTTAACAAAATTTCAAGGTTCATTTGATTCGGTTCCTTAAAACCTGAGTAAACGGCATCTTATTTCCAAAAACTAAGACGCATTTTGCCCGCAAAGTGGTATTTTTTTTAACAAATTACATTTTTGGAAAATTTCTCATTTTATCGTCTTAAGTTCATCATTCTAAAGAGAATTCCAAAGGTTATTCTCATAATAAGCCTGAGAAAATGACATCTGAGTTCCGACCCCAGGGCTCGCCTTTTGCCCACATTTTTTCATTTATTTTATTTATCGTCTTTAGTTCATCATTCTTAATAGAATTCCAAAGGTTTATTTCATTTGGTCTTATAGAGCCTGAAAAAATGGCATTTTATTGTTGAACCCAAGGTTTGACTTTTGCCTATAAAAATGATTATTTTGTCACAAATTTTACTTGTGACATATTTATAATTGAATCTGAATTAACTTGGATGTTTTATTTCTGAGTAATTTTCTTAATAATTTTTATTTTAACATACTGTATAATTAATTGGAAGACGTTATGCAGCTACACACAAGACTTTATTTTTCCTTACTTAGCTTACATCAATAAAATAATTCTTGATGTCCAAGCAAAAAAAATAGTGCTCGAGTCAAATATTATATTTTAAAAAGTCCAAAAAGTCCACCATAACACGGGAACACTTAAGCAGCTAGAACTGTAATTAAAAAAATTAAAACCATACTTCGTTCATGGACGGCAATCGAACGGAAATGACGGAAGTGACGAATGCACGAATCGTGCGGAATAAATACCTTCGCCTTCTATCCTATATTTAATACTGTGTGTTAAAAAGAGACAAAATTATGCAGAAACAAGCAGTTTGAACAAGAGAGCAATTGGCGAGAATTTATTTCAATACTTGATTGAACTAAACTAAACTTAAGGAGACAGCAATGTCAGTCATTTTGATTTAAAGCTTATGACGTCTTTTTACCATGAATTTCATATACACACGAATTTCAAGAGACGACTTCCAATGTAAAGATTGTTTTGCACACTGATATAAATGTCAAGTTACGAAATAAGAACAATCGAATAGAAACATCTAGCTACTTGCAAATCATTTTCGAATTTGTGACGAACGTTGTCGTTTTTATTATATTAATGTGATAATTATGTTACTCTGCTTATTTAACACAGCAAATCATTACCATTTAAACGTATTATTATTTGGATCTGGTATTTTTGGAGGGGAAGCCTGGCAAAAAAAAGTGGTTAACAGTGATTACATATCTATAAATGTTATTATTTTTATGTATAATACTCATGTATCAAGTAGAAAATAGCAAAGATACGTACTTTTATTACACTTTTAGTTAATTCATTAGACATAAGAAAAAGTTTTTCCAAAATGTTGGTGTTTGAATTTAGGTTTTGACAAAGGGCTCTCCTAATATTATTGAAAGGAGTTTTTATTGACAAACTCATTTTGTAATTTAAAAACAAATATTCTTGTGAAACCGTCCACTACGGCTTGTTCTGATTATTATCTGTACAAACATTGGGAAGACTTTTTACAAATAGTATTTATTTGATTCATAGTTTTTGTGTTTAATTTGTAGAACATTTTAAATGACAGTTTGATAATGGAATTGAGCTTCGGAACAGCTATCTCTAGAAAATAAAACTTCAAAAAGTATTGCGTACAATTGGAATTATATTAATTTTGATCGGAATAAATTATAAAAATATCAAGTTTTTATTTGACTTAGAATTATTCAAATTTCGAATGCAATATGTTTTTGTTTCTTGATATTTTTTACTGTGAATTTAACGAAAACATGTTTCGCTGTTAACATTTAATAATTTTAGTTTTCATGAAAATCATCTTCTGTTTCGACAGTGACATATATGCCAACTAGGATTATATTATGTTTGGTTCATCTTGTGAACGTTTCATTTGTTCAAGGTCCAACACCAAATTCTCTTGAAGGACGGTCTTTTTTTTCTCTGAAAAAAAATAATTACGTTAATTATGATTATAATAACATTAAATTTGTTAATTTATTTATCTACGATACGAGTGATGCTTACCAGCTCCAAAAACAGCTTTTTCCAAAACAGTAACAGGAGATTCAAAAGCCAAAACCATAAAATAGGAAACTACGATAGTCAACAGAAGATCACCAATAAATTGATGAACCTGAAAACGAGAAAGTTTTTTTTTTATTATAAAAAAAAAATATGTTCATACTTTTTTTTACAACTTTTTTAAAAAAGCATTTTTTAAATGAAATTATTTAAATTTTCTTGACTGTAAAAAACAGCCAGTGTGATGGATCTCCCTATGCGAACAGTGATAATGCTGCTGTTGTGTATGGAAGGTGTTCCAAAAAATTGTTACATTGTTAGCAGACATGTAAAACGCGTACCTAAAATCTGTAATGTTTTACATTAGAACGAGTCATGAATACGACTCGTTCTTGTGCTGAACAGCTCGGTTGTCAAATGAACGTCTGATTTTTAGGTGTACTCCTTGACAAAACATATTATTCAAGACATATTTTTTATCAAAAAAGCCCTTCTTGCAGAATCCCAGAAATTAATTACGCCCTAAGGTTTCACTCAAAGCCTCCTGTGGTAGAGTTTTAATTAATAATTTAATGTGTTGCAGCTTACTATTATAATATATACATATAAATACAATATGTAATAAAATGATTAAATACCCATGACGCGTGCGAAAAAAATGGAACTGTTTTTGTTGTCGAAACAAAATAGTTCATTAGTGTAATATGTATGAGGTACATGGAGTAGGAGAGACGAGCCAGGAACTCCCAAAGCCTCAAACTAAGAAACCAGTTGACAGGACCTGAAAGCAAAAGCGTACCTACTCGTAAAACATTGACATTGTTAGAAGTTATCAGATTACAACATAAACTTTTTACTGATCATTATTAATCCCTAATTCTGTACCAATTAACTGAGTTAATGTGAAAATCAAATAACATATATTCCTTTACGAGTACGTACGTATACACGCATGAGTGTGAACTTTTCAAATTTGGAATTAACGGATGTGTTCAGGTGTTTTTTTTTTAAATTCTATATACCAACCTGTATTTTAGCAGATATTAAATGAGTGAATTAAAGCAACTAATATTTTTTTCTTGGCTAGTCAAGTTAAACCACGTTTTTTTTTACGGGTAACGTCTAGATATATGATAAAAGTTCATATATATAACGTTTAACGAAAATTTGTAATTCGCAGTTATGCAAAAAGCGTCCAACCCCAAAAAGATGAAACCGTGAAAAAGGCGTTTGAAAATATGACGTTAAAAAGGCATTAATATGCGTAATCGGCCTTTGTAAAGTGAATATCCGTGTTTTTTTATGAGCATTATTATAAATAGAGCATTTACAATCTATCAATGTGTATATTAAAAACATGTATTTCTTATGTGATCCTACGTTTCATTTTGTTTTAACTTTAATTTAAGTAAAATATCAGCAATTTGCATTAATAAAAAAAATTATTAAAAAAAGCTTGGATGTTTTCAGCAGATAGAAATCTCGTATTTATCTATGAGAAAACATGAAAAACTGGATTTTGACAAATTTTGGTTGGACGCTTTCTGCATAACTACGTTCATTTGTAAAAACACAAGTATATAATATTATATATAACGTTTAACGAAAATTTGTAACATTGATTTTTCATCAAAAATAGTAATTGTTTTTTATCGACCATTCAATGCAAATTAGACGCGCAAATATGAGATTTCTACTCGACAGTTTGGTTCTGAGTTCAAGCGACTCGAAAAGGCATTTAAAATAGAAATGTTATTTTTCAATCATGTTTCTTAGAAAATAAGGGCCTAGCTTGTATTTATTTTTTCCTTATTTGGGTCGAAACTTATTGGCAGCTAAAAAATCGACACTTCCAACTTTTCACTGTTACTGTTGCCAGGCAAAATTCTTCACATTGGGTTACAATCACACCGGCTAAGGTTGGGGGATAACTTGGACCTTTCTAATGATTTCCTGTTAGTTAGGGGCCGGAACACACAAACTCCACTCTCAAACTTGTTAGACAACAGTTCACAAAGGCTTTTTTTTCGGGAAACAGCTTCAACCTCGGCACCCAAAAATGGCACTAAACGTCCCTTTATAGCATTTTAATACAAGCAGTACTACAAATGATATATCTGTTCATTTTCTATGGGTAGTTAGGAAAATGTCAAATGTTTTCAACAAATCAAAAAAATACTGTTATTTTATGAAAAAAATACCAAAACGTCAGAAGAAAGTGCAGTTTGAAAACCAGTCAAGGCATTTTCGAATGTTTTACCTAAAATTCTAATTCT
Organism: Drusus annulatus; assembly: GCA_022651775.1. NCBI lineage: Eukaryota > Metazoa > Arthropoda > Insecta > Trichoptera > Limnephilidae > Drusus > Drusus annulatus. The sequence goes on along the minus strand of JAGWCC010000522.1, from coordinate 133,549 downwards.
TATTCTTAAGGATTGTATTAACTGGAAATTTTAGACATTTTTTTCACTTTTTATATTTTTTTATAGTGAATTCCGACGGCCTCCATAGTCGAGTGGTAAGACGCTCGACTACGAATCCAAAGGTCGCGGGTTCAAACCCGGCGTGCGCCAATAACTTTTATTTAATTAATATGTGTCATAACACATTTCATTCATATAAAAATAATAAAAAGTATATTTGCGGCACGTTCCAGAGTGGTAGATACTTTAAGTATCGCCCTGGTGAAAGACCACCATTCAGAATCGAAACGTTGCTTGAAATGGCTATAGCCGTGTTTGGTGACCAGATCTGAATAGCCAGGTACTTCCCAACCTTCCTCTTCCCAATCTCCTTCCCCTCCCCAGTACCTTCAGCCTCACAACATACCCTATTTGGGGATGCCATAGTCTCACTGGCTCTAGACGGTTGGGAGCAGTTGAGACTCTTGTGCGGTATTCATATAAAAAAAAATTATAAAAAAAAGATTCTGAACTACTCTTTAACTGTCTAGAGCCAGTGAGACTATGGCATCCCCAATTGGGGTATGTTGTGAGGCTGAAGGTAGGAGAAGTGGAAGAGGAAGAGGACGTTGGAAAGTACCTGACTATTCATATCTGGTCACAAAACACGACTAAAACCATTTCAAGCAACGTTTCGATTCTGAATGGTGGTCTTTCACCAGGACGATAATAATAATAATAATACCACTCTGGAACGTGCCGCAAATAAACTTTTTATTTTATTTTTTATGTGTTATGACTCATATCCATTAAGTGAAAGTTATTTGCGCACGCCGAGTTTGAGCTCGCCAACTTTGGATTTATAGTCGAGCGTCTTACCACTCGAACATGGAGGCCTACCATTATATACGGGTCAAAAAAAATCATATGTAGTATTGCTTGTATTGGAAAGCTTAATTGGGTGTGTTTTCGGGTGCTGATCCTTAAGAGTTAAGGTAGATTGTATTTTTTATTGCGTGTTTGATAAGATAACTTTAAAATGTATGTGCAGTAAATTGACTTATTTTCCTTTTTAATCAAAATATTAAAGATAAACTAAACATGACTTACGCTACATCATTGAAGGTTTGAGTGAAAAGGGTAACTTTGCGCCGGTGCTGGTAAAGTAAAGTGATCTTGGTCAATTATTATTTAGCAGGTGGAACGCGTGTGTCATCTAAGATGACATTTTAATTTCCCGTCATTGTGCAAACGATATATTGCAGCACACCAAACATAGATTTCAACACTCTAGTGTTCTAATGTGTAATTTTAAATATGATTGTACACACTCAAAAACATTGAAATTAATTAATTATTTTCATTGGGAATTCTTTGTAAGGAATATTTGGATGGTTCACAGATTTTAAGATTCGACCATTAAATTTTATTCATCAAATAAAATTCAATTTTTGTTAGATTATCCAACAAATTCAATAGCATTTTCAACAGGAAATATTACTTGTATTTGGACTCATAATGGTAAATACACTAGAAGTTTTAATTTTATTTTCTAAGCTTTTGAACGTTAAAAAATATCAAAAGCACGTAGCCGTACGGGATGGGTTGAAAATGTACCAATTTTTGATTATCCTACCATTTTTTTCTTTCACCTAGATTGAGCCATTTAATTAATTAATTAATTTTTTAATATATTTACTCGTTATATATCATTATTATATTGCTAACTTAGAATTATCTGTATTCAACTACTCACTAAGCGTTATTTACATTTGTGTTTTACTTTTATTCTTAATTTAATCCAGCACTCACAAAGTCATTGTTACTTGTTACTTGTTACTTATGAAAAATCATGAAATGTAACTTGACTTGAAATATAAGCAAATACAGTGATATTAAATAAAATATCTGACTTGCAAGTTTTACTTTTTAAATTTTGTAAAATTTATTATGGTATACCTATTCAATCGCTTGTCTGGATTTGAAAAGATTCTTTTCATTTTTTTTTTTTTTTTTTTTATTTTTTTTTTTTTTTTTTTTTATTTTTTTTTTTTTTTTTTTTTTTTTTTTTATTTAAACAATAATTATTATTATTTTAATTTTTATAAAAAACAGATTTTAGTTAAAAGCTCTGCGATGTAATTATTTTTTACGCGTGACAGCTGTTTCGCCTTCTGAGGGGCATTATCAAACTGTCAACAGTTTGATAATGCCCTCAGAAGGCGAAATACGCGTAAAAATAATTACATCGCAGAGCTTTTTAACTAAAAACTGTTTTTTATAAAAATTAAAATAATAATAATTATTGTTTAAATAAAAGCAAAAAAAACCTAAAAATTAAAATGGAGTTCTACAAAATAAACTTTAAAACCATAAATAGATTCTTTTCACTTTGATAATTTTCATTCCACAGTTCCAATTTAGAAAAGTTCGCACATATGTACGTACGTACTAATTCATAGTTAATTCATATTGATATATTTGTTTTTGTGCGCCATGAATACTTTGTAAAAAAATAACAAAATACATACCAAAGGGTTACTTTTTAAATAACTTGTACCATTGAATAGTTCCCAAAACTAAGAAAAATATGTATTCACGCCTTAATGGATTTCGTGTAGAATAATTTCACAAGGGGAATTTTAAATGAAATATTCTAAAATTATCAATTCTTATACATCTCGTTCTTTGAGAAAGAAATTCAATACAAAAACATTGTTCTATTTTAGAAAATAGTCGTAATTGAAATCAAGGTAGTAGTAATTACGTACCTAATAGGTTAGGTTAAGTAAAATGTGGCTTTGATTTCTCACCTCCATATCCAAAAGCACAGGCAACAATGACCCAAAGCACCGACAAGGCCCAGGCAGTCCTGCTGAAGGTCAGGTACGTGGTGTCTTCCAGGTAAGAGAATTCGTGAGTAGGATCTGACAGTGGCTTATAACCGTAAAGGACGGCAGACATCACTACCAAACTTGCTATCCACAAGATAACAACCACTATCTGTAATTTGGAAAATAAGTAAAAATATATTTAATTAGAATTAACTTTAAAGCTTTTATGTTTATTATTTTTATATTGATAATTGAAATAATACTCGTATCAATACCGAGACTCTAACTCGGAACCTCTACTCTATCAGGGAGTAACGCTTCTGTCAATTCAGCCACCGAGATCTTATAGGAAACCGCCATTTTGATTGACTTCATTCTTTATTTTGAACATTATAAATGTCATTTATTTTGATTTTTCTTCCGATTTGGCTTCCATCTTTGTATTATTATTAAGAAAAATTGTAATAGATGATATTAATATTTTTTTTTTTAATGAAGAATGAGATCGATTAAAATTCCGGTTTCTTATAAGATCTCGGTGGTCAAATTGGCAGAAGCGTTACTCCCGGATAGAGTAGAGGTTTCGAGTTCGAGTCTCGGTAGCGACCGTTATATTTTTTTCTGTTTCATATTTACGTTGACGGTTATTGATTTTATTTAAACTATCAATATAAACATGTTTGGCTTAGTTATTTATTGATTAAAGGCTTTATTAATTATTTCAATGTCTGCTCCACACTCCTGACAAAACTTGGGAGAGTTCAAGCGCCCACTTTGCTACGCCTTATGCTATTCTTTTGCACAATACTCAAATGAGGCTTTAGATAAACCAAATCCATAGAGAAGGCATGATTTATGCAGCCACCACATAAGCAAATTCAATTCAATCTAAATCTATACAATAGTGATAATATAAAATCTATTTAGTAGTATGAAGAGTAAGTGCCCGGACTCCCTTGCATTAGAAAAGCATCATCAAATGCTTCGTAGATGTATCTCGCTGGGAGTGTAGAGCAGACATAGTGTTTGATTTACCGTAATGGCTAAAATATTTCTCCGATATTGGTTAATTACGTTTTTTTATGGTCCCAAAGAGTAACGGAATAAAATTTTACGTTCTTCCATTAACTACCCCCTATTTTTGAGGAAGCGTTTTTTTAATGATTGAACGTAATGAGCGTTTTTATCTTCATCCCCAGACAAAAATAATCAATCGTTTTGGACAGAATTTATGTTACAGTATTATTATTTTGTGTGTTCAATATTACAAATGATCGCCAATTGTTTGTGTTATACTTGCACAAATAATATGAAATGTGCCCTTAAATCAAGGGTTTTGTTTACTTTAGACTTACGTTTGGCTACTAACTGAACCCTTAACCCTAAATATCGATTTGATGCAAAAGATAAAGTTGCCATACCCTCAAGAACACCAATCAAACATCGAGCCATAAATCAGATTGTGTAATCGCTAGCCATTCCAAAGATTTGAACCCAATCCCAACCCAATGTTAAATACATTGAGATAATAAACCGCTTTCCCTGTGTTAATCTAAGTACATACAGATGTCTTAAGCTTCTTCGATAGTACGAAAAATTGTGATAACCTATTCACAACGCAATGGATGAAACCAAAAAAATGCATATTATAAACCTTATTAATTTCTAATTTTTTGAGGTTGTAGATCCGCAGGTAGTATCCACCCACTAGTCCTATGAGCCACGGGGTGGCTCTCATGTGAGTTTGGTAATATGAGTTCATTTGAGAGATATCGCCCCTAAAAAAAAATATTATCTGCATTAAAAACACACACAAAAACCCGTATTTATAAAAAAAAGTACAGTTCTAACCCCTGCTGACTTATCGCGCCAATCTTCAATCCTTCTCTGTTTTTTTTTTGAAGGTGTATACGAGTATTTACGAGTATCTATACATTTTATGATGCGAACCATTGTGTCATTAATTTCGACAAAAACATCAATATTAATTATTGCAATACCAAAAATATACAACACCAAGATGCAACGGTGAGCCCATCACCAAATAAACTCTTTACAAAAAATATTGTCCCTGAAAAGGCAAAAGGGCTTAAGCGACACTTTGGTCAAAAATGAGTTAAACGTTCAGTTTTGATCACTTTACAATGCTCTGCTGTAAACTTCCCAAAATGGTGCTTCAGTCCTTTTGCCCTTTATATGTGATAAAATCAAATTTGACCGCTTTGTACTTAAGTTTACACATATCTCTATACATTCAATGCATTAAAAGAAACCCCCATCGCCATTTAAACAAATGAAATATAAGTCTTGAATATCGCGTGCGTCTTAGTAAAATGTTATTTTTAAGCACAATCGAGTTCCTCCCTCGAATGCTGCTCTATCTAAATTCTTTAATACGGTTAAAAAACTTACGTAGTTGAAGATGCCTTCCATTCTTTGGTGTAATAAATGGTGAACAGCGTGATGAGAGCAGCCAATATCCATGCGCAAGCCCAAATGATTCCAATCTTGGCGTTCTTCAAGATTGGAAACAGAAGAAGCGGAGAGAGAATGTACAACTGCATATCTACGGACAGATACCAGGTGTGGGCCAAACACTAAAACCAAAATACATTTAAATGTCGAGAACAATTAACCATTTAGAACGTTTGTGAATGAATACCTAATTTCAAATAAAACCTTCAACTTCGTCCTTATATTCCAATTTTTATAGACACGAAAAAATACCAACTGTCCGGAGTCAGTGAAACTATGACATCTCTAATTTGGGGAATGTTGCAAGGCTTCAAGAAGTGGAGAGGGACAATATATAGAGAGAGGATGGTTGGGGTGTACCTGGATATACAGATTGAATAGGATAAAGAAAGGGACGCTTAGATGGTTTGGGCATGTAGAGCGAATGAACGAAGAAAGGCGTGTGAAAAGAATATATGATGTGAAAGTGTATGGAAGAAGAAGTCGTGGACGCCCGAGAGAGACATGGCACGATCAAGTAAATCAAATACTTGAATCGGGTCATGTGAAGATTATGTATGAGACGATGTATGAATGTTAATGAAGCAAGGAGTGTGTGCCAAGACTGAGTTATATGGCGGTCCGTCCTCTCTGCCTACCCCTACGGGGAAACGGCGTGAAGGCGTCAGTTAGTTAAATTTATATAAACGATTTTGAGAAGCATTTTTTTTTATTTAGACATTTTTTCCAATGCCTTTTCAATATTTAAATAATGTTTTCCGTCTTTTTTTCTTTTTTTAGCACAACTTTACTATTAAACAACACTTTTTTTATTCAAACGTAATAAAACGCGTTTACCTAAGCAACAGTTTAAGCATAAAAGTATTCAAACAGCCATAAGTTTAAAGTGACGGTGACAAAATGCCAAAAATATTATTTTCCTTCCAAAAATCTTTGAGGACCGGCTGAAGGACAAGCCGAATAGAATTTCTGTCCAAACCAAGAAAAAACTGTTCATACTCTCATTCCTTTTTAATCATCATTATCGGTTCCTTACTACGATAAATTGAAAAACACCTTTGATAAACTATATTTTAAACTTGCTCTCATGTCCTAAAAATAAAAATAATTACATAAAAAAATATAAATACATATTTATAGAAATCAGATATTCTTTTAAGTTATTATAATAAAGTGATTGTGTCTCGCCAGAAGTTACCTGCCAGATAAGTATGTTTCTGTATATTTTCTATGTTACTTAATTTAAATAAAAATCATATAAAGTAGAAATTAAGATTTTTACAGCGCCAAACATTATTATTATAATAAGAATTTTTGTTTGACAAAGCTTAACACACCTGTGTTCGGAATCCTTAAACTAAAAAATAAATGAAACTAAGATACGAGTAGATGTTGTCCAGTTTGAATCGCTGGTTGTGTTTACTTGCGGCGCTTAAAATTAAATGAAATTTGAATGTATTACCGAATATTCTAAGTGTTCCTCAACTTTTTACTAATGCTGTGAGTGTGTCAAAAAGGTCAACAGTGAAATTACTTCAAATAACTGCTGTATTAGTACTTTAAAACATCACGAACTGTCAAACAGTTTTGATTTCCAGTGCACAATGATAATAAAAAAGTACAAAGTGCGGAGATTTTCGCAAAATATCCAAATTCGTTTAAAAAAAATACGTATTTATCCCATAAATTTAATATAAGTTATTTAAAGAGATAAAATAAAATAAAAATCCAATTGTCATTGTTTTTAAATAACATTTAACGTATATATCATTTGATTCACAGAAATCCTCGAGCCGTATTTGGTCGTGTGGTTAACTCGCTATCTCTCCGGTATGGTTTTAGACTTCAGGAGCGCAAGGTCGAATCCTACACTATCTATTTTTTTTTTTGTATAATATATCCTTTTTGATGTATTTTTTTGATTGTTCCCTCTTCTTTTGTACTACTTTTTTAAAATTTGGATGTCTTTGTAAGAATATTATTTCTATTTTTTTTTTTTTAATAAGCCTTTCCCGGAACGAGTTTTTTTTAAATTCCTTAGGAACCTTAGGAAGATTTTTTTTTTTACATTTTATTAAAAAAATTAAAATAATGGAAAAACGAATGATATGTTTAAATAGCAACCCTGTTAGATAGTCGTCCTGCAAAATTTTGTAGATTTCGATAAAGATACACTTTTTCTCTTTTGCATAATATTGTCGTATTTTTTCGTAATATTTTGTATTCTATCTGTATTCTTTAAGTCCTTACCTTTTGTTTAATTTACTGTTGTTTATTTTTTGTTATGATATAGTTTTACATACTTGATTTGAAAACTTGTTTACATCAAATCAAATATGTACCAATTTACAGTCCCATAATGAGTTTTGTTGATAACTCATGGGAGTGCAACTTCGTTGTATGTTTTATTTGAAATAAAAATAAAAGTAAATTATTAACACCAAAACGAATACGTCAAAATGAAATATAATTATATAAACAAGAAATGATAATTCAGCGATCATAAAATAGTTTTAGGAAACCACTGAACACTAGCTCGAAAATGAAAATTAATGTTTTATCGCAAACGAGACCTCAAATAACAAAGGCTTCCCACGACGTCTGTATCCCTACAGCCAATGGGGCAAGGGGCAAGACGGAGCTTTAAAAAAATACAGTTAAGTAATGTAATGGTTATCGAACTCTGAGAAAAATACAAATTATAATGGTTTAAAACAAGGTTCTTGCTTTCGACGTTTGTCCAATTTTGTTCCTTAAGATACTTTTGTGTGCAACGTTTAGATTTTAAATGGTGGTTTTTTTACCAGAATGATAATGAGAGACTACTCTACTCTAGAATATGCTGCAAATATGCGATTTTATACTTATTTTCTAATCGGATTACAAATAAATTTCGGGTAGTGACGTTTCTTACCATATTGTTAGGGTTAACGTAGTTTTGTACGTAAAGGAGCATGCTCCACCAGTAATCCTTGCAATCCTGTATGCCGTAGTTCATCTGAGCCCAAAACGGTCCTCGTCCAATTTTAGAGATAAAAGTGAATTGTATTAGCATCGCCATGATCAGGACAGGAGTGAGTCGCAGAAAACGATGGAGATACATCATGGGAATATCTCGAAGGGATTCTGAAAGAACGAAAAGAAATATAAATATCTGACCAATGACCATCACACCAGTTTGTAGGTAAATGTGAGGCACCTCTTACTAATCCGCACCAAATTGACCAGGCTCACAACTACCAACCTCTACCACTTTGGGTTTACCACCTCCGCGAACCTAATGCATCGCGAGAGTACCTCTCTGCGTGAAGAGTCCCGTGGGATCAATAAACTACACCCATTGCACGCGCCACAAAAGTAATAACCTAGACTGCACGCCACATCGCTGGACTACTGAAAAGCTATTTGGAACCAATGACCTATATTGCACATGTCTCCGAAATCAGAAAAACAACGGACTGGGCAGCTGGCGCGTACGAAACTGACCTAGCCCAGGTGGTTGAAACTATTTACCGCACATTATAAAAGCTTTCACCCCGATTCTTATAAAAATCAGTTTAGAAATATACTCTGCCTCAAACAGATGTGTTGTCATAATTCTATTCATCGGAAACGCTGAGGTGGCAGTGCCGGCTGCCACTGAGTTTTCAATTTCCACACATTAACATTATGTATTTTTCAGATAAGTAGTGAATCAAGACACACCGTGTATCTCCTATACATAAATCGTTTCAAGCATACTCTCTTTTATTATTTCGACTCAAGTGCTTAAATCACTCAATTGCGCAATGTTTACCTCAACGTCCTATTAACTTTTGTCAATTGTCCATGACAATTTTTCCTGAGACTTCGTGCATAATTTCAACACGTTCACGCTATGCATTTATTTCATGGTAAGTACCTATCACTTCTTATACCTACCACCAGAGGTCACATTTCCAATGCATTTAGTCTACTTTTAACCTTACTTTACCGGTTTCAAGACTCACTTGTATCACGACAGAGCTGGTATCGGATTTGTACTGTGGACTGATAGTCATTGTCACTGTCGTTGTCTCATCACTTCCCTCGTTTTCTTAAATGATCATTTTTAATAATCTCTTACGGATTATGTATTATTTTGTCCACTTTTATAAAATGTGTTAAAGGTTAAAGCTATTCTGAATGTCTAATATAATTATTAATTGGCTTACTGTTATCAGTTCGGCGGAAAAAAATATAGGACAGCAGTACTCCACTCAGTAGTAAAAATGTGTCAACAGACACAGTTGATGCCACTATAGTCATGCCAGCGTACGTTTGCATCCACTTAAACATAAATAAATAAATAAAAAACACTTTAAATAAATTAAAAAATAACTTTGTAAAAGACCATGGACATTATTTTCATTTTTATGACTGACCGGTTTCGCTTTGTGTAAGCATCATCAGGGTACAAAAAATAGAAAACAAAAATAATGAAAAATTATAAAAATAAAAATAAAATTAACAAAACATTATGTTATCATTTTGAAAAGATCGAAATCTTTCTTGTACTGAATATTTCAAATTAAAAGATTATCGGCATCGTCATCAGTTGTGAAAATAAGGATAGAGAAATTATTACAGATCTTGGAATCATTTTTGATCCATGGCAAGTTTTCCAAAGCATGTTTTCTATTGCAGTCCACTTCAGCTTGCTATAATATTCAAGGCTTTAATATAAGAACATCAATCATTTCAAGAGCCTAGAAGCAATGATGAGTAAAATCAATAGAGTGATTATAGGCTTCCTGGACTTTTTTTAATATGCAAGACTATAGAAAAACATTGATCTTACTGAAAATACTTCAAGCACGTTCTCCACAGGAAATGTTCCATTGTCGGTATAACGATGTCCCAGTATAATCCAACAAATGGACAGGACTCTAATTCCATTAATGCACGCCAGTGGCCCAGGGTCCTTACTGAGAGTGGTCAGTCTTTCGGAGTTGGTATACATGGAGAACGCAGTCAACGTGAAATTTTGTGATTTGAGATCTCCTAATAAAAATTATGAATTACTTATCACTATCAATTTCAACAAATTCCTTGTTTCAATTATTTTTCACTGGGCTTATTTAGATCTTATCTTACCTTTTTTAACTTTCTGATACCAAATATCGTATAATGTGCCTACTAGAAGCAATGCTCCAACCAAGGATAAAACAACCCTGGAAAAATAATTATGCTTTTTTTAATTACACTCAACTGATATTTGAAGAGCCCACGGCAAGAACCTGTGAACTAACTGTCGAGTCATTCTGAAATATTTAGTCTTTTGAGTTTTGTTAAAAATGAGTTTGTACCATCACAAATCAGCACTACTATTTTTCTTGAATGTTATAGATAACAAACCAAATTAAATATGTAATTAAGCACTTTAATGCTTTTCTACAATACAATGTTATTATTGTAGATAATATGTTCTTGCCATAAAAAAAATATTTCATTCATAACAAAATTTGCAGTTGACATGTTCAACTCTTTGATTTTCCATATGCGTCCTATTTGCATGATCTTAAAGTATTTTCATTGGACAGAGCCATAGAGTTGGTAGAGTAGTATCTATCCAAGGCAGTGAAGTCAGTTTTGGACTTGTTTTTGATAATTTTAACATGACTCGGCGCACCTGGGCGTGGCTAAGACTAAGGCTACGGTATTTATACATCCATTCATATCACATATCGACATAATGTTTTTGTGTATTCGTAGTCACTTTTTCACAGTATTTTTATCAACAAAAATATAGCATTTAACCTAAAAAACTGTTTAGTTGTATCAAGTTTAGTGGCATAATAAAAAATGTGGGCGGAGTCCCGCGGTGACTCAGAAGCCCAAGATCGTTGTGACAGTGCGTAGAAGCGGAGTATTATATTTTTTGTCTCTTTATCTCTCATGGTGTACGACGTAAAAACTCGGAGAAAGTGATTTATTACAATTTCGGATGGGTTGGGTACAACAAATTAGCTATCCCTCTATTAGATTCTTACTCCGAGGATAGAGCGTACCAGAATTAGTTAAGAAAGAACACTAGCTTATTTTTGACAAAAATATTAGTTATCAGGTTCTTGCCATGGGGTCTTTATTTATTAAAAATAAGCAGTAGACTAAAAATTTTTAAAAAGACAAATATTTTAAAACATCACACAGTAGATTTCAAATAAAAATTTCTTACACTACAAATTATAAAGTTTAGGTATTCGAAAATTTTGCAAAAAAATGTGCCAGAGAAAAACTTTTTCAGACTCTTGTTTTATCATTCTAAGTGTGAGCCACGTATTCAACATAAGCTCTGTACGTTTTTTCACAAAAACCTCAAGAAAGTTTTTGAGATTGCTTTGGCACTCGACGAATCAAAAATAATAAGAGGTTTTCACTCACGCCGAAATTATTTCCCCTGCATCCCATGGCCTTGGCTCGTCTACGCTGCAATATTCCCCGGGTAGTCCAACGGTTAGAGATATGTTAGAAGCTGCCAATGCGGCGGCTAGAGTTATCTCCACAAAGCTCGCCTTACAGGAAGCTGGCAAACAGACTGCCAGGTTGAAAATATATATATTTCCTGGTCCGAGGTTTGCAGTCCTGTTGAAATACAAAATTGAGTCCATTATTTCACGAAATATTAGTTAATGCTGTCGACCTACACAAGATATTTTCAGAAAAGAATTTTAAGACTTAAACTACCTACGACAAAAACCCATCAATCAATATTTTTCAAATAAATCGTTAAGCTTTTGATGTCATTGGCATAATTTATAATACCAATGCACACAGATGAAGATGTTTAATAATAAAATTGTATAAAATATAAGGAATTTTAACATTAAAAAATTTAAAATAACTTTGTATAAGACCACGGATATTATTTTATTTTTTATGACCCACTGTTTCCGCTTAGCCTAAGCATCATCGGGGTACAAAATCAAACGAAACAAAAAATACATAATGTATGGTTATATATAGTCGTACACACAATGATGATAAGCAAAACCGGTATCAACCACTACATATAACCACACACTTTGTATTTTTTGTTTAGTTTAATGTTGTACCCTTTTGATGCTTAGGCTAAGCGAAACCGGTCTGTCATAAAAATTAAAATTACATCCGTGGTCTTATACAAAGTTATTACAAAGGAATTTACAGTTTCAAAATTAGAAATAATACAAAGTTATTTTTCATTTATTTTGATATTTCAAACCACAAAGTGATTGCTTTCCACGAAAGTATAATTTTAACTTTATTTACATCCGTACTTGTATATTATTTCGTAAGCACAAAATAAAATAGAATTGCTTTTAATTTATGATTTCTGCTTCCAGAAATGCATTAAAAGGTTGAAATTCTGAAAAAAATGCCTCCCTAAGCAATGGCTTAAAAATAAATTGTTTTATCTTTGGCCTTAACTGTCACAATTTACTATCGAAATGCATAAAGATAAAAATATTTTTAATCGTTTTTTATTATTTGGCTTCTAATGTTTTTCTCTTTCCTAGAACGTGGATGTTTTCGTAAATGCCTTATCAATAAGCAATCATCTTACTCATCAGGTTTTTAATTAATACAGGTTCATAAAAAAAAATGATTCACGGCAAGACACAGAATATGTTTTTATGCGTAATCACCGTATTTTTTTATTCGATTGTTTATCTTTCTTTGTTATTATTTTGTCATGGAAATATTTGGTTTTCTTCTCCGATTCATTATCTGATCATTTTTTATCGCATCTCAAATTTAAAACGTCATATTTCGTATTGAGTAATAACTTGGACCAATATTGAGAAAACAGGGCCTCACCTTAAAAGAAAAAAAAAAGGATTTACAGCTTATTTTTTAGATTTAAAAAAAATCTTAGAGGCTTAGTTTTTTTCAAATACTATGTGGAAATTTAAAAAAAATATATTGTTTTTTAATACTCTCCATGTAAGCCGCTAATTTAACGATGAAAATCCGAGTTCTGGTAATTCACATAAAAGGTTGTCATTCCTATGGATATGAGTTTCCTTGATATTCCATGAGAAATCGTGTCACTTGAAAATTGGCTTAAATAGAAGCACGATTTGGTGATATCATTGTAAAGATTGGGACATGGCAAATTATTTTGACACAAGTTTTACTAACTTAGGCTATGAGCGAACAATTAATGAAATAGCTTGAATTTCGTCACCTCTTTATAAAAAATAAAACCCTTTTGTCCAATTTTTTCTTCATAAACCCGTGAAGATTTGACGGCGGTTCGAACCCGGCGCGCGGGCGCAAATAAATTTCATTCATGTAAAAATAATATAAAGTATATTTGCGGCACGTTCCAGAGTTGTAGATACTCTTAGTATCGCCCTGATAAAAGACCACTATTCAGAATCGAAACGTTACTTGAAATGACATTAGTCATGTTCTGTGACCAGTTCTGAACAGCCAGGTACTTCCCAACCTTCCTCTTTCCCAACTTTTTTCCCTCCTCACTAGCTCAATCCTCACAATATACCCCAATTGGGGATGCCACAGTCTCACTGGCTCCAGACGGTTGGGAGCAGTTGGGACTCTTGTGTGGTATTCCATATATGGTATATATATAGTCCTACAAAGATTTTATGATTCTTATAATGTAATTCTTCGTTCAGATAGTATTTTCTTTATGTTGCATTGCTCATTACACACAGCAGAATGAATATTGCTGTTCTATTTTCACAACATATAAATATACGCTTTCGAGTTGTACTGAGGCGCTCGCTAGTGCCACTCTCGGTTGTGATCCCCATAGCATAGTGGTCCACCAAAGTGTTATATTCGTACATAGCGTAAAAAATATGTCACTGCGGATTTCTTTAATAAATATGAATGCTGGTCGTATTCACAGGCACAACAAAAAAATGAAAATATTAACACGTTGCCCATAGTGGCCTGCTCCAGTTGCGCTTACTTGCTAACCAAGGAATCAGATATTTCAATAAACATCGACAATAATCATAAAACTATCTCAATTCATCATGATTTGAGATTTTAAATATTCCTTACCTTTGGTTTACTCCCAGAGTTTTTTGCATCTTTGACTTGCGGGATGATAACATATTTTTATTTCTCCCTAACGCACTGGGAAGTGGTATCCTGGCTATACAGTACTTCCCCTTGATGGTCCTGGAGTCATTTCTCTGGTGGCTGATTCCGAGGCACTCCTCAAACATCCCCACACTGTTGATGTTGCCTTTTAATATCCCATGGGGTGGCCTCCCTCCAGCGTCGAGCACTGGAAATAAAAGTATTACACGAAAATTATTCATTCGTTAAACATACCTAGCTTTAAGATTAATTTGTCCTTTTGTTTAAAATATTGTCGTACCTGTTCTCCTAGATTATTTTAGGGTTTTTTTTAAAGCAGTAGGTACCTACCTATGTTCATTATAATTTTAAACTGGTAAAATGGTGATTTATACAATGCACTGCTAGTATTTTTTGCTGTCATAACTTAGTAGACCTTATCATAACTGATATTTTGAAACACTTATGGTGAATGCTTTAGTTGATTATTTAATGTAACTAAACTTTCAAAGTCGGAACTATAATTTGAAAACACCATATTTAATTGTGTATCATGTCTGAACAAGAAAAAGGTGATCAAAATATGTAAAATTTAAACGATTCTCAAATCTCGTATGAGAATATACACAATACATTGAAATACGTAACGAAAACCATTTCTTGATTGGTCTCAAAAAATGTCAAAAAAGACTACAATGATGTGTTGTAATTAATTATAAGGATATTAAAAAATGCTAAAGTCGTTTGTTTTAAAAGTGCTATTTTGGTATTTGAATACTTACTTGTTAAGGCCCACGTTTCAAAAGACGTCAAATCTTCCGACCACTTTAACAAGTCCTGTGCACAAAACACTGCATTCCCTGCATCTTCTGGAATGCTTTTAGAAATTTGTTTCAAAAGCCCATTTTGAACAACTCCACTCAATTTCTCAAAAAATCCTTCATCAGATAAGTCGATCGAGTCACATTGAGAAAACCATGTTAAAATTACAATTAGAAATACACTTGTTTTGAGCATCCGAACCTGTATATTAGCCATGGCTTAGATATTTTTTACTTGCGAACCACTTGATATTATAATAAATACTGACATAACAATATAATTTATATGACAAGTAAGCAAGCCATGTTTTATTTTATGCATGTGTAGTGTAATCAGAAGAGATAGTGGAGCAATAAGTAACGCGTTTGATGCGATAATGATAAAAACAGTCCTCAGAATGCGATTTGATAGCGATATGCAGGCCATAATAATATAATCAGCGGGACAAAAGTTCACAAAAACAATTCCTGGATAAGCTCAAAGCAAGAGTGAGAGAAGTGAAGGTATTTGGTTTGAAAAACTCTTTAGAACATTCAACGATGGCTTCCCTGGTCGAGTGGTAAGATGCTCGACTACAAATCCAGAGATCACGAGTTTGAACCTGGCGTGCGCAAACAAATTATATTAAATTATTTTGTATCATAACACATTTAATTCTTATAAAATAATTCTTTATAACGGTATATTTATAAAATTATTCTTCATAATATTATTTTTTTATATTTTACCGAGTCATGTAGATACTCGCTTGTACCTAGATTGTATACAGTGGGTAATTCTTTCGATGAAATAGTAGATATATTTAACTGCACTGAATCTAGATACAATAAGGCTATAATAGCATACCTCTTTCAAAAATATTATTGTTAATTTATTGCATTATAATATTTCTATTAACTTTCTTATGTTTTTGGGTGCTAATCATTTACTCTATGTTATTTTTATCTCACTATTATGTTATGTTATATATTACACTGTTATATAAAAGCCCATAAGGGCGTTTATAATTAAATAAATAAATACATATTTGTGATACGTTCCAAAGTGGTAGATACTTTTAAGTATCGCCCCGGTGTAAGACCACCATTCAGAATCGAAACGTTGCTTAAAATGGCTTTAGCCGTGTTTGGTGACCAGATCTGAATAGCCAGGTACTTCCCAACCTTCCTTCGCCACCCTCTCCACTACTTTTAGCCCCTGGGAATGTAATAGTCTCACTGTCTACACGGTTGGGTATTTTGTGCGGTATTCACTATAAAAAAGCTAACAAACCGAAAATGATTTCAATAACGTATTTAATATTGATAATTTCAAATGGAAACTGTATTTTTTTTCCATTTTCCTTGGTTATTATAAATACGATGTTAATTTTTGCCAAAATTTTATCCATAATTTACATAATGATTAATTAATCAAAAAAACTATAATAACACTTATAAAATCATTACCTTAATGTGTTTTTTTTTTAAACTTCATTCATCCATTAACCATCGGTTTGTTTTTGAAGCGGTTAAATACTGTGGAAAAGTTTCGTTGGTTCAAAAAGAAAAGGTTTTACAAAAACAATTTTAAGAATTTCAACAAACACGTTTTTTAATACAAAATAAAAACAATTTAAAGCATTTCTTATCATTAACAAAACTAATTTATTTTATCAGTCTAAAATAATCACCGTTTTAAAATCACACTAGTAACACAACAATACTCAGAGTTCAGTGGCGGTTGTTAGGACGCTTTATAAAAAGGGTTGGGTGCGAAACTCACAACGGTCACCTCCCTAACTCCTTTTTCAGAACAATTTAAACTAAAATATCATTCTAACTGGATATCACAGTGTTCGGCTCATCCTCTGCACGCGGTGTTTGTTCTGAATTCACTACTAACTTGTCTCTAGAATGCTTCTTTTTTTCTGTAATATAATATTGATAACATTAGTAGTGGAATTATGATCAAGATGTTGATTGTTTTATCATCTCTTTTTATAAAATACATTCATTTAATGTTGGCGTTAATTTTTTGCTTACCTGTTCCAAACATTGCTTTTTCCAAAATTGTAATCGGAGATTCGAAAGCCAAAACCATAAAATATGAAACAATAATCGTTACCAGAAGATCTCCAAATGCTTCATGCACCTGAAAAAAATTAAAAACGCATATATATTTTTAATTTCAGTTAACGCATACGATTTTTTTTTAAATTATATTTTCAGTTACCCATGTAACGTGATTAAAATAGGGAATCGTTTTTGTACTCGTTACAAAATACGTGATAAGAGTAAAATGTATCAGGTACATAGAGTAAGAGAGACGAGCCAGGAACTCCCATAGCCTCAAACTTAGGAACCAGTTTACGGGACCTGAAAGCAAAACATGTGAGAATTTAATAGACCAAAATGAATAACTATATATTTTCTAAACTGAAAAAAGATATCTTTAGTGTTTTCATTAACCATTTGGTGCGAGTGACCAACACAATACTGATCTAGAGTCAAAACTCTTTCCACGGCATGGTGTCGTTCTCAGTAAAACATTTGCAAACGACCACCCTCTTGCTATGGTTCGTTGTCAATGAATTATTCTTAACTTGTTTATGCAGATTGCTGCATAGTCAAAATCAGCTACTCATCTCTAGGTAGGTATTTCTTCTAAAAAATCTCGCTTTATCTTTCGCAATACTATCAATATTCTTTACATTGCGTTGGCAACTACTCTGGCTCTAGTCCTAGTGAGTAAGACTGACTTTTGACTTAAAACTTGAAATTAAATCACAGTTCAATTCTTATTCAAACGGTAGAAAATATTATTTTAGTTAAAACCGAACCTATTTGATAAGAATCTTAGTATACAGAGCCCGGCAACTAGGTTAAGTAAAAGTTTCTATGTTTTTGTTTATATGTCAAATATTGGAGAAAATAGGCCTTTTTCTCTCAAAACTCCGCATGCTTAGATTTAACGTTTAAAAATATACATATTATGAGCTTGAATTTTTCACCTCCATATCCGTAAGCACAGGCAAATATAACCCAAAGCACAGACAAAGCCCAGGCAGTTCTGCTGAAGGCCAGGTACGTAGTGTCTTCAATGTAAGAGAATTCGTGTGTAAGTTGTGCAAGGGGTTGCATTCCATAAACTATGGCCAACATCATTGCTAAACTGGCCATCCACAAAATACAAACGACAATCTGTAAATAAATCATTTTTAGAATCTTAAATTATCTTAAAAGCTTAAAGCTTTTTATTTTGATATCAATTATTGAAATAATTTCAACAATCTTCAACGTAAATATGAAACAGAAAAGACCAGAAACTAAAAAGAGTCCGGTCGCGACCTATATTCTTTTTATTATAGTTTCTGGATTTTTTTGTTTAATATTTACGTCGAAGATTGTTGATATTATTTCAATAATTAATATCAAAATAAAATAAAAACATATAGCTTTAAAGTTAATTCTAATTCAATATTATTATTTTTAATTTGGAAGAAGTCGAAAGATCTTTCGTAAATAAAAATGGATGGTTTATCCAAGACACTATTTAGGTATACAATATGTGCTCGGGTAGAAATTTGTATATCATTATAAAGATGGCAGCTTATATCGGAAGAAATTGAAAAATAAAATTAATAGTGTAAAAATAATATTAATAATGTATAAAGCATGAGATCGATTAAAATCCCGGTTTCTTATAAGGTATCGGTAACTCAATTGGCAGAGACGTTACTCCCGGATAGAGTAGAGGTCCCGAGTTCGAGTCTCAGTCGCGACCGTTATTTTTTTTAGTTTCTGGCATTTACTGTTTTACATTTACCCTGAAGATTGTTGATAATATTTCTGAAATTAAGAAAAAATGGTTTTCTTTGTTTCAACCTACAGAAACATAATTTTCTATCTTTACTGGGATAAGATTTTACGTAGTTTAAGTACAATATACTTTAAAATATAATGCCAGCAAGACAATATTATTACTTTACAATGTTTCGTATTTATGTACAAGAAAAATTATGAAATGATACGTTTATCTTTTGAATTATAATCATGAATCTGAAAAATACCTTATTCATGTTGATTTCCTTGAGGATTGTAAATTCTGAAGTAATATCCAGCGACTATTCCTATCAGCCACGGGGTAGCTCTCATGTGGGTCGGGTAATAAGACAGTAACTGGCGGTTGGTACCATCTGGATCCCTGAAAGCAATTACAATATGTGTTAAGATAATTCCTTACATTTTATGTAGTAGTGCCTAGCATCACTGTGAGACGGTCCATACTTGGCTAATTTATATTTTTTTGTGAAATATCACCTCAAGTTACTTATATTCAAAACAGTTAGTTGTTATTGAAGACGGTCGACTTGCAACTGCCTGGTACTCCTGGTAGGACATAATATTTTTTAGAGATCAAAAATCTTAAGATATTATTATGTTATAAAGTGAGTATTTTTTCAACATTATCTACTCGTAAATGATTTAGTTTGGGTTTAGATCTTTGCTTGCAAAATATCAAATGGATGCCTCCCGCGAAAAAAAATATGTAAGAATATTAATTATTATGAAAGTTGGAGAAATACCGATTATTTGACAAAGGGTCCTTATGTGAAAATGGCATCACGCCCACCGAGCGGATAGTCCAAGTTTTAAATTCCAGTGACAACAAAAACATTCTATTTTTCTGTGTGTTTTTATAATTCACTGTTTGGATATTATCAATATTGTTTCGTTAGTGATTATAAATTTAATGAACTTACGCAAATGAAGCTCCCATCCATCCTTTAAGATAACATATGGTGAACACTGTAGCGAGGGCAGCCACTATCCACGCACCAATCCAGATAATTCCAATCTTAGCGTTCTTCAATAATGGAAATAGGAGAAGCGGAGACAGTATGAACAGCTGCATGTCTACGGATAGATACCACGTTTGACCCAAACACTAAAAAATAAAAACAAAAAATACTTTTACTTAAAAACTGTTAAGCGTTTGAAACATTCGTGAAAAATCCAAGAAATTGACGATATCATTCCATTTGTTAAGATTTATTTTTTACGTAACAAATTTGCGGTCCTGCAATATTGCAAAACTTTTATCAAATGATTTGATAGTTTTTTTTTTCAGTTCACGAGCCTTGTAATCTTGCGTCAGTCTTGTTTCACACGATAATTCCACGTATTTTTCGGCCTACCTACAGAGGTTACATACAGATTTGGTGTCCTGTCGAGAGCATTATTACAACCTGGCCAGACTATCGCAGAAAACCTTTAGAACCAAAAGATTCTAAAATTATTATGTTATTGCATTGTTGTTTTTACCAAAAAAACTGAATAACATTTACACTAAGATGGCTGTGTGCAAATCCATAACGCTATAATAGGTTAGAAGCCGCCGGTTAAAACCGAATAAGTTAGTTTTTAAAGATAGCTGTTAGATCTGCTGAATGAGTATTCTCACTTACCAGGTTTTCAGGGTTAACGTAGTTTTGCACGTATAAGGAGCATACTCCACCAGTTTTCCCTGCAGTCATCTATGCCAATATTTAACGGTTTTCCAAAATGGTCCTCGTCCAATTTTGGCAAAAACAGTGATTTGTATCAGCATAGTCATGATCATCACGGGAGTTAGTCGAAGGAAGCGATGGACATACATCATTGGAATATCTCGAAGAGATTCTAAAAGATTTCGTATATATTTAGCATTATTATTTTCTATGGGAATGATATTCGGATGCGTATAATTTTATTTGGCTTACTGTTATCAGTTCGGCGAAAGAAAATATAAGAAAGTAGTAGTCCACTTAGTAGGAAGAAGGTATCAACAGATACCGTTGATGCTACGATGCTCATACCACCATACGATTGCATCCACTGAAATATAAATGCTCATTTATTAAAGTTATTACAGACATACTTAAATATTGTGAGATGTTAAAAAATAGAACTTAAATAGTAGTTGAATGCTCAAAAGATATATTTTTTTAAATAGTGCAATCAAAAATCACTTACACCAATGTACGTAATGATTTGATTTTCGGCGGGTTCAGTTGGTTTCAAATATCAGGCCATATTTACTTATGGAAAATTTTAAGACATATTTTTTTAATGTATCAAGGATATTTGGTTTTCAAAGAAACTTATAATGTAATTAATGTTTTGAGTTTAGAATTGTGTTGATCTCTAAAATCATTTTCCAATATGTTTTTAAAATTACCTGAGAAAAGAGATTAAAATGCGAAGATGTAGGAAAACATTTAGTTTATTGTCACAAAGGTCATAACTTGAGCAAAGGTCAAGACATGCAGTTAAATTAACTAAAAGTCATCAAATGATTTTTTACTAGTAAAATTTGAACCATAATTCATAAAAATGTTTTTTCTTTTTTTATTTATTTAACTAAATTGTCGTGAATGAAATTATTTCATTGGTTAGATATATTGAAATCATTATTTCACGAATGAAATAAATAAAAATCTTAAAACATTTGAAGGTTTATTAACCATCAAAAAAAATAAGCAAAAGATTTCTTACTGAAATCATATCACGAAGGTTCTCGATAGGAAACATAACGGCCAGAGCATATCGATGTCCCAGAATGATCCAACAAATTGAGATGACCCTTATTCCATGGATACAGGCTAGTGGGCCAGGGTCTTTACTGAGGGTGATCAGTCGAGAGGAGTTGGTGTATGCAGAGAAAGCTCTCAGCAAATAAATCTGTGATCTAAGGTCACCTGAAAATGTATTTTTATTATTCTTAAATTGTATTTTCAATGGGTTTATGGAATTATTCGTCTAAGTCAATATTTGATGACATTTTCAAACCTTTTTTCACCTTCCTATACCAGACATCGTACAGTGTGCCGCAGACTACCAGACATACCACTACCGCTAAAATGACACTGAAAATAATTGAAATAACATGTTGTAACATAATATCGACAAATGCTTATTTTTATGCGAATACCGCACAAGAGTTCCAACTGCTCCCAACCGTCTAGAGTCAGTTGGACTTTGTCTTCCCCAATTAGAGAATGTTATCAGACTGAAGGTAGTGTGGAGAGAACGGATATGTAGAAGAAGAAGATCGGAAAGCACCTGGCTATACAGATATGTGTCACTCACGTGGCTGAAGCCATTTTAAGCAACGACTCGATTTTGAACGGTAGTCTTTAACGAGGGCGATACTGAGAGTATTTACCCATTACTACTGCCTCCAAGATAAAGGCTTGTAAATAGTATTCATTAATGTTACCCTGTGTGAAGTTGTTATTTTTTTAATATCATTGTTTTATTTTTTTCTTTTAAGTGACACCTCACAATAGTTCCCCTGTCTGAACGCTGTACGGTGCACATACAGAAGAAATTTATCACCATCCGGTTAGGTAACGTCAAGGAATGGGCGGGTCAAGGAATGGGCTGTGAGAAAGGATTTGTTAATTCGGGTATTTTAGAAGGCCTGATTTTTAATAATAATAATAATGTTTTATTCCGGAAGGTATGCAGGAGTAGTGCAATGCAATACCTACCATAATTTATATTAATACATAGTTATAATAATATTTACAAATAAAAATGAACAGCAATTTATAAGTAAAAAATAAATATATTAAATTAAATTAAATAAATAAAAAAAATTAAATAACACAAGTAAAAAATATTAATGGAGGATATTAGGCCTAGGATTAAAAAAAGGAAGAAATACAATTGCCATTAGTTCGTTGCACATAAGAGCCGACTTAGACAAAAACGAGTCGGAGAAACGACCCATTCTCAAAAAGCCGACACCAACTGTGAACGAATTTTCCACTCGCGTCCGTCGGGTTTTACACGCGTGCATTGGTGAGCAAGAGATCAATGCTGCTAGCTCTAACAAACGAGCCACTTAACCGCGCGAAAACTCACAACATACATATTTTGTGTTGTCTAGTGAACATAGAATAATCTACTCGGAAGTTGATGGCGTTTGAGCATATGTAGTTACTGCACGTTGACACGTTATAGTAGGAAAGTTGGTGGGGCATTCGCGGCGCTATGATTTACTATTTTTTTACGTATTTTTTGAGTGTAGATTAATTTTTTGCAATAATTTTATACTATGCAATTCAATATTATACCGATTTTTTTATGCGAATTCGGTAGGGTGGACAATGCCTATGTGCCTTTATACATGCACATCTTTGACTGCGTGGCCATTCAGTACATGGACTTTTCCTTTTAATGTGAGCCCGGATATGACAAAATTTGAAGATGAGGCTAAGTGATTGATGAAAGTTTAAAAAAATAGACTTACACTGCACATATCTCTCCCGCGTCCCACGGTCTTGGTTCATCCACACTGCAAAAGTCCTCGGGTACTTCAATTGCTAGGGTTATGTTAGAAGTGGCCAGTGCTGCCTTCAGAATCTTCTCCACATCGCTAGCCTTACAGGTAGAAGGCATGCAGACTGCCAGGTTAAAAGAAATTCCATTTGCCCCCATGTTCACAATCCTGTTAAAATTCAATAAATTAGTTTTTTTCGTAAACTCTACATTTTTATGGAGCTGTGTTTACATTTTCAGATTATAGTTATTTGTGTCTACAAATTTTGGTGGAATTAAATACCATTTAGTTTTAATGATATATTATATTCTTAATCAGTTTTGTTTGATCTAAATGGATAGTTCATAAGCTCTGAAAAAAACACTCTTTTTAATTTAATGAGGTGATATAAATACAAACAAAAAAATATATATTTTAACACTGAAAAGTTCCAAATGTTCTAATAATAAACTACATCATTCAAGTTGTGAAGTTAGCAAGAGTATGTATAAAATTACTCTTATTACGACAATTCTCAATTATTGCGTCATGTATGAAAATAAATATATGGGAACCCAGTATTGTTATGTCTTCATAGACGTAGTCATAGTGGGTAATACTAGGGTTAATATATGTTAACCACGCAAGATAGAGCTAGGAATGTTATAAAATGTACAAAGAGTGCAAATCTTTTCAGACCATGATTGCAACCGCTAACTTCCTCTTAAACATATTCACTGAACTAGTTTCAAAGATTACAATTTGAATGATTAATTCTCCAACTCTTACAACTAAATTTAATATGTAGACCGTTTTAATTAACCTCTCATAACCGTCCACCATCCAAAACACTACAATATTATCTGCACTGAGGTTTAGAACGAAAAAACAACACTTGTAATTATATTTCCTGATGTGAAGATTTGAGTAGAGTTGAAACTGCTACAACGCATATGCATTTTTTTAATGTTTTTTTCATACAATTTTAAACGTGACATATGAGTATAAACTAAGTATGTTTCAATATAAAATCTTAAATAACAAGGTCACATTTTTTTGTTTTTATTTTGACTATCTTACGTAACAATCATAAAGTGATTATTTTCATCCTGAATCATATATTTTTTATTTTTTTATTTTTTTTTATTTACTTAACTTTATGTTTTTTTATTTACTTAATATATGTTAACCACGCAAGATAGAGCTAGGAATGTTATAAAATGTACAAAGAGTGCAAATCTTTTCAGACCATGATTGCAACCGCTAACTTCCTCTTAAGCATATTCACTGAACTAGTTTCAAAGATTACAATTTGAATGATTAATTCTCCAACTCTTACAACTAAATTTAATATGTAGACCGTTTTAATTAACCTCTCATAACCGTTCACCATCCAAACAACTACAATATTATCTGCACTGAGGTTTAGAACGAAAAAAAAACACTTGTAATTATATTTCCTGATGTGAAGATTTGAGTAGAGTTGAAACTGCTACAACGCATATGCATTTTTTTAATGTTTTTTTCATACAATTTTAAACGTGACATATGAGTATAAACTAAGTATGTTTCAATATAAAATCTTAAATAACAAGGCCACATTTTTTTTTTTTTATTTTGACTATCTTACGTAACAATCATAAAGTGATTATTTTCATCCTGAATCATATATTTTTTATTTTTTAATTTTTTTTTATTTACTTAACTTTATGTTTATTTACAATATTTTATATACATTGCCCTCCACGCTAGGAGTTCACCTGTGATGTGGAGGACATTTTTCGAATTACATGATAAAACAATAGATAAAACAATTAAAATTAAAAATAAAAGAAAATATAGAAGAAAATATAAAAGAAAATATAATAAAAACAAAATAGTGCCACTTTAAAACAAACAAAAAAAATTACACAAATAAATAAAATTATTAAGTAGCACTATTATTATTACTGCATATAATAATAAATTAGGAGGATTGTAACCAGTTCCAAACATGTTTATCGTATTGTGCAAGTGTAGATGTTTTGATTTGTGTAGGAAGAGAATTTTTTGTATGGTAAGCACTGGAAATTTGTGGAATATGATTGAGGTCGGTGTTTGTATTGGTACTTTAAGATTTACTTTTATTAAGGTTTTCTGGGCTTTATACAGTGTTTTAATAAAAACTTTATTTGAACAGCCCCAAGCAATGATGCCGTATTTCATAATGGATTGTGTTAGTGCAAGGTAAATGTTTTTAATATCGTAGATGCTTAGAATATTTCTTAAGTTTTTTAAAAAGTAGATTAATTTGTTTAGTTTTGCTATTACCGAATTTATATGTTTATCTCATTTCAAATATTGGTCAAAGTGTACGCCGAGATATTTAATGGTTTCCGTGTGTGTTATTTGGGGACATTTGCATAGAGAGTGTGCTGGGTGACAGTTATGTATTTTTAGGTTAATGCATTGGGAGGGTTGGCCTCTTAAGTCAATGCTGAAAGTTATGAATCTAGTTTTTGGGATATTTAGAGTTAACAAATTTGAGTCGAGCCATTTTTTTGTGATTCTAAGACTGAGTTCGGCTCTTTTGCTTAGTGTACTCCAGTCTGTAGCTTTAAAGAGTAACACAGTGTCATCGGCAAAACTTCTAATTTTGCCATCTATTTGGAGGTGACAAAGATCGTTAGTATAGATATATATATATATATATATAAGGAATAGGATTGGACCAAGTACGCTGCTTTGGGGTACTCCGTAAGATACTTGTTCCGTGACACTACTTATGTTTTGTATTCCCATTTGGCTTTTTAACAATTAGAGTTCTGTTCCCGTGAATGAAACTACAATATTTTGTAGTTTCGTGAACAGTTTTTGGTGGTGTATTGTTTCAAAGGCTTTTGCGAGATATTATAAAATTCTTCTTTCTGGCATCAGTTCGTTACTACTTATTTTTGAATGTCATCCGTTATCATATAGTAATAATATAAGTATTTTTTTAATAGAGAGTTTTAAACACACTTTTGACTAAACACATTTCACTTTAATGAAAAAGATGTAATAGCTGTTACCTTTGGTTTCCTGCAGGCGCATCAGGCATCATAGTATTGAGGGATGTCAACATATTTTTGGTGACCCCCAGGATGGAGACAGGAAGTGGAATCCTGGCCATACAGTACTGCCCCTTGATGGTCCTGGAGTCATTTCTTTGGTGGCTGATTCCGAGGCACTCCTCAAACATCCCCAAACTGTTGATGTTGCCTTCCAATAAACCGTGTGGTGGTTTCCCTCCTGCGTCGAGCACTGGAAGCAACAACATTTTATAAAGAAATTGATTAAAGTTCGTACAACATGCAACTTTAGTTGAAAAGGTATAGATTCTCTCATTCTCACTCCGGTGAGAGATCACCGTTCAGAATCGAAATGTAGCTCGAAATAACTTGGACCGTGTTAATTGACCAAATCTGAATAGTCAGATACTTTCAAACTTCCTCTTTCGCATATACCTTTTTTCACTGTGAATTCTAATACAGGACTTGTGTATAACTAAAGCCCGACAGTTTGAATTTTAAAATAAACTGTATATTGAAAATGCAAATATTTTCAACTAGTTTCGTAACCACAAAGATGCAGGCGAGTTAGTACATTGTATAAATCATGCTAAAGTTTTCGTTATACACCCGCTCAGTTTAGACTGTAGAAATTTAATTATACAGATTAATCTCACAGTTAAAACTGAATTCTTGTTGCCTGCTTCAGGGTCTGCACCCAAAAATATACACTTTTTGACTTTTACTGATTTATCTGTTAATTCTATGCCCGTAGTTAGGAAAAATATTAGTCAGAAATAGATTTTTTCTTAACTATAAATAACAATAATAAATAATAACGTGTTCCAGCGTGATTGCATAGTGTGCACAACACACAAGACAGTATACAACACATTATATCAAGAACCAATAATTACAGGTGTTACAATCTAAGAAAATACCATTAATTTGAGAGAGACAGTTGATGTAAAATAATGTTAAAAAAAGTACTTACTTTTCAAGGCCCATGTTTTTAAAGACACAAAATCTTTCCGACCACTGTATCAAATCCTGTGAACATTTACCCCGAACCCCACTATCATCAAGTGCGATTCTTTCAGATATCTGATTCAAAATCCCCTTCCTGAACGATTTCGTTAAATTCCTCTAATTCATAGTCGAAAACTTCGTTCGCGTCACATTTTGAAAACAACGAAAAATTTAAAAATATCACTATACTAATATTTAAAGCCAGGATTTGAATGTTAACCATTGCGGAAAAGCCTGATGATTATAAAACTTGTTGAAATTTGAGTAGACACTGATAATTATGATCCATAAATCATAACTTTTACCTGATTATTATAAGTTAAACAACGAAATTATCACAAGAGATAATGGGACAATAGACATTAACATCTGATAACTATAAATAACGTGATTAATTCATTGGAATTGTGATTTTTTATTTTTCGACCTTCAACGTAAACACGATTATGATTAAAGCTAAAAGAAACGTCATCAATATGACTTTGCATTTAATATTCAAATGTGTGCATGACCTATTCTCGTGATAATATTGAGAAGATGTTGTTATTGAGTGACATAGTTCACGTGACAGCGAATATACTAAAGAATTAGTCTGTAGTTCACTAATTTTCATATAATTTCAATCTTAATGATTAGACTGGTTTCAGCCTATCATATTCAGACAATTTGTTCTTATTCTATGGCTTATATACTATTTTTGGGATGTCAGGGGTAGTAAACCATGATTTTACTTAAATTATATTTATCAGTATTGCTGCATGATTTTACTAGTTACAAGTTACTTTTAGTTTACTGTTTTATATATCCATCAAGTATGAATTTTTATTTAAGATGGGTTACAGTTGTATTTCTCTAAGTATGATTTTACGATGTATTTATATAATGCAAGGTTGGTGAATACTGATTATTAATGAGTTTATTTTAGGTTTTCCTATCTTAATTGTAATGTCTAGAAATCTAGAGATTACAATTAAGGTTATTGTCATAATGTGACAACAAATGATCATCTCCACAAAAACAATTTAATATCAAGAGGCTAGACAAGTAAAAAGTGTCAATTTCAGCCCATTAAAATACATTTAGCCTAATAATCGCTTTGGTGATAATGCCATAGCAAATCTGCTGTATCATTACTTTGTTCAGACATATGTATATATATATATGTACATATCATATACATCCATGAATGACATCTACGTGTTGAATGAGAGGTTTCAATGATTTTAAACTAAATAATTTGTTTATCTTCCTAACAGATTATTTAGTTTAAAATCTGTTTGGAAGATAAACAAATTATTGATAAGGTTAGTTACTCAAGTGTCTGTGATTAAAGGTCTCCGTCGGTATTCCTTACAAGATAGGTCAAAATATTTTATTTGTCTATACAATTACTACATGTATGGTTTAATATTACTACAAAGATTTCCTATAGTATAGAGATGATGAAGCATTTAGATAAAAAAAAACACAAAATAGTTACACTGTAAAAATAAATACAAATGCATTCTCCAACAAGATTTATAAGGTCAAATTGAAGTTTTTTTCTCCAATATCAATTGATATAAAATATCAACAATTGTTTCCGATCCATTGAAACATTTCTTCGATCCATTATCGCTTCCGTGATTGTACCGTAATTACGAAATCTTTTGGACGTGAAACTCGATGCGAACTCTAACCCACTTTTTAGATGAATGATATTTGTTATCGGAGTGTCATGGAGGCCTTAAAATGAAGGAAGTCAACATATTTATATTAATCCCAAGTATTGAGGTGGGAAGTGGTATCCTGGCCAGGCAGTACTTCCCTTTGACGAAATTAGAATCATAATTTTGGCGACTAATTCTAAGGCGCATTTTAAACATCCTAACACTGTTGATGTTGCCTTCCAGCAGGCCGTGGAGTGGCCGCCTTCCTGCATATACCAATAAAGTTGACAATCGTACAATATTCAACGTCCAACTTGCAACTAAAGGCTAACAAATACAAGTATCAAAAAGTTATTTACCATCACCTGCTACTACGTACTTTTGCGTCAGTTACCTTTCAGCTAACATGCAATTATTCATTTCATTTCATTTCATTGCAACCGCAACCGACAACCGGCAACCGGCAACCGGCAACCGGCAACCGGCAACCGGCAACCGGCAACCGGCAACCGGCAACCGGCAACCGGCAACCGGCAACCGGCAACCGGCAACCGGCAACCGGCAACCGGCAACCGGCAACCGGCAACCGGCAACCGGCAACCGGCAACCGGCAACCGGCAACCGGCAACCGGCAATCGGCAACCGGCAACCGGCAACCGGCAACCGGCAACCGGCAACCGGCAACCGGCAACCGGCAACCGGCAACCGGCAACCGGCAACCGGCAACCGGCAACCGGCAACCGACAACCGGCAAACGGCTACTGGCAACCACGGCGTTTATTGGCCTTAAATAGATTGTTACAAATACATAAACTATTTATTTTCGTGCTGGTATTTTCTACTAACAATTTTTTAAGGTATCTTTGTCTTGTTTTGATTATTAAAAAAAAAAAAACGTTAGACAATATTAAATTATTCTGTTGTTTCACGGTAAATTTTCCCGAAAATTCCCGATTTGCCTAAAAGCAAATTTTTTATCGAAAATTAAAATTCCACGAACGCAGGTATTTTACGGATCAGACAAATGATAAACGGTGAATTTTGATATTTTCCAGAAGGTATTTGATTAATATCGATATACCAAACATAATGAAATTGAAATATTTGTAATTAAAATAATATTTCTCTTCCAGAGGTGGGGAAGCGTGTTAAGTCTTTATATGGGTAATTTTAGATTATAACGATGAAAAATTTTGAAAATTTGTTATTGTGTAAAAAAAGTGACTGCCGCACATATGTCAATATTGTGAAACCAAAGGGGGGAAGGAAATGTTTAAGAGGAATAGAAATATAGAATTTGGATATTAGGTCCCTGATAATTTCACAAGAGCCTGCTAACATAGGCTTCTGTTTCTTCCCAGGTGTAGAACTAACTTACCAATGGTGATGCTCCTGGGAAGACTTAGTAGTTGTCAATAGATTATAGATTCATTACCGTAAACATTAAATTACGTAACTTAATGAAAATGGAGTAAACTCATAAAATGTATCATTATTCTTTTTATCACCTTCTCAGTTGACGTTTGCCTCTTTCATTTAATATTATCTGTCTTTTTCCCTCTGCTCCTTTGTTATAAATAAAATGTAATTCTTTTGTTTTCTCACTGTTCCCTTATTTCACTTAATTAAATAACAAATTGTGTTATACTGTGTGTTTATATAACCGCACACTTTTTATTTATTTTTTTGTTAAGTTTAATTTTGTACCCTAATGATTCTTAGGCTAAGCAAAACCGGTCAATCATATTTTTTTAAATAAATTATGTGGTCTTTTCAAAGTTATTATTTCATTTTCATGTCAAACCACAAAATGATAGCTTTCTACGAAAATATTAAATAACGTACCTAGACAAAATCAATCAAGGCATGGTTCCTCTCACTCGGAGTGGCATTGGTATTGCGCTGCTGTCACCATCGCATCGTCGGAGACCGCCAGTCTCTCGCTGGCTCCTGTGACCCGGTGTCTCATTATGTTGGTGCATCCTTGCATAAGTTTCTCTGTAACGTTTCCGCTGCAGTGTCTCCCACATCTGATCGTAATTTAATGATCGTTGTTGTATCGAAGGCGCTCCATTGAGCTATTTCCGTTAATGGGACCATGTCTCTCAAGTATGTTATGTGTACAGATTTATACATTGAACGCCATGAAATTAATTTACCACAATATTCCCCCACAAATCTGTTTGGTTGGAGTAGGTACTCCGTTGATTGTAATTACATGGTGAATGTTCAAATAATCTCGTTCAAATATCACTTGTTTATGATTGAAATGATGAAAGTAAAAAATGTGTCGGAATGATTGTTTTAACATTTTTTACTTTTGTATTAAATTTTGTACTCTTTTGATGCTTAGGCTAAACAAAACCGGTCATAAAAAATAAAATAAAACCTGTTGTCTTTTACAAAGTTATTACTTGATTTTCACTAATTATGGTGATCGGAAGTAGTTAAACAAAATAAAAGTATATAATAATAGTAGTTTATTGTCAATGTAAAAGTGTCGAACATTTTTTCAATGTATTTTTGCTTTTTATTTTTTTTAAATTCGTATGATTTTTCTCTATGCACGTAATAATTAGATTGATAATTGACAACAGGGCTTCATAGATAATGAGAAAAAAATTGGTGGGAAGTATTTTACCTTAATTTTTTTTTAAGGTTTATTAAAAGTAATTTATTTCTCAAGGAAGGTATTAACTACCTTATTTTTCAGAACAAGTTTATAAAGCATAAATAAAAGGTCTAAGGGTGTTAAGAAACTTAGGATTATTTAGCCTTTTTATCTTATTTTTTACTTTAAGAACTTTAATCCCAAAGTTTCTTACTTTCGCCCTAAGAAGGTGCTCCTACCCATTGTTTTAATATAATGCGAAAAGTGAAGGTGAATTTGCATATTTATAATATTTAAATGGGCAAATTTCAAAATAATATAGTAAATTGGAGTCGAGTTCAGACTAAGACGAGATGGAATGTGGTATAGAGAGGAGACAATTTTTAAAAAAAATCAAAAAGGCTTCATAGAAAAGAGAATATGGGTTTAGAAAGGGACAACCAAAAAAAAACAAAATTCCCACTTCTAGACCACAGGAAGTAAGTACCAAACTTTCCAAAAAAATGTAAAGAGACTAGAATTTTTTTTATTATAATAGACAATGAGTCTTGTCATCAATCACCAACGTCGTGATTATTAATACCTGACATCCTGGCTGAAATTGGACATGACAATTTTACGCGAAGCCGCAAACATACAAACAGGTGCACAACTAACTTGCCAGCGGTGATACCCTGGGGAAGACTATTAGGTTTATCAACTGCCTCGCAGGAAATGTGGATATTTATCACTTGACCCACAGCTAGTTTAAGCACGAAGTAACTATTATTTTAATTATATTATGTACTTACTTGAAACCTATTTTTTCTGTTTTTAAACTATTTTTTTGCTATTTTCGACCTTTTTTCTTTGTATGATAATGATAAGCGTTTTTGTGTGTTTTTTATCATTTATGCAATTTATTGGTGTAAAAATGTTCTTGCAAAATAAAATAAATTTGTTCTTGGAGGGTTGAAGCTACCAAATAGATTTCAGAATACGTATCAAGAACGATGTAACATTGTTGATTTACAAACAGCTACAAAGTCTATTTTCCGATATCTTTTCAGATTATTTGCATACAGTTTTGTATCAGAAAATAAGCTTATCTTTGAAAGGTATTAATATTTGATCTAGTTCTTGAAAAACTTTTGCTCTGCTTTGTTTAAAGTATCAGTTTTAAGAAGGGTGTTAATTCCTTGATCAAAATGAGAAAGTGCTTTGAACAAATCCTTCCAGGAGGTTGTTTAAAAGTTTTAAGCACTTGTTTCTTTACAAAAGTTATAAGTTCCCGATCTGTTTATTATTGGATCTGTTTCTTGACAAAAGAGGGTTTCTATTAGCATCACCTTAATTCAACGCGTATATTTTCAAATCTTCGAAATCTTTTTAAATCCTTGAATATAATGTTATTATCAAAAACTTTCTAATTTCATTACTCTTATGTTATAGAGCCCCTAAAAGTTTTTCCGTCATGGATATTTTATTTCTAGTACGTTTTAATTATGAAACCAGTTCAGTTAGAAAATATTTTTTTAACAAATTTTTACGCTAAGATTCCATCATTCGTTCATCAATCTAACTGCATTCTTATGTGAACTCGGATCTCAAAAATGCGAAATAAGTTTGATATACTTCATTGAAACGTTGGTTCGTTCTACGAAGTTTTTACAAACGAGTACTAAGTACTAAACATATTTTTCTTTTACTGAATTTTGAGAAATACTGTTTGGTTTTCCTGTTAGCAATTAAATTTCCGGGATAAAGTAAATATTCACATTATTTTATGGGAGAAGAAATGAGTAAACACAAAATACAGTCATGAATATCAAATTTAGTTCAAATGATATGGCCGATATCAAAACATGATTGGAATCTAACTCCTAACGACATCAGGTAAATATAACTCTTAAGGACATGTTGGCTTTTAAATTATAATTCATTATAAATACTAACAGATTTTTGGTTGTTGTGGTAAAAATGTATTTTTCCTTAACAAAATTATAAATACGTGTTCAATCATCTATTGGGTAAATACGTTGTATTGTTTATCATAGTTATGTTATTGTAAACTTCTTATTTATTTATTTATTCTGTAGATAAAGCAACGTTTGGTTCATCTTGCGAACGTTTCATTTGTCCTAGTTCTAAAACCAAATTTCCGGGTTCATTGACAGGATTTTTCTTTTCTGAAAAAAAAAAGTATTGTCACAATGATTCATCCAAGTAAAATATTATAGCAGCCTGCGTAGTGCATTGGTTCTTGATTTGATTATCAATCGGAAGGTTACGGGTTCTACACATATGTATATGTTGCTTCTGATCTCGGTGTATCGATTTTGTTTTAAAGCTAAGTAGTCGAAATAGTTGTTAGCTAGCATTTATTTTCGTGTTTATAATGCATCATGTTTTTGAAGCCACTCCAACCTCTTTTGATTTTGTTTTCTCCCTTGACGTTTTTATTAACTACGATCATATCCTAACTGCCTTCTTTTGTCGCACACCGCCCTTGTGTTTTTATAAATAGTTTAATCAAATTTAAAATTATTATTGTTTTTGTTATGCCGGTTCTAGTTTTTATGTTTAGTGATAGATGTTTTGTTGATTACTAGTTTCGGTTAAAAACAGAATTACCTTTATCGTTTTCCCCCAACCATTGATTACTGTTGCTTACTAAAGGCATGTTTTTCTCAATTGTCTTATGATTTGAACTGTCGTTAGTTTATAAAAATGAATTGTGAGAATGAAATGAGAGTGTTTTGTGAAGTACGATTGTTGATTATTTAGAGAATTATTTTAAGAAATTACATTATTTTATTATTATTTTTTCTTGTTTTTAGTTTTTCCAAACGTACTAAGAAGTGGAGAGAAGATGAATTTTAATAGATTATGAATTTATTTTAACTTATTTAATGTTATTATCTAACTATTTATATTTTCAGATTAATCGAAAAACGTTTTCCATGATTCTGTAAAGTACGAACAAATTAACGAAATTCAAAAAATAATTGTTTTGTTGTTTAGTTTGTAGAACTCCGTGTTATTTGTGTTTTTACAGACATAGACATAAAATACAAGACACGTCATATTCATACAAATTGAACGATAAATATGGCATGCTCTGATATCTCAAAACGGATGAAAAGGATAGCCATACCAAGCGGAATATGTGTGTATGAATAAGATAGCTATATGAACGTCCCGCGTTACATTCATCCGCGTTACAAGCCGTCTCTTCCCTAACGAACTTATGAGCGAAGTAGCACGCGACGTACTCGTGTACTGTCGCTAGGTCGTCTTCCACACACTTATGTATTTCTGCATTTGCCATCTCACTTCATTGAATAATTGTATTAATTGAAATAATAAGTGATTTGTGTGTACTTCGCATGAAAAGAAACTCCATGAGATTTGTTTTTTGTTCCCGAATGATTTTTACACTTGTCAAAAGCACAGGAAGGCATTTTATCTCAGAAAAGAGCTTACAGCGATGCGTTTGTGGCAGCTGGTGACAGCTTTTGTTCGTCAAACGAATGTTTGTGCGAGACTAAACGCAGTAAATCTCAGGTATGCCACGTTGGCTTAGTTTAGTACAGTCAAGCGCGGTGTCTCAGTAACGTATCTACATTATTTAATTCATCTAAGGTTACAGGTATATTATACTCGTAGTTTGATCATGGTTTCGACTACCGTTACAGTTGTCATTAAAAAAATATGTTTTGCGCAAACTAGCAGAACCTAATAATTATGTTGTATTGTATAATTATGATTAGTATTGTAAAATAGTATCAGAAAAGCGCTTAGTAAATTGAATTTGAATATTTCCATTACTAACCAGTTCCGAAAATAGCCTTTTCCAAAACTGTTACCGGAGACTCAAAGGCCAAGACCGTAAAATATGAAACTATGATCGTCAACAAAAGATCTCCAAAAGAGATATGTACCTGAAACAGTAAAAAAAAATACAATACAAATAAGGTGAACATTTTGATTGGTGTTTTTTAAAATACGTAAATAATTTTATTGAAAAAATTATGCTATTTTTGTTTACCCATGTCACGCTGGAAAAGTAGGGAACTGTTTTCCCACGCGTTATGGTATAGAATATAATTGTGCCATGCATCAGGTACATGGAATAGGAGAGGCGAGCCAGGAACTCCCATAGCCTTAAACTTAGGAACCAGTTGACGGGACCTAAAAGCAAAAGTTTTTTATTATTATTCGAACGCACTTTCCAAAATTTAAAAAAAATACCAAACTATGACATATATTTTCGTAGTTTATTTATTAGTAATGTTTGATCCAATATGAATATAAGGCTTTTCTGGTGTGTTCGAACCTTATTTGTCATAGATGAATTATCCAGATGAGCTGTACTTATGATAATCATAGCGTTTACAGTTCAAAGTATTTACTTTCACAGGTGTCCAAAAGAAATTACTAAAGCCGGCATGTATTTTCGTCGGTTGTCAAAATATTTCATTTCAAAGTATCTTAAAAAATTATATTTTGTTTTTTTTATGATAAAAATGAACATGAATAAGGAAAAGAAATGCAAGAAGCAACAATAATAATAAATTTAAATAAGAATTAACTTTAAAACTTATAAGCTTATTGTGTTTTTTACATTAATTATTAAAATAATATCAGTAATCTTCAACGTAAATATGAAACAGAAAAAATAAAGGTTGCGACTGAGACTCGAACTCGGAACCTCTACTTTATCCAGGGAGTAACACTTCTGCCAATTGAACCACCGAGATTTTCTATGAAATCGAAATGTTTAATCCATCTTATTCTTCATTTGAAAATTATTAATATCTAATTTTTCTTTCGATTTGACTGCCATTTTTCTACGGTATACCATACAAAGCTTTACAATAAAAATTGATGGTTAATCCAAGACACCATCTAGGTATATAATATGTGCTTGGATAGAGTTTTAAACTACTATTCTTATTGATTCCTTTATATTGATATTTAAACTTCCGGTTTTACACACTCAGCCAAGGTTCCGTGATTTCTCTGGTAATAGTGTACATATGATTTTGGTGTCTTACCTCCATATCCAAAGGCACAGGCAACGATGACCCAAAGGACACACATGGCCCAAGCAGGCCTACTGAAGGCCAGGTACGTAGTATCTTCCAGATAACTGAACACATGTGACTGTTCTGCCAAGGGTTTCAGGCCGTAAATTATAGCCAACATGATCACAAAAGTTGCTAGCCACAGGAAGCAAACGACTATCTGTAAAACAGAAAAGAGAGAAGATCATTTTTAGTTTGTTTCAAAACGTATGCTCAAAAAGTTGCTCACTTTATTTTTTTCCCGTGGAAACAAATAAATCATTAGAAGTGTAGCTTGTATGTACCTATGCATTTTCACTGGGAGACAGAAAAGCCCCAAACTCGTGTCGTTTGAGTCAAGCCTTCTCCCAAATGGTAAATATATTATATTTCAGATGGCTGAAAGGCCACTAAGTCTTCAGTTTAGCCCTTTTTCCTTTCCAGAAAATACTTGTTCAAGTATCTGTACAAGATATTCAACAAAAGAAACTTTTAATCGCTTACACATTTTTTTACATCACGTTTCGGGAATGAGTTGACATCTTATCTGCCGGGTGCTCAGGGTGGTTTCAAGGTAAAAATAGAAAGGTGTTTTTTATTCTATTTTCATCTGACACCCACTTTGCAAGTTTCATCGGCTTGTTAAACGCTATCAATCATAAGATCCATCCAGATTTTTGGAGATCCGAAAAAAGGAGAAAAAAAAAGTGGAATGATGTGAAAGAATCTTGAAGAGGATAATCGGATTAAACAATAAACATCGTATCTGCGTAAAATCTGCAGCTTCATAGATATATTAACAACCTTATTCATGTTGATTTTCCTGTTGTTGTAGACCCGCAGGTAGTATCCAGCCAATATCCCTATTAGCCACGGGGAGGCTCTCATATGTGTTGGGAAATAAGAATACCTCTGGCGCTCACGGACCTTGGGGTCCCTTAAATTATTTGTTTTAATTATTAATTTTAAAGTCTAATTTGTTATTTATTACAGTCAACTTATTTTCATCATTCTCTCAAGGATCCATAGTGATCCTAAAACTATTTAATTATATTCCGCTGTATGAATTATTTTGCTTATGAAAAAACGTTTGTAGAAAAATCACAAATTGATTTCAACATCCTGATTCTTAGATTCAGATACATATATCAAAAATCCACGAAAAAAAACGCCAATTTTTACAAATTTGGTACAAGCGTTTCCATTCACAAAGCAATAATATATCAGGAGGGATAGATTTACGAAACAATGTAGTCAGGATTGTTAATTTTTTCTGACTCGAGCGTGGCTAGGAGTGTTCCCAAACACACATTTTTACATCCATTCATAGCACATGTCGACAAAATGTTTTGTTTATTTGTAAAACCACAAAAATATAGGATACAACCTTAAAAACTGTCGAGTTTTGTCGCACAACAAAATATAGTGGGCGGAGTCGCCAGAGACGCGGGAGATGCAAAACATACTTACACACCTCAAAGTGTCAATATTATATGAGAAATTGTCTTGTCACTTTCTCTCTCATTTTGCTACGTGAAAACCCGGTGAAAGTGATTCATCGTAAATTTGTATAGGTTGAGTAAAAATAATTAGCTCTCTCTCCATGTATATTCTTACTCCCAGGTTTCATTCGATAAAGTAAGGATATTATTTTTTTAAATAACTTACGCGTAAGATTGTGCCATCCACCCTTCAAGGTAACTTATGGTAAACACGGTGACGAGGGCAGCTAATATCCACGCATAGCCCCAAATTAATCCAAATTTTGCGTTCTTCAATATTGGATATAATAGAAGTGGAGACAGAATGTACAGCTGCATGTCTACCGACAGATACCACGTATTGTTCACACACTAGAAAAATATAATAAAAATAAAAATATGTGTATATATAAATATAAATATATCATAAACCATCCAATCTTCCATACATAAAATATAATCTTAACGACTTTCAACATCCACTCGAGTGAGTCTCGGGGCTCGGAGCGAATGAGTTTAAAACGTTTGTGAAAAAATATTTTGATTAAAAAGTAAAGGATAAAGTGTATATAAATTCTTAGAAAGTGACAATTGAATGCTAAAATGTTCGTCGATTTTTTCAAACGTTTTTAAATGGGTTTTAACGATTCATATTTCGTCACAATTATTAGATGAAAAAAAAGTTCATTGTTTCAAAATGTGCGTCTCGCGTCTTTGTAGGTAGGTCAATAAATTGGTAGAATTTGTATCAGACATATATGGGAGTGGGTAGATACAACGCAAATTAAGTTCAAACGACATACCACATCGCCAGAAAACAAAGTTCGGAATAGGAAAGACAAGAATGTTCAACTCTTGCTGTTGAATCGAATCGCTTCGGATATCGACATATTCTGCGTCAGTGAAACTGCCTTTAAACAGCAAGCCTTGTTGCTGCTTGTTTGATTATTTTATCCATCATGTTTATTCATAAAATTTTAGAACTATGTCCATCTTTTGCACCACTTGTTTTCTCTCTTTTGTGTAAACATATGCTTTGTACCCTCTTTGTTGCACACCTATTTGGTAACATTTTTAATATCGTTAAAAATGATTGAAAATATAAGTTTTGTAATGTTTTTTAAAGGAATAAATTATTGAATTGGATCGAAAGAAGAATCAATTCTAGGTGCTTTTTTTAAAAAAAATATCGTACAAAAGTTTCGACTGCTTCCAAACGTCTAGAGCCAGTGAGACTATGGCATCCCCCAATTTGGGGTATTTTGTAAGGCTGAAAGTAGTAAGGAGGAGAATGAGATGGGGAAGAGGAAGGTTGGGAAGTACCTGACTATTCAGATCTGGTCACCAAACACAGCTAAACCCATTTTAAACAACGTTTCGATTCTGAATGGTGATCTTTCACCATGGTGATACATAGAGTATCTACAAATCAGGAACGTGCGGCAAATATAATTTAGGTGCTTGAATTCAGGTGAGTTTTAGAGGGTTTTTGTGTTACCCAACTGATCGTCCAAGACAAGATTAATGGGTTACATAGAGTTGAGTGAATGAAGACGCTGCCTCACTTCGTGGCTTCTAAACCTTCGTGACTAATAAGGGTGCAGGTGTGCTGAGTCGTATTGAGCTGCATCCTGTAGAGTGAATATATTCAATCTCCCATAGAACAGAACATCAGATGAAGAAAGACTCGTTCACTCTACAATATTTTCTGGGTTAACGTAGTTTTGCACGTATAGAATCAAACTCCACCAATAATCCTTGCAGTCATCTATGCTGACATTCAACTGGTTCCAAAATGGTCCTCGTCCAAGCTTAGAAAAAATCCCTATGTTTATAAGCATCACCATGATCAAAATGGGGGTGAGTCGCAGGAAGCGATGGAGATACATCATTGGAATATCTTGGATTGATTCTGAAAGTAAGAACATCGATAATAAAATAAGCAATTAACTTTAAAGCATTTATGCTTATTTTTTATTAAATATTTTAAAAATATCAGTAATCTAGAATACAAATATGAAACTAAAATAGCGAGAAACTAAAAAAAAAAATGGTCGTGATCGAAACCCGGAACCTCTACTCTATCCAGAAGTAACACTCTGCCAATCGAGCCATCAAGACTATTAGAATGCGGCATTTTAAAAATTATTTAATATTCCAATTTCCCAAAAAAAAAAAAAGGAAATTATTTACTCTCGGAAAGAGTTGAGATTCCGTGTTCGAGTTCCGGTCATGACCATTGTTCTTTTTAGTTTCTGACTTTTTCTGTTTCATATTTGTGTTTTAAATTATTGATATTATTAAAATATTTAAAAAAAATTAAGTTTTATTTATTAATTGCACGAACAATGCATTAAAAAAACTAAATTTTGCATCAACATATTTTTGTTTTTTTGTGTAAATAGTAAAAGTTATTTTCTTTTTTTTAATAAAATAAAATAGACTAATTTCACATAAATAAAGAAATATGAAAAGCTATGCTTCTTTTCCTCTTGTAATTGTTTTACTGTTTACAACATGTATAATACTAATGATACCTTAGATAGATGAAGCTTTATTCAGTAGTTGGATTGCCTTTGATACGATGATGTTGATTTTTGTATTAAAACAATGCCATGCACTAAAAAATTTATTCAAATTATTGCATCAGTACCATCAAGTGATATCTTCTTTCAGATGACTTATATTGAATTGTAAAAGTGTTAAAAAACCTTATTCGACGAGCTTGCGGGGTGTTCAAGTCACGCATTTTCAATAACATAATATGTACCATCAAGGTTTCTTTCATATATAAATATGTACTCCTTCATATTTAATATAAATAGAGAACAAAAAAATTCACATCAAACGACCTTAGATCTTCGACTGCAAATTTAGAGGTCACGTCTTCAAATTTCAGCGTGGGCAAATCATTTTATTAAATTAATATTTGTTGTTTCACATTTACCAAATATAAAATAATCTTAAGGGTATAATATTCGTGACAGGTTCCAGAATGGTAGATACTTTAAGACCACCATTTAGAATCGAATTGTTGCTTGAAATGGTTTTAGCCGTGTTTGGTGGTCAGATATGAATAGCCAGGTACTTTCCAAAGTCCCTCTTCTCATCTCCTTCCTTTACTCGTGCTTTTCAACCTCATCACATACCCCATTTGGGAATGCCATAGTCCTACTGACTCTGATATTTACATTTAAAAATATATTTACTTACTTAAGAATAGCAATAATTTTCATGTTAACTTTCCATCTTCACATTTTGAGACTTTCAAATGTTAAAAAAGTTATAATTTTACAATTTTTTTTAATCTTATCTCTCTCTAGTTTTCGTTATTAAATTATTATTATTACTAGATGTTCCGCGTGAAAAATCACGGGACGTAACTTGACTTTCCAGGAAATAATATTAGTTATTT
The DNA here is from genome assembly GCA_022651775.1 of Drusus annulatus. NCBI lineage: Eukaryota > Metazoa > Arthropoda > Insecta > Trichoptera > Limnephilidae > Drusus > Drusus annulatus. The sequence continues at coordinate 91,831 of JAGWCC010000522.1, read as the reverse complement.
TTAATCTACCTTTCAAATATAGAATAATGTCTGTTAAAAAACATCAAAGGTAGATAGGTTAGGATTTAAATAATTTGCATTACTTTTATTTTATTGTATACGCAGGTACTATTATTTGTCTTGTTTAGGTATATACTTGATTCCATTTTTGGTAAAATCTGCTCCACAACACTGATGATTTAACTTACTGTTATCAGTTCGTCGAAAAAATGTGTACGAGAGCAGTAATCCACTCAGTAAGAAGAATGTATCAACAGTCACGGTTGAAGCCACAATGTTCATGCCGGCATACGATGTCCTCCACTGAAACATAAACCGGTTAGTACAATTGTTTAAAATTATCATTTTTACAATTGGACTATCATCGTGTGCCAATATGAGTAATCACTATATTTCATAATTAATTTGAAATGCGTATGTTTAAAAATTATTTAAGGGGTTACATGGGTTTTAGAGGCCAAAAAAAAGCTAATTTTCACGATTTTTTTTCTCTTACTACAGAAAAGATTTTTATTAAGTTTTTTTTGCATATTATTAGATAACTTTTGAACGACATTTTAAAAAAAATTATGAGGAAATATGATAAATTGAATTGATGGCAGCCGATTTTTGGAGGTGCATCGACAAAAAGGTAGTTTGCGGTAGTCAAAATAACTTGCGACTGCTTCATTTAAAAAATGAAAATAAAATATTTTCTAATATTTATATATTTTCTAAGAAAAAAACTAGTCTCTGAACAAAGGATTTAGGAGAAAAAAAAAAGAAAATTAAATTTTTGGCAGTGGTTTGAACGAAAGTGTCACTTTTTCGGTAAAATTTTCGGTATTCATTACGTTGTCAAAAATTTTAGAGTCGAAGGAAAAAAAAATCCTTCGTTCATGGACTACAAAATAATATTTTAAAGAAGTGTTCAAAATATGGGCGAGATCAACCGATTGGTTTCCGAGAAATTTCGACTACCGATTTCGAAAAGTGTGTTTCGAGAAAAACGCGTTTAAAGTTTAGTGTAACTGAAAAGTGAAGAGCCCTACAGTCATGAGAGGGAAAGTTGAAAATGCTATATCTCCAAGAGTTTTAGTCGGATCGATTTGAACTATTGGTAATATATTTTTGAAGAGTTGTACTATCAAATAAAAAAATAAAAATAAAAACGATTTTTTGAAAATCTGAAACCCATGTAACCCCTTAATTCTAAACACCTTTACAAAAATTACAAAACATAGTTGCAATATGTGTAAAAAAATATTAACAGTTTATTAACCCGCGAACAAACTGTTTACCGCTCTGCGAAAGGCGTCATCATGAACATAGGATACAACATAAAACCTAATGTTTAATTATTCGAACCCAAGTCACATTTGACATTGTCATCAAATCGGCCACCAACACCAATTTGAACTTGTTGACTTGGCCACATCAAATGGCGGTTCCCGTTAACCACCAATTCTCGGCTCTTTAACGGTAATCAGCCGCTAAGCATAACCGTCATCAACATTAGACCAAATGCTGATATGCCGAAAATCGGCTATTAACCTCTGGTATGCTGGAGTTTCCTATAGAGCCCGAGTATTCATCATTATCGTTTCAGGAGTTTTTATCCTTTAAAACCTGTTGTTCACGTGTTTTAAAATGTTATAATTGCGTGTTAACAAAATAATCAATCCATAGACATATTTTGCATTGCGTTTAGTTCAGTACAAATCGAGTAATAAGTAGTTAAAGTTTGCCTATGACAGTATGACTGAAAAAAAAAACTATTTGCGAAGTGAAACTGTTTGTATTTATAGGAAAACCTCGTTAATTATTATTTTATTTTTTCATGAAGTATGCATTACATATAGAATTTTTTAAAAGTACAGTATAATCCTGTATTCACGGGAAATCTTAAACATTTCCCTAACTACCCGTATAGAATTAACAGATACATCATTTGTAATATTGCTTGAATTAGAAAGTCAAAAAGTGTGTATTTTTGTGCCGACCCATAAATACAATTTGAAAAAAATTCACAAACACATTATTTGAGAAGATAGAATAGTTGACGAAAACATCATTTTGTAAAACACAATTAAGCTATTACGAAATTACAGTTCGACGGAAGTTGTACCTTGCGGGAATTCGGCATTTCAAAGGTTATCGTTATTTGAAGTGGCAATCGTAAAAACAATTACCAAATATCCAAAAACAACGTCATTCAATCAATTTTGAAATATTAATTAACACGTTGTTCTTACTTCAAAGAAATCGCGTTGTCTCTCTCTACGGGGAAAGATCCACTGACGCTATAACGATGTCCTAATATGATCCAACATATTGATATGACCCTTATTCCGTGGATGCTCGCCAGCGGCCCAGGGTCCTTGCTGAGGGTGATCAGTCTTAAGGAGTTGGTGTATGCAGAGAATGCTGTCAGCGTAAAGTTCTGTGATTTGGGGTCTCCTAAAGAATAGAAAAACGGTTTCAACAAAAGTGTTATGTCGTTTCTGCTTAAATCAAGTTCTTTTAGAGATCTCAATAGTGTTACTATGCATAAATATTCATGTTTTTAACCTTGTTTCACCTTCTTGTACCACAGGTCATAAAGCGTGCCTAAGATAACGAAGCATACGACCACTGCTATAACGGCCCTGAAAAAAAGTTTTAAATTTAACTTAAAATATATTTTTCAAAATGCATTACATGTAATAAATTTCTTAGCTGATATGCATAAAGGGTTTGTTGAAGAAAATAATTGAATTAGATAAAAATAGCTTTTAAGTCTACAATAATATTTTTGGTTTATTATTACTATTTTCCCGTTGCGATGGGACTCTACAAAGCATGTTATGTAATTTTGTAACTCCCTACCACAGAGAGTAAACAAACTGATTAGTGGCTAAAGAACTGCCTTTTCGAACAGATGTTGTGAAAGGATGTTACATTAAAAACCATACCACTCCAATTCATTATTATCCATTACAAAAACAGAAAAGGCTTTTGTTGACACAATTTTTTTTTTAAACTAGTCACTCAACTAATCTACTAGGTGCGTAGTATTGACATTTTGTAAACGTTTTTATGTAGCACAAAAAACTCAAATTCGGAATAAATAAGATTTACTGTGTGGTTATTATTCGGTTTTATTCGTACAATAAAGAAACGATTCTGAAAAATCATAAAAACAGTTTTATAGCTTCGGCTCTGCTATGACGTCATTGAATCCACCCGGAACACTATGGTGGATGAGATTGACAAACTAAATGATCTGATACAAAACTCTATGGCGCAATTTAACGTAAAAACTTTAATAAAAATTTTGAAATACTATAAAAACTTGTTTTTTTTACATTGACATTGAGTTAGTTGGTGAATATAAATACAAAAATGAATTTAATGTTTGTATGAAGATATGTGTAGAAAGGAGATTAAGTAAAGGTGACTCACACCGCTGTTATTTCCCCTGAATCCCAGGGTTTGGGCTCGTCGACATAGCAATATTCTCCGGCAATATCGACGGTTAGAGATATGTTTGAAGCTGCTAGTGCGGCCTTCAGAGTTGTGTCCACAAAGCTTGCCTTGCAGGAAGCGGGCAAACAGACTGCAATGTTTAAATAAAGTCCCTTGTCTCCTGTATTCATAACCCTGTTGAAATTAAGTCAAATTTTATCACATAACACAAATTAGTATTCCTAGAAGAACCCTGCAACATTTTTACCACAATTTGTTTATATTCTAGTGATTGCCATCCAATCACCCACATTATACTGCGATAATACTTGACTTGACTTTTCCCAACCTTTTTCCAACGTAAAATAATATTATTACTTAAGCTTATGTATGTAACTACCTACATTTATGTAAACCTAGACTGTTTACTATTAGTTAAACTCCATTAGACAAATTACTAATACCATATTATACTAATAACATAAATATAATGTATTTTGTTACAATATAGTAACGATATGCTACTACTAAATTAGAAATAATCACAGTAGCCAGTAGTGATTCTGTATTTTCAACATACGACTAATTTCATTTCATAAAAACTATTGTTGATTAATCTAAATAATTCTTGTCTTTTTCACTGTTTTTTTTTCACTTTTAGGTTTGATTATCACCTACGTTTTTTTTTCTCTTAAATTGGATATGTATAAACTAATGACATAATTAAAAAACCAACATTTTGATTTAACTCTTAAAATTGTGTATAATGTAGTCATCTATTTTTATTATTTTGTACACGTGTGATTCTTTTTTAGTTACCCATCTTATTTAATGAATACTATTTTTTACAACAGTTAGCTCATATTAGGCATACACTCAATTGTATGGCAAAAGCCTTATGGGCGTATATACAAAATAAATAATGTTGTTAAAACAAAAAGATATTGCAATAATATTTATCTTGGGAATTTAGTAAGCAGCTTGTTTTGAGAAACCTTTGTATAACCTTCAGAAAAAGTGCTATCTTTTACATGTCATTAAATCGATTTGCGGATAATTATGTACACATGTTTTGATAGATAAATCCATGTAAAAGATGGCGCTTGATATTTTAATGTTTGTTAGATAAATAATCTACCTCATAACAGATAAATGAATGGAAGCATGCAATGGAATTATCGGGTTTGTACACACTTGTAGTTAGCAAAAAAACGTTTAATTTTCAGTATTTTTAAACACACTTTGGCAATAACTTATTTTAATAAAATTTTCAATAAAACCAAAATCGTTGTTCTGTCAGTTTTTATCCATTTTAGATTTACCTGTGGTAGACTTATTTCAAGTCTAAAGATTACGTAAAGCTACTTTAGTGAAATTCCAAATCTGTAGTCATTTTCATATTTTCTTAATCATCAATAATTATTTGGCAACAAAAAATCTATAACGATGTATTTAAAGTTGCAAGTGTTATTGAAACGTCTTCAATATTTTGTTGAGTATATCTCTATACAATATTATATCTACAAAATATAAATTAATATTAATATGTCATAGATTATATTATGTACTTATTATACTAAGACGAAGTTATAATATATTTAAAACTTTTGAAAAATTCTCAAAAACTTAATTATCCCTGTTTGACATATGTTTACTCACAGTAGTGCGATATATCAAACATTATTATGGAAACTTCAAATATATATGACTTTTACGTGAATATGTATGCACCCTAAGTAGCTCAAGATGGAGGAAATATATTACGATATTCCAACGAAGTGCTGAGCATAGTAGACGCTTACGCCTACGGTGTAAAATTGATAAGGTGTATAAGATGACAATAAATTCGTTTTCTATCGAAGCCATGTACCTTTATACCTAGTGAATAGATTATCCCAAGAAGTGTGATTTATTCCGATATGAAAAAAAAACTTATTGCCAATTTACATAAAACCTTACTTCTCCTAGACCATTTATCTCCTAGACATACATAATAGAAATTTCGTTACTAGAAAAAGTTTGATCACTTTAACCAAAAGAAAAGAAACTTGAGCTCACTTAAAGCACACGGCCTTACCCAAAACGCATTTCTACCGGCTTATCTCTTCAGTGAATAGACAATACATGTGGCTTTTTATCTGTTTTGAAATGTTTGTGTATTCAACCACAGTATCTATTTATCTGGATACATTTCAACACAACAAATCATAATGTCTTAATCATTTTTTTTTATGGTAAAGCATAATCATTTTTGGTTTAATCTAAAATGATTTTATATTATATCACTGTATTGATTAAGAAAATTGTAAAATAAATTACTTGATATTTTTGGCAGAAAATACATTGATTAGATAAGTGAAACAAATCTTATGATAATAATATGATTTTTCTGGGATTCATTACAAAAGTATTCCTAATGTGTAAGTCATATTATTTTTAACAGATATTTGTTTTAAAAACTTTGTGAATAAATAGTATATAATACACGATAACAAGTTAAAACTTGTTATCGTGTACAAAATACTCCAATTAATTAATGAATTAAGTCATTACTCAATGTATTTATGCACATTGGTTTCGGATAGATGGGTTTTACTCCGTATTGGACAAGCATCTTCAGACCGGTACATTTTTAACTCACACTAATATTTATAGCATTTGATTAAGGCATAAAATACATTTATTATCACTTCATTTATTTTGTTTCTTCATTTGCCTTTCTCACTAATAGAGTTCTCATATCCAGATAGACGTAGTACGTACATAATATAAGGTTTCATATTTCATTTAAATGTTTTAGGAATGGATAAACTTTATCTCTAATCTAAAAGTAATAAATATCCAACGAGAATTTCAAATGTTATTTAAAATGCCCATAGTAGGAAGAAACCATTGCGGTAAAAAAAATGGAAGAAAATTATAAGGAATATTATTTAAAATAATGTATTGCTTTAAAATAATTGCTTTTCTGAATTAAATGTAATTAAAATGTTAAGATCTTCGCAAGCATTGCTCAGAAAACGGCAAAAGTTTTACCTTTGGTTTTCTCCGGAAAACCCTTGCATCATTGATTGATACATGTTCTCTCTTCCTGTTATCAAGGACAGTGGAAATGGTATCCTGGCCATGCAGTACTTCCCTTTGATGGTCCTGGTGGATGCATTCTTCTGGTAACTGATTCCAAGGCATTCCTCAAACATCCCTATACTGTTGATGTTGCCTTCCAGCAGACCGTGGGGAGGCTTCCCTCCTGCGTCTAGCACTAGAAATGACAATACATTCCTTTTATTCAATATGAATTTCTTATTATTATTTTATTGCGTATATGTATTAAAAATTTTATTTTTGTTTTGTATGTTGTTAATTGTTTTTTTTGTATTTTTGTTAATTGTGGAATGTATTGCATTGCATTATACCTGCAGACCTTTTAGAATAAAATTAGAAAATAATGCATGTTCAATAACAGCCTCTGCACTGAAACAAATAGGATAGGATAGGTGGATACTAGTAATTCATTTAAATCGGAACGTTGCTTAAAATGGCTTTAACCGTGTCTGGTGACTTTATTTTTTAGGCCTTTTTACATCTAAAATTGACTCTAAAATTGATTTCTCCTTTCGACATCGAAAATTGCAGTTTTGTCTCCATTTAGTTGAGTAGATGCTTGTATATTCTCTTGCGTTGCATCGTTTCATTTGACAATATATATAATGGTGCTAAAGTAATGCAGAAGAACTGTTTATGAGGATAATATCGAGTATATAGTGATATCCACAGTTTTTGTTCCAAATTAGTACAGGAATCGGTTGCTACAAGTCTGTTGGGTAGGTCTTATTACAGCCTTTTTATATTTTAATACGACCAGTATAAAAGGGGCCACGTTTGAAATAGTGTTATGTGTGAATTGAGTTTAATGCATGTTGCCATAATGTAAATCTTTAAAAAAATGGGACTGGAAATGTTGATGCTATTAAGAAAATAAAGATGTTTTCTACGTATAAACAGGTAAACAAAAACATTTTTTTAAATAATTTCTTACTTTTGAAGGCCCACGTTTTAAGAGATCCCAAATCCTGCGACCAATTTAACAGATCCTGTGCACAATTCAATGCATTCCCACTATCCTCTGATATCATCGGCGTGATACTGTCTGCAATTCGAGTCAACAGTCCATCCTTGACCAAGTCGTTGAACTCTTCCAATTCACTATCTAAAAACTCAACCGCGTCACATTGTGAACACAAAATCACTGAAATTATCAAACAAAGATTAAGGACCCCTAAACTTATTCTAGCCATAACTATGGCATATGTGTCTTTGATTCAGAAACTGTTTGAAGTTTAAGAAAATACTGTAATATGTTGTAATCAAATGTCTGTTTTTATGTAATCATGGGCAGTTTAATCAAAAAAATTGTACACGTGACTTAAGATAATTGCACATATGTTTGTTTGCGATAAAACTCAATTAGCACTGATTTTTCTCACCCTATTATTTATTTATTTAATTAACAGAGATCTCAAAAAACAGTTGTCCACCAAATATATTAAGAGATGAATAATATTAAAATATTGTAGATACAAGCATAGGGAAATAAAAAATAAAAACAAACATTTATTTGCACCCCACATATAGACTAGGTATTATATCTCTGTGCTAGTTCAATACTATAACAAGTCAAAAAAAATATGTTTTTTACTTATTGCTGTTTTCTGATTCCTTATAAGATAAGGAATTAAAAGAAACCCATAAGTCAAAAAAAAAATTTTTTGACTTGTTATAGTATTGAACTAGCACAGCGATATATCCGGAGGAGTTATATAAGTACAAAGTGAAGTAGTGTGACGTATTATATGTGATATAATAACGCAAGCAATGTGAGCAATGAAAAAAATAGATAAGATATAAGAGAGGTTCACTCTTGTACACATGTTATGAGATAGTCGTTGAAATGGCGAGTGTAAAAACATGTGTAAAAAAATATTTTATTTAAAAGTATTTAGATCGTTATGTACCTAACAGTTACTCTTATACGTCCTTCAAGAGATAGTGACAGAACTCTATATATGTGTATCTAAATATATTTAAGGTAGATGCAGCTTCACTGAATAGTTCCATCAATTTAAATATTATATATTGGAGTTTTTTTTGTATGAAGAAGTTCTGACTTTCGGTGTGTAAAACATAACATGGTGCCTCGCACGAATTTACTTACTTGGGGCAAACAAGTTGTATATTTTTTTGTATTTATGGGCTATAAATACCTCCAGAAATCAACTTATTAAAACTTTTAGCCAAAAGCATCTTCCGGCGGGCTTGCAGGGTGTGAAAATCTAGCATTCCGTATAAAAATATTTGAAAATAATCAGAATACACTCTCGGATAATTAATTATTCCAGTGGCTCCGGCAAATAGAAATATTGGTAAAAATATATATTTTAATTTGTGTTATTTATTTGTAGAAGATAGTAAAATGTGATGGACGGTTATTTAATCTCTCCTAGAAACCACACATTGCTTCATTTATATTTATAATTACTATTTGGTTAATCCGACACTTGACATGACCCAACTCAAATATGTTTCACTTGTATGACTGATCTGACTCAAGTATATGAGATTTGGTAAGTGATAAGTTTACAATGATTTGCATGATAGTCCTTTTAGGATTCCCTTCTATCCACTTGCACGTCACATATTGTGCTTGGAAAGGCAAAATGGCTTAAGCGACACTTTAGTACAAAATTAGTAAAATTTAAAGTTTTGATCAGTTTTTTTTTCTGAATTGAATGCTCTGAATCTCGTTTGATTCAGAGCATTCAATGCAGAAAAGACTTTTGTGGCCTTTCAGCTATCTAAAATATATTTACGATATTAGAGAAGCCTTGACTCAAACGACACAGGTTTGGGTCTTTCTTAGCTCTTTTTCGCTTCGGGTAACTCAGTGGGAGCATTTTTTCAAAAACTGGTACTGAAGACTGTAAAAAACAAAATTTTAAGTGCTCGGGTGTAAACTTCACAAAATGGTGCTTTGGCCCTTTTTTCCTTCCTGGCGACGATATCATTATTTTAACACTTCTTTCTTCGTTCATCCGCTTTACGATTCCAAACAATAAGTGCGCCAATCTCGCTAATGAATAATTCTAATATTTTTAGTCTATTCGGTATTCACCATCCTAATAACGTATCAGTATTTTTACAGCACGATGTCGTGATGAAATTAATTAAGTTTTTTTTTTTACGTGAATATCGCACAAGAGTCTCAACTGCTCTCAACTTCCTAGAGCCAGTGATACTGTGGCATCCCGAAATAGGGTATGTTGTGAGGCTGAAGGTAGTGGGGAGGGGAAGGAGATAGGGAAGAGGAAGGTTGGGAATTACCTGGCTATTCAGATCTGGTCACCAAACACGGCTAAAGCCATTTCAAGCTACGCTTTGATTCTGAATGGTGGTCATTCACCAGGGCGATACTTAGAGTATTTACCACTCTGGAACGTACCGCAAATATACTTTTAATTATTTTTGTATGTATTAAATGTGTTATGACACATATTAATATAAAAAGTTATTGGCGCACGCCGGGTTTGAACCCTCGACCTTTGGATTCGTAGCCGAGCGTCTTACCACTCGACCATAGAGGCCGTCAGAAGATAGATATATAAGTTATTCAATCATTGTTCCATAAAAAAAAAACATTTTTTCATATTACAATACAATGCAATCATAGATTCAGTATTTATGAATAGATTTATTTTTCTATAATAACGATATTTTTATTGATTTTCCTTTTTACGTCAGCCTTGCAATCTATGACTAATAAATTATTTTTCATAATGCAGGTGGAACAATCAAATTTCGCATATCATAATATATGGGGAGAAATTTAATAGATGAGAAATGGAAATTCGGTATATTTTATCTAATCATAAATCAAATTTATTATTTTTTTAATTAAGATTTCTTCTAAAAGATTAACGCCCCATAGAAGTAATCAAATTCATTATCTTAATCCTATATAATGAAAGAGAAAAAATATAGTTATCGGGTAAAAAACCGGTTTTAAAATATATATTTTTGCTGCTAGGCCCTGGGGGCGACTTTAGATTAGGCTACGTCCATTTTATGTGTTGGTGACCATTTATAGGGCTTCGGCCTTTTTTACGACTAACAACTTCCATCTGCCAATGCATGGTAAAGTAACTAACTAACCACCACGCCCGTTTCCCCGAAAGGATAAGCAGAGAGGACAGACCGCCACACAGCTCTGTCTTAGTACAAGCTTTTTTCTTCACTCACATGTATGCATCGTCAATTTTTTTGTTTACCGCGATAGTTTTTAATGCCATCATAGAATCATAATAAATAAATATGTTATGGAATATAATTCAGAAACGATTGTCAGTTTGGCCACGAAAAAACACTTAACTATCTTAGTGTTGCCACGTGCTCATGTCAAAAGTGCCAAAGCCGCGACAGCGCTCCACAATTCGGTGTAAGTTTGACTGGCGGTAGTGACAGGTGTGTGCGTGGAGCTCGTAATTTTTATTGGATTTACGTTAACTATATTAAAATTAATTTTAATATATCTGGTTCCGTTTTAAAAATCTTCCTGAAATACCTTTAACATCATCAACACCGAGAATAGTTTTTGGCTTAGAATATATACCAGGGCGAAATTTATGGCTTTTTAAAAATAATTATGACAGCATAGTAAAGTAAAAATCCAATTCAATTTGTCTACAGTGTAAAAAGGGACCTCGTGGAGCTTTTGTGAAAAAAAAAATATTTGAACAAAATATTATTTTTGTTTCCTTTTATTTTTAATAAACTGTTGTGTTTTATTTTTATATTTAACTATCATATTTTAAGCTTGGTGGAAAAAACGTTTAAAGTTGTTTGAAAACCGGATACTTTTTACAGAAACACTTTTATTAATACTTAGAATTTTACTAGGCACTTTATTACATATTTAAAGAAAATATTAGCGTAGACAACCTAACTAGGAGATTAGTGTAATATCAATAACATGTTACTATTTTTAAGAGTTTTCGAGAAGGTTATACCTGCACCATTATTTTTTTTTATTTCGAAAGCAACATCAATTCATCCTGTAGTGACACTGACAAAACAGTCACCCTTAAAAATAATGATCTTGTTGAATTTATTGTATTTTAATTTATCAAGAAAATATGTTATTTTATCACAGGATTCATAAATACTGACTACAGATTTATTATGGTGATTCTTCTTTCTGTGTTCCTAAAATGTCCGGATCTTCTAGTGAACGCTTCATTTGTTCCGAATCAAGTACTAAATTTTTATGAGCGACAGGCTTTTTTCTGTCTGAAAAATATTTTATCAAACATTTTATTCCATTTATATTATATATTTTAGAACTGCATTTTTATGCAGTTTTAATACTGGAAGATTTTTTTTTAACTTTATGACTAACCTGTTCCAAAAATCAACTTTTCCAAAACTGTGACGGGAGATTCAAAGGCTAAAACCATGAAATATGATACAACAACGATCGTCAGAAGAATATCACCAATAAAACTATGAGCCTGAAAACAATTATTAACATTTAGATATTTTATTATGATTTACAAATACAAAAGGTGTCATAATACGACAGGCATGTATATAAGAGGTGCAATTGATATTTCTTTGGTTACCATTGTCATGTGTGAAAAATATGGAACTGTTTTTTCAGAAGACAAAAAGAAGTTTATTAAAGTGACATGTATCAGGTACATGGAGTAGGAAATATAGTAGTTGACGGGACCTGAAATTAAAGGCAATATTAAATATTCGGTGATTCATTTTGGTATTATTTCAAGTAGGATTCCCTGAAAATCCAACTTTTAAACAATACATTTGTGCTACAATCTTTTGATAATCCTGGCCGCCACTAAAACACGCTTTCGTCCCTGCCAGTTTCCTACTGCCACCTTCTAGTTCCTTGATACATATATTCTTCTTACTTAGATCAGTTAATTTTAGAGGAGTCTCTGTAAAATTCGGCTATATTCCATTCATGCTACGTCTCAGCATTATAAATCTTTTTTCCTAATTTCATAAATGTTGTTATTGATAACTCTTCAGCAATTAGGACAGCTCGCTTTTTTACCTCCTCCGCTAGTCATCATTTTCGTGAATGGCTTCAATAATTCGTAGTGGGATCTTATTAATACATGCAAGGGCAGATTGCTGCCTAGAAACCTAATAACTGACAAGATAGATAGTCATAATAATGACCGATGTTTTCTTACCTCCATAGCCAAAAGCACATGCGACGATAACCCAGAGAACGGCTAAGGCCCAGGCGGCCTTGCTGAAGGCCAAGTACGCGGTGTCTTCGATGTAGGAAAACTCATGCGTTCGTTCTGATAAGGGCTTCGCACCGAAAAGGACAGCCGCCATCACTGCCAAACTTGCTATCCACAAGATCCCAACTAATATCTAGAGAAGAATTATTTTTATTATTATTTTCTCATCTAAAAAGGAAAATATGTTGGTGTATCTTCTACATATTTGATATTCTATTTAATGGATGCGGCTTTGGACAAGACGTTAGAAATATAGTTTTAATTAGAATTTACTTATTAATAATATATGCTTTGTTGTAATATTTAGTATTGAAATAATATCAATTATTTTCAATCAGAAAATGAAACAGCAAAAGATAAAAAGATTAGGTTATGATCTAGGCTCTGTCACGGAACCTCTCATCTATCCGGGCGCAACACCTCTCCCAACCGAGTTCATGTCTCGATTGCAACCTGATCTTGTTTTAAATTTTGTTTCTTCTTTTCTTTCACATTTTTTTGTAAATTATTGATATTTTTTCAAGAATTACTAAGTTTATTTGTGAATTTTATTTATTTGAGATATTAACAGGATATGTACAGTAAAAAGTCTGGCTAACAATATGGTAATTTAGATATTTTAAAATATATTTCGGGATCAGATGAGACAAAACATAGATAGTACATTTTGATTTGGGATTATAAATTACTATTACTCATTCCAAATTCGTTTCCCGGCGAATGTAAGTGACATAACAAGTTGCAAAACTTAAAATGAGTATTTTTCAAATTCTGTGTGTTCTCAATTCAAGTTTTTAAAAATAAATATTTACTTTTAAACTGTGTAATCTACGTTGATTACGATTACGTGACGACTCTCAAGCATAACAGTCAAGCTATTATTCTTGTCAGCTGGTCACACCTTGATCAAAAGTTGAAACGAACCGAGAATCAACATTTAACTGGAATCGTTAAAAATGTTAAAAATATCTAAATTGAATAGATTTTTTATTAGACCTTCATCAAATATGACATGGTTTTCAACACCCTTTGCTCAATGTTCAATGAATAACCCGATCCTTTACTCACCTTGTTAATCTTAACATTTTTGAGGTTATAAACCTGAAGGTAGTATCCAGCTAGCAGTCCTATCAGCCATGGGGTGGCTCTCATGTGAGTCGGGTAGTAGTAATAATTAGTGCGCTCGCTGGAAAAGGTTTCAGGTAATTATTTCAACGGCAGTTAAATGTCAAAGGTTGAGTATTTTTCTATGTAAAGGTGAACTTACCTGTTGCCCACCGCCATGCAGGCGTTGACGTAACACACGGTGAACACGGTTATAAGGGCGGCTAATATCCACCCACAAATCCAGGCCACCCCTAGCTTGGCGTGTTCCAAGACGGGGAATAAATGAAGTGGAGACAGTACGTACAGCTGCATGTCTACAGACAAGTACCACGTTTGAGATATACACTATAATCAAATTAAGCATTTAGAACATATCTGTTGAATGCGCAAATAAACATTTGGGCATATTGAGATCTCTCGATTGAAGAAGAGTTCATAATGCTTGTAGTAACGTCGCCTTGGATTTCAATTCTTGTATAATGCTTTAGTGTACAGAAATATGTAAACCAATGAAAATGAAATAATAACTTTGAATAAAACCACAGATTTCATTTTATTTTTTTATGACTGGCTGGTTTCGCTTAGCCTAAGCATTAACAGAGTACAAAATTAAAATAAACAAAAAATACAAAGTATTTCAATATTAGGTATATTTCCCGTAAACTCATAAAATTTCTCATCATTCGTTAATTATCCTCTCAGTCGACGTTTTGTCTCTTTCATTTCCTATTATGTCTCTTTTTCTCGGTTATAATTGAAATGTTATTCTATTGTTTTCTCACTGTTCTCTTATTTTATTTTATATTGTGTTTTATATATTTTTGTTTAGTTTAATTATATACCCTGATGATTTTTAGGCTAAGCGAAACCAGTGAGTCATAAAAATTATAATAAAATCTGTGGTCGTATACAAAGTTATTATTTCATTTTCATGAAAAATGTCAAACCACAAAGTGATTGATTTCCTTAAAAATATATGTAAACTAGTTCAAATGTTATATAATGCAAGGGACATCAATATTAAGGTTTAATATTTCATCTGTTTACCTTATCTTCGGGGTTGGCATAATTTTGTACGTATCTCCACCAGTATTTCCTGCAGTCATCTGATCTGGCATTTAACTGTTTCCAAAATTTTCCACGCCCAATTTTATCGAAAAATGCAAATTGCAATAGAACCACCATAATCAGAACAGGGGTGAGTCGTGAGAGGGGGAAAAAAACATCCAATAAAAATGCTATTTTTTCTGCGAAAATGAGAAATCGTATTTTTCAATTGGAAATGACATACTGTTGTCAGTTCGACGGAAGAAGATATTAGTATTCCTCTCAGAAGGAAGAAAGTATCAACAAATACGGTTGAAGTTGTTACGAGCATTGCGGGATGTGTTGTCATCCACTGGAATAGAAATGTCAATTAATATAAAATATAAAAAAAACTTGTAAAGACATAACGATATACCAAAGACATACCGAACTATGCGTTCCAGAAAACATTCTTCTAAGGCAGTCGACTCTTAGATCAGCAACGTCATCGGCTATCGGAAGGATGATAGAACCCAAACACAATCCAAATACCATGTTTGGAGATCTCGCTTTCGGAGTATCGAGGCTGAAGGCTTGGAATAAACTCCCTCCGGAACTAAAATGTAAAACGAGCCCAACAGAATTTCGGTCCAAACTGAAAACTTACCTTTTCAAACTCTTATATCCTTAAATTCATTAAAAGAATCTCAACATAATCTGTTTTACGACGAATCACTTTTAGATATTTAAGTTTCAACCAAATCCTGTACTGTACGATAAATTCAGAAAGTCCATTATTTAATTTCGCTCCCATACCCGAAAATAAATCGGAAAAAAAATCATAATTATAATTTTAAATTAATAAGTGTGTCTATCTGATGGGGCCTGCCAGGTAAGTATGTTCCTGTATATTTTCTTATTTTAACTAGGAATTAATATGTAATAATAGAAAATAAGATATTACGGCCTCCATGGTCGAGTGGTAAGACGCTCGACTACGAATCCAAAGGTCGCGGGGTCAAACCCGGCGTGCGCCAATAACTTTTATTTAATTAATATGTGTCATAACACATTTAATTCATATAAAAATAATAACAAGTATATTTGCGGCACGTTCCAGAGTGGTAGATACTCTAAGTATCGCCCTGGTGAAAGACCACCATTCAGAATCGAAACGTTGCTTGAAAGCCGTGTTTGGTGACCAGATCTGAATAGCCAGGTACTTCCCAACCTTCCTCTTCCCGATCTCCTTCCCCTCCCCACTACCTTCAGCCTCACAACATACCCAATTTGGGGATGCCATAGTCTCACTGGCTCTAGACGGTTGGGAGCAGTTGAGACTCTTGTGCGGTATTCATGTAAAAAAAAAAAAAAAAAAAAAAAGTACAGCGCCCTTGAGGTGATTTTTCACAAAAACGACGCAATACAAATCATCCAAATATTATTATTATTATTATATTATCATGAACATTTTTTAATAAATAAAAAAATAACTGTGTATACGACCACGATATTATTTAAATTTTTATAACCGGTCGGTTTCGCTTAGCCTAAGCATCATCAGGGTACAATAATAAACTGATAAAAAAAATTATGTATATTAATATAAATAATAATAATTTTAAAAAAAAACTTTTTGTTCTAATTATCAAATTTATGAGCACGAACCAACGAATGAATAAAAGAGAATTTAAAAAAAAAATTGTCCCAATGCTTTATCTACACTCCGCGCGGTATGCGACGCATGAGCTAGACAACAACGAACAAGTATCAAGCAAAGTTGAACATTGGTGAAAAGGCTCGGATATATTCTTACAGTCGCGAATGATTTCACTGCCCTTTTGATTGTAAAAATATTTATTTGTTAATTGGAAACTGCCTCGAAAGCGAACTATCTGGACAAAGCTAATTACGCAAGCGCATGGATGCAGCGGGTTTGAATAGCGTAGAATAATAATGACTTGCAATAATGTTTTGACTTTCCGCTCTTAAGCATCGTTGACTTTGGACTGAAAATTATATGCGACACGGCTCAACAACACAATAAACAAAGAAAATTACACACTTAAGCCGGAATATTTTATCTTTTATCTGTAACATGGATAAAAAATAGACGAGCCAAAGCTTAAGATTTTAATTTAAATAAAAAATATTTTAGTTTTAAGCCACTTTATTTATACACATATAACAATTCGACCGGTTTCGGTTAAACTTAACCTTCTTCATGAACGTATATATATATATAAACTGATAAATAAACTGTATTTATATATATATATATAAACTTATATAAATATAAACTGATAAATAAAATGATAAACTGAGTTTATATATATATACGTTCCTGAAGAAGGTTAAGTTTAACCGAAACCGGTCGAATTGTTACATGTGTATAAATAAAGTGGCTTAAAACTAAAATATTTTTTATTTAAATTATAATGTCAAGCTACAAAGTGATTGCTCCCTTCGATAACTTAAGATTTTAAACTTCATTCTGAGATGGTTATGTATTGATTAAAACTATTTGGAATGCTTTACCAATGCATAGTATTAAATATTGGAACTGAGGGCTTAAGCGACACATTGATCAAAAATGAGTTAAATGTGCAGATTTGATCAGTTTTTTTTAATGCATCATTTGCTCTGACTCTCGTTTGATACTGAAGACTGTTGTGACCCTTCAGACATATAAAATATATTTACCATTCGGAAGAAGGCTCGACTCAAGCGATGCAAGTTTGGCACATTTTAGCTTTAGGTAACTTAGTGAGAGCATCAAGTTACCTGAGCTAACTTTTTTTCAAAATTCAACCAGATACTGAAGACTTATGAATTTTATTGTAAAACATACAAAAAACTTAATAGTGCTCTGGTGTAAGCTTCCTAAAATGGCGCTTCAGCTCTTTTGCCTTTTCAGCGACGATATGAAGTTTTGAAAGGACGATCAATTTTCCTCAGCCACGGGTAAATAAAACAATTTATATTTTTGCTATACAAGTCAGTTGAATTAAAATTTAATATTATTTAGTTCTGCTAGTTTTAGTTTTTTGTTTTTAGTGACAGCTGTTTCGGCGTTTAAGGCCATTTTCAAACTGTCAAAAGAACTAAAACTAGCAGAACTAAATAATAATAATATGAAAATTAATAATAAATTTGAAAAAGAAACAATTAATATTTGTCAACCGTCTTTTTCAAGATGACCGCACTTTAATTTCGGGAGAACTCTTAGAATGTTTTATTTCAGACTGACGTATTGTCTAAATAAATTTAAAACCTTCAAACAATCAGCAACATGTATTTTAACGTTCTAACTTCAACAAGATCAAGGAAGTTCTCCGATGGAAATGAAACACCTTCAACATATCCGTGCCCCAGAATAATCCAACACAAGGATATGACCGAAGGTAGTCAGTCTCTTGGAGTTGGTGTATAAAGAAATTGCCATCAGCAGGGTGTTAGGCAATTTGTGTTCCGCTAAAACATTATGAATCATATACACAACATACCATTTGAGTTCTTTGAAGTATAAGAGTCTAATTATGTATGAAAAAGTTACCACTTTTTATTATTTCTAATTTTGTAACTGTTAATTGATGGTGGAATTCCATTTTTAAAAAAAGTGGAATAAAGTTAAAAATTAATTTTTATTCAAAAATAAATAAATAAAAAAAGTGGAATAAAGTAAAAAATTTCTTTTTATTTAATCATTGAAAAAGTTACCATTTTTTTTCGTCTGTAACCAAAAATCATATGATGTGCCACATATAAGCAAAACTCCAACTACTGCCAAAACGACCCTGGAAAAAACTCATTTTATATAATGTAGACAAAATCAAAAATGTTTTGTATTAAATCATATAAAATAAAAATATTTCCTGAAGTAATTAAACTATGCCAGCCCATTTGTAACGCGATTTTTTACAAACTTAACGAAACATGGTCTCTTTCTTCGCTCCAGTTATGAGAGAATCCCAGATTTGTTTTACCATACGGTTACTAATAATAATTTTTAATTATTAATTAATTTCGTAACAGTATCGTTTGTCATAATTCACCATCTGCGGGTCAGAAGGGATGTGTACATCGTCACTCATTTCTTCAAATTGATACGTGGATGTTTTGAAAACTTAGCTATCATGGATAGCATAAGCATTTATGTTCCCGATGGTTATCGCCGTCATCGACAGCGTAGATTGTTTTATCTCCCGGCCTGCAGGACTCACTTTCCAATGGTCATACCGGTGGGATGGGCACTCTTGCTGTTGAATCGAATCGCTTTAGATATCGACATATTTTGCGTCAGTGAAACTGCCTTTGAACAGCAAGCCTTGTCGCTGTTTGCCTAATTATTGTATGCTATTTATCCATTATGTTTATAAAAATTGTACGACCATATTTTTATTTTTTATTACAAGTTTTTCTCTATCTTACTTAAACATATACTTTTGTATTGTCTTTGTTATACACCCCATAAACATTTTTTCTAATATCTATAAAAATGTGTATTTTTTTTTGTAAGGAATAAATAATTTAATTGAAAATATTCACTCCGCCACATCATCCATATGGAGGTAAAACGCTTTTGCAATCAAATTGCTTTTTAAATAAGGCTACTCTCACCTTATCCAATGCAAAGCTAAATTACACGTTTAGACCACTACGAAGTAATAAATCCATACAAAGGCTAAAAGGGGTATAGGTGAAGCCCTATTAAATAATACAACATTCCAAGCGTTTAACATTTCCAATATATTAACTGCAGTGAAAAGTGCACCCCACTATTATCCCTGAAATACCAAGATGATTTCAACCCTTTTATACAACAACAAGAATATATTAATTCTGGCGCCGTCTTGCCAAACTTTACAAAACGGAAATTGAACGCGGTGTTAACGTACACAGCGCTGGTACAACTAAAATATTTACCAAAGCATTAACTCGCACTTTAACTCAAACAAGGGTCACGAAAGATGCATAAATATTACGAGGAATGTGTTCAGTACTATGTAAGCAAATTAAGAGTAGATTGTTCCGGGTAGCGCATTGCTGAGCCACCGTTTCTTGAACTATCTAACCATCCCACCTCCTAATTATATTGTTTAGTTGACTTTACACTCGTCCAACACGTCGCGTCGGGTGCTATGTTATAAATGAATAAATGCATATTAATATATTTTACAGTCCTGTGGCGGGAACGAGCACCCATCCTTCCAACTAAATGTGCAGAATGCTACACTAGTACATCCTTTAAACACCGGCGCTACAACCCTAGGAAAGTCTCTAGAGGAAAACACATCTCCGTTTGCCGGTCTTCTTGCTCTTTCCTTTTGGTTTTTTATGCCTAAGGTTTGGGTTTTTACCTCCACACCATTCAGCCACCTTAGCTTAGGCCTTTTAACACTTCGTTGTTCTGCAGGTTTACTAAACAGAAACTTCTACGGTTGTCGACTTTCTTCCAATCTTGGTACATGTCCTGCTAGTACACCACTGCCGTGACCAAAAAAGCAGTGGCGCTTGTGAGCGTCTCTTGTATTATTTACCAAGTCTCACTTGTCATTTGTTGCAAGGTCGGGGCTAAGAAGAAATATTTGAGTATTTTTAAGATATGTATTTGAAGGGCATACTTACAATCCACGAATATCTTCTGCCTCCCATGGCCTAGGCTCGTCTACGCTGCAGTATTCTCCCGGTAATTCAACAGATAATGTAATACCGCTAGCTGTATAGACACCCAAGCCCTAGCCCTAGTCCTAGCCACGCCCAGGTCTGCCGAGTCCGGCAAAATTCATCAAAAACTTACTACACTGCCTTGGATATGTACTACTCTATTTACTCTAAGTAAACAGCAATACTACATTAAGAGCGGTAGAGAAACCAGGGTTAAAATCATAATAACGGTTATTTGACTCGTGAATCATACCGTTTTTAACAAATCGCCTAGTACCATACATAGAACAAAGCCAGGCCATGAAATCAACGTAAATTATTATTTATAGCCACCTCACAATGAACATCTTTAGTTGTCAAATAGCTTAAAATTACAAATAGTATTTTGAAAATAATTTTATCAAAGAAAACAAATACTTGGTGGAAGTTTTAAATTAATTATTTATTTGATTTAATATTACAAATTTTTAACTTATTATTTATTTATTTCGTAAACGTCCACAAGCCTTTTATATTCGATCAAAGTTCGGCACAATATTTTTTTTACTCTTACTGTACACAACAGACAGGGTTAACATAATTAGTTAATCAAATATTATATAAAGAAAAAATACCAACTTTCCAAAAACGGTGTACATTAATATATAAACAAACGATAAAATAATGTCTGAGTCAAGTGAAAACAAAACAATGCTAAACATTTATTATTACCACTATTAGTGTATAATTTTAGTCTGAATTTGTTATTTTAAGGAAAGAGTAAAGTATTAAATCACTAAGTATAATTTTTGTTTTTTTTTTAATCAGAGCTAACAGTCAAATCATGATAATAACACAATTTTCACAGTAGACAATCAAAGTTCCAGCCATCAAAATTACATTTATAAAAATGAAAATTAAATAATAACTGTGTATAAGACCAATAAAATGTATCATTTTTCTTTAATCACCTTCTCAGTTGACGATTTGCCTCTTTAATTTCATATTATCTGTCTCTTTCCCTCTGTTCCTTTGTTATTATTTTATTTTCTCACTGTTCTCTTATTTTATGTTTTATTGCGTTCTCCCTACGTATGTAAATATAACCGTGCACTTTGTATTTTTAGTAAGGTTTTTTTTTCCTTGATGATGCTTAGGCTAATTGAAACCGGTCGGTCATAAAAATTAAAATAAAATCTGTGGTCTTTTACAAAGTTATTATTTCATTTTCATTAAATATGTCAAACCACAAAGTGATTGCTTCTACAAACACATGCGTAAAAGTTTTGTTTTACTGTGTCGGTGTAATAAAATTTGAGGAAAGTAGGACGAGGAAGTGGTATATTTAGACATTAGCTCCTTTATAAGCTTTCTGACCCCCAGTTAGCACTATTTCCAGAGGGCTATAATATAAGCAATTTTATTGTAAGATCGGGATAGCAAAGATACATTTATGTCATCAAAAATCAAATTATACTGGTACGCTTTACTACTAATACAGAATGTTTGACATATTTCTTAGAAATGATCGACGAACATAAATCAGGGTAAGTAGGCAAATAAACGATACAGACACTTATTTCAGAATCGACAAACTCAGATCTAAATGTTATCGAACGACATAATATAAAAGTGAAATCAAAACATAAATCAAAAAGAATCTCAATTTTACATCAATCGCCGTTCCAAAGGGATCATTAATTTATGAATAAGGGGATCATTTGTAAGAGGATATTTTGCAAAAAGATATCTGATGGTCTGCGTGGTCGAGTGGTTAGATGAATCCGGACATCGTGCGTAAATAAATTTTATTTTGTGAATATGTAACACATTTAATTGACATAAAATAACATATTGTATAGAGTGGTAGATACTCTCAGTATCACCCTGCTGAAAGACCACCATTCAGAATCAAAATTTTGCTTGGAATGGCTTTAGTCGTATTTGGTAACCAGATCTGAGTAGTCAGGTACTTTTCAACCTTCATTTTTTTCTGATCTCCTTCCCTTCTTCACTACCTTCAGCTTCACAACATACCCCAATTTTGGACGCCATAATCTCACTGGCTCTAGTCGGTAGGGATCAGTTGGGACTCTCGTGCGATATTCACTGTAAAAATATTTTTTTTTTAAACCTACAAAATTATATAAATGGCATGGAAATCGGGTTCATATTAACCCTCAGCTTCAAAGTAGGTAATTTGCTTACAAAAAATTCTATTATTCACTAAACTTACCTTACAGGAAACTGGTATACATACTGCTAGGTATATTATATATGTCTTTATGGTCCATATGGAAAATCTTATTAATTCGTTCATTTTTCTTAAATTATAAGGCCTATCAAAAAATTTCATTCAGAAACCAATAGGTTTTTTTGTAAAAAAAAATGATGGGATAGGTGTCTTCTGAATATTTTGTACCATAATATGTATATGAGAAAGTTCAACAAGTCTTTTTATTGTTTTAAGGGTTGCTATAGGTAGTTGAATACCAGATTTTTTAATTATTTTTATTCGTAAGTCCCTAACACATCTTTAAAAAGATTGAAAAATCAGGACAATATTTAAATTCATTTCAATATTGTCCTGATGATGGAAATGTACTTCCAAAACCGGTAGACATAATATTAAATAATAAAGTGGTTATAAACAAAGTTTATCTGTTTTATTTATAAATATGGCAAGCCACAAAGTAAATGCTTTTTACGAACATGTTTTTTATAATTTTGATAATATTCTTTTTAGAAAATATATACAGCATTTTTATATTTTCAATTTTACTGTCAATTTTTTATTGGGTACTTTAATTCTACATTTATTTCTTTTTTTTATACACAGTTTGTGAAAATCATTAATAAATGCAGCCTCTGGCTTCTCTCACAGACCTCAGAGAATGAAAAATACGTTTACTTACAATACTATCGTTATCTCCATAACATTTAACATTAGAAGAATGACCTTTGGTGAAATCTCTGTGATGGTAAGAGTTGTTAGCTGAACAAATGCCTCCTAAGTTTTGTCTCGTCATGACGTCACCATCTAGTTCAGAAGTTCAGACGTTCGGAGATTATTTCAAAGCATCATTGTGCACCGTGTAGCATGAGAAGTGTCTTCCGCGTTTTTTTTATCTTGCCTTCGTCAGTCACTTGCTACTAAAAGCTAATTCATCTCTAAATTTGAATAAATTATGTTTCAGGTTGTAAGAAATAATTCATGCTTTTTAGGTTCACTGTAATATTTATAACAAACTCCTCAAGATTTTCTATACATCTCTTTGCTACCTTATTTAATTAATTAATTTTGAGAAAACAAAATAGCATTAGTTATCTTGTGACATAAATATTTAAGATAACTACCTAAATTCAGACCATAATTCTAAAGTCAGGAAGCAAATTTCTACCATAATTCTAAAGTTAGGAAGCAAGATTCTATTTCTCAAAGTGTTTTTAATAGCGTAATCCTTTTGATGCTTACCGTTAACAAGCTTACACACTGGGAGGGTGGAAAGCTATTAAACGTACTAAAGCTATTAGATGTGTTTGAAATGATAAAGCTTGGACACACCACTAATATCCTCCTGAGTCACACGCATAGCTTCGCCTTCTTTATTGGTCTCAAGAAAAGTTTTAGTTTTAAAAACTACTCCACCTTTCAAACATTTTTGAACATGAAATAATCTATCGATAAAAAGTGCTGATTGATAAATCTTTGGAATTTTGGTTTAAAATTGGATATTGACTCAATTGTTTATAAAATTGAAAATGTTTTATTACCTTTGACTGTGATGGGGAACGTCTGTCATCATTGACTTGTGGAACGATGAAATATTTTCATTCTTTCCAAGTATTGAGCAAGATAGTGGTAACCTGGCAGGCAGTACGGTCCTAGCGTCATTTCTCCCGTGGCTGATTTCAAGGCACTCCTCAAACATCCCCATACTTTAAATTTTGCCTTCCAGCAGGCTGTGGGGTGGTCGCTCTTTTGCGTCCAACACTAAAAGCAACAAAACATAAAATCTGAATAACCTCATTCCACTTTGACCTCCATCTCTCCTCTACTTTATAAAGAAGTAGAACCAGTCTGAAGATGCCTGTAAAATTACTTTTGCGAATATTTTTGTATGGTCACGATTACAGAATACATTGACACTGCTGCTCATAGAAGGTGCTAGAAGTTGATCTACCTATAGACAATGTGAGTGAGAGCTGAACACTTTAATCCCCATGCAAAAATCACCTTTATGCAAATTAAGATAAACGACTACTCTAATACAAATTATCATCATAAATTAGAAACATTTCAATCATTTATCGACAGAAAAATAATCACTGTTGAAGGTTATTCTTGCAATCATGTCAACTTAAAATGTAGTAACTCATTCTTTTAAATCTCCTTTTTTTATGTAACATTTTTCAGAAAAATAAATTATACAATTTACAATGAAAGTACTTACGCAATATTTTATCAAGGAATAATGAAATATTTACTCACTTTTCTAGGCCCACGTTTCAAAAGACACAAAATCTCACGCCGTTTCCCCGCAGGGGTAGCAAGAGAGGACGGACCGCCATATAACTCTGTCTTGGCACACACTCCTTGCTTCATTTACATTCACACATCGTCTCATACATACTCTTCTGTTATTCTGATTCTTTACATGACCCGATTCAAGTATTTGATTTACTTGATCGTGCCATGTCTTTCTTGGGCGTCCTCGACTTCTTTTTCCATTCACTTTCGCATCATATATTCTGTTCACACTCCTTTCTTCGTTCATTCGCTTTACATGCCCAAACCATCTAAGCGTCCCTTTCTTGATCCTATTCATTACACTCACATCAGCCTTGCATTCTTTCCGGATATCCACATTTTTAATACGATCATACATGGTTTTACCGCACATACGTCTCAAAGATCTCATTTCCACAGCATTCAGTCTACTTTCATCCTTCCTCTGCCAGTTCCATGCCTCACTGCCATACATCAGGGTTGGTATAAGTACTCCATTGTGGACTGCTATCTTCGCTTCTTTGGACAATTTCTTATTTGCGCCAACAGCGTTCAGTCCTCCATTAATGGAGTTTCCTGCATTCACCCTTCTTTCAATATCCTTATCAGCCTTTCCGTCTCTCGTAAACATACTTCCTACAAACAATGATGAAATTGAAATAAAAACTAAACTTTAAATAAATTAACTACAATAGAATATTTTAAAAGCCATAATTAAAGGGGTACCTGGTGTACAAACTATTTGGGTTAGAGGTTAAACACTGATCTATAAAGTATTTTTCACAAAATATAATGTCCAATAGACCATGTGCGAGATAATCGGGAAAGATAATAAATATAGCAGTGGATGTATAAAGTCGTTTGATCAGATAGCGATTAACTGTTTTTTTTTTTGTTATAATAAACCAAGTTACGTTAAATATGTTTATACTATGTCAGATTCCATTCGTCGATTTACAATGCCCAAAAATTTGCAGAGGCTACGTTTGAGTACGGAGTCTTTAACTTAAGATTTTGGCTTATCTTACCTTAAGCTGGGGCTCTATAATAAGATTTTCTGATGATCTGATATTCAATAAATGAACTCCAAGTAAGTCTTGCTTTCAAAAAGCCAAAAAAATATGATCCTTTTTTGACGATAAACAGATTTGAAGTACCTACGTCAGTTGAATTTAAGAGGCACCTCCTGGATAGAACCCCAGATAACCTGATTGCCTGCTTGAACTGTACAACGCAGGGCAGTTCGTGTTATGAAAAGTCTATTGTTGACAGATAGTTTGCGATATATTATGTACCAAAAATGTAGGATTCGGGTGCAGATTTTAAATATTAAAATAATGTTAATAATCATGAAAATTATTGCACTAGAAAATATTATTTATGAACTTATAATTAACTTTAAAAGTTTTTATGCTTATTATTTTTATATTAATTATTGAAATAATGACAACAATCTTCAACGTAAATATGAAACAGAATAAACAACGGTAGCGACTGAGACTCGAACTCAGAACCTCTACTCTATCCGAGAGTAACGCTTCTGCTAATTGAACCACGTTCAACCACTTAGTCGATCTCATACTTCATTGAAAAATCATTTATATAAAGATGGGAGCCAAATCGAAATAAAATTGAAGAAATTATAATCAATTGGCAGAAGCATTACTCCTTGATCTATCTGGGAGAGGTTCCGAGTTCGAGTCTCGGTCGCGACCGTTATTTCTATATATTTTTTAAATATAGAAAATATTTTTTCACCACCACCGAGTTTTAAATATTCATTCGCTATCCGGATAAATGTTCTAACCACTGAGCTATAGGGGTGACCTTCAAAACCGCCGTTTTTTCTGATATATATATAGTGTAAACAATTGAAATTTTTGTAGTTATTCAAGTTTATCTATAAGTATTTATAGTAATCGAGGTGATTTAATCACTAAATTGCTTTAGGTGACATCGAAAAACTCTTCACAGCTTTCCGGCAGTCTGTTTGGGAAAATTTGGGTCAATTTAAACCTGAATTCATTTTAGACCGTCAACAATCGATGTTCAATATTATTGCAAACTTTGTAAAAGCCTTTTAACGAATCAGGGTAACTTTGTTAAATACAGTTACAAAAGCTTAAAACCGCCCCCGCGAGTGAATCTTCGCTTGGTCTTTATAGGATTTGCATAAAATTGACAAGTATAATAATAAAAATGTTAAAAGATCTTTACAATTTAATAGTTTTAGTGACTCCTAGAGTTTCTTCTTATCCTGTTATTATATTTTTTATCTCCATTTTTTGTATTATTTTCTTGGGTTGAAAATAATAACTGTCGGTTATGCCTTAATCATAATATAGGCACTAATTTTCCTTTACTTTAAAAAAATATTTTCCACTACACAGTTTGAATTGACCCAAACACCACACACTTAATATTGTGTGTATTGGTGCATATTTATATATTCCCGTCTGTGATGTATTTGCCAAACATCGCTGAGAAACAGCATTTTGTCTTGTATGAATATTAATTAAAAAAATACTTTTTTTTTCATTTCCACTAGCATTTTCTTTTCTGAAGTTGGATTATAAGATTGGAACATGCCTGACATTTTAAGGTATCCGAATGTAATATTTTCCCTGGAAAAAATCTCCG
Source organism: Drusus annulatus (assembly GCA_022651775.1). NCBI lineage: Eukaryota > Metazoa > Arthropoda > Insecta > Trichoptera > Limnephilidae > Drusus > Drusus annulatus. Next base: position 64,147 of record JAGWCC010000522.1, on the reverse strand, counting down.
TGAAAATAACAATTACCAATTTAGATTAAGATTACTGATGAAAAGTTCAAAATATTATCAACCTAAACTATCACAGATCGTTTTAATATATTATAAGACCATAAATTTTACTGCACGAACATGATAAATTTATGTTGACTTAAATGACTAATAAATTGGAGCATAACCATAATATCGGTATGCGTACTTCGCACAGTATTATTATAATATTATCTCTTAGTGGTAAAAGACCATCATTCAGAATAGAAATTTTGCTTGAAAATTTCGTTATTTGAAAAGGTTTTTTGGACATCTAAAAATGTACTCTACTCATTTCTTATATAATATTTATGAAAAATTTGGTACATTTTTTTAAATCATTGGCTTCTATTGATTATTTCTTGCGACATTTTAGGAACCCAAAAATCGGGTGGCAAATTTTTATTGTTAAATTTCAAGGCTCAGATATTAACAATATATTTTTTTGATATTTAGTAGGGTAAAAAAGTTTAAGTCTATTATTTAATTTGAAAATCATTTGTAACAATTTCCCGTTACATCTATTTGAATTTCTAAATATGCTCCCTCACTTATTGAGCTTTGAATCCATTGTTCAAAAGCATTATTTGACTTGCAGTTTTATGGACCGCAGTTTTATGGACGTTGGATATACAAAACAAGAGTTAGTTTTTATTCGAAGTGAGGTTATGTCTTTTTTACGATCAGGAAAGACATGTTTTTATGTGGTTCCAAGAAGTTATGCGTTTTTGTAACAATTGTCAATTTATTGGAAACAACTTACATATTGCTGACATTTCCGTGTAAATCCACTATAAATTAAATTAAAAATTTTGATGACTTTCCGTAATCTATATGTTTAATATTTAATTAATGACTGTACAGATAACATATTTTACCGATTACTCACTGAAAATGTTATTACAAACGTGAACGGAATTATAATTATCTGCTTTCAATCTCCGTGATAACTCACATATGTAGGAATGCAGGAAGCTCTAGATGTTTTTTTTTAATATTTTTTATTTTCTTTAAGCTCTACCCTAAGCCTGGAAAACTTTATTCAAAGTATTTTCACGACATGGGTGAACTCCTTGTTTGAAAGACAATTTATTCTATAGGCAATTGTTTTGTTTACAACAAGGAACTCGATAAATTTATCTAAATGAATGTATTGTTAGGTTTTTGTAAACTACTTACCCTAAGCCTGGAATTTTTTTTTACGACATGGGTGAATTCCTAGTTTGAAAGATAATTTATTATTTAGGTACTTATTTTGCATACAACAAAGAACTCTATCAATTTCTCTAAATGTATGTATTCTTTACAATTTTCACCGTATTAACTAATAATTCCTGTATTTTTCGACTATTTTTGATTTGGAATATTATGTTGGTAAAAGGTGTGTTTTTCGTGCCTTATTTGAAGTGTTAAGTGTGGTCATGGGAATCAGAGTCAGATGACTTAACATATTTGTTAATCTGACCCCAATGGCGTCATGATTGGAATAAGATGACATCAGAGGCGATTCATTTAATTGGTTTCTTAATCGTTTTTCAAAATCGATTAATTGATTGTACGATAAACAGCAGACATTAAAATGTAATGTTTTCAAAATTAATGTTGATATTAAGTCATTACGTTTTTTAAATTAATTTCATATAAAACTAAATGTTCAAAATATCATCTAAAGACATAAGACAAGAATCAAAGTTGTGAAAATTATGATTATTTTGCCATTTTTCGTTGTTGTTAATAATTAGAGCATGAAATGAACAGTAAAGTGGTACAGAAGTATTTGTAAATCAATGACGCGGGTTCTGAAAAAGCGTTATACGAGAGAAGTTGTCGCGATTTTAAAAACTGTATTTACCGAAGTTTTCAAATAATTTTTTTTTTAAATCGATTCTACGTGGAACGTACAAAGACGTGAAACCGTTCCAAAAACCATTTATTGTTTATGGTGGTCTTTCATGAGGTTATTTTAGTGAATCAATTTATACTCGCTCTCGGTGTGCCAACTTTTTTTCCATATTAACATATATGTAGATCTCGCTCTTCGAAAGTGCATCCAATAAAACATAATTTGAATAATGCCCCCCTTACACCACAGTTCTCTGCGGAATGCATCGGCGAGCTTGCCTTCAAATAGTGCACCGCGATGCGATGCAAAACGAACGTTTTCCCACACAGAACCTGAAGATACAAACCCATAGAAGTGTGATGCGGGCGTGTCCGTGTGCCGAAGAAAGTTGATTGTTTCCTTGCCAGGTACAGAATACTCATCGTTCACACGTGGCAAACAATCGACAGTTAATATAAGGACAATATCATAAATGGACGTAGTTGTGCAGAAAGCATCAAACCCAAAAATATGAAACCTAGAAAGAGGTGTTAGAAAATATGACGATACAAAAGCACTTTTATGCGTAATCGGCATTTGTAAAGTGAATATCAGTGTTTTGTTTTTCTTTATGAGAATTATTATAATTACGTAATTTTTAAATCTATCAATGAAACCAACTAACTAACTATCACGCCGTTTCCCCGCAGAGATAGGCAGAGAGGACCGACCGCCATACAACTCTGTCTTGGCACACACTCCTTGCTTCATTTGCATTTATACATCGTCTCATACATACTATTCTGTTATTCTGACTCTTCACATGAACCGATTCAAGTATTTGATTTACTTGATCGTGCCATGTCTTTCTCGGGCGTCCTCAACATCTTCTTCCATTCACTTTCGCATCATATATTTTTTTTACACTCCTTTCTTTGTTTATTCGCTCTACATGCCCAAACCATCTAAGCGTCCCTTTCTTGATCCTATTCATTACGCTCACATCAGCCTTGCATTCTTTCCGGATATCCACATTTTTAATACGGTCATACATGGTTTTACCGCACATACCTCTTAAAGATCTCATTTTCACAGCATTCAGTCTACTTACATCCTTCCTCTGCCAGTTTCATGCCTCACTCTCAATATATTTATTATATATTTCTTTGTTTTTCTGCATTTTCATGTTTTTAAACATTAATTCAAGTCAAATATCTGCAATGTGAGTTATGAAAAAAATGGATTACCAAAAATCGATTGCATTTGGATCTGGGATGTTTTCAACAGATATAAATGTGTATTTATCTGTAGGCAAACATGTAAAACTCGATTTTTGCAAATTGTCGGTTGGACGCTTTCTGCATAAGTACGTCCAAATACAATTGACCCACTGGCCAAAATGTTTTGAAATCTTCAATGGTGGACTTACCTTACTTCTGCTAAAATCTTTAAAACATATTCAAATATAGAAATTCTTCCTTCAGACCGTTAAACAAGTTCACTGACCTGTCTGGGTCTAGGAGTTGAAAAATTATAATAATTGGCGCAATAAGCTTTCTTTCGAATCGGTTTAGATCACACCTCTAGGGATTTTGCGTTCAGTGGCGACTAGCTAGTCGCTGCGAGCAGATTGCAGTTAACTTCAGTGGTTTTATATGTTTGCGCTCGGTCTCCTTTAATTTATTCTGATAGCGGGTTATATTTCAAGTTAACCATTTTGTATTTAAATTGATGTACCGTTATCTTTCAGAAAAACTTACATCCAATAAAAAAAGAGAGTCTGGGAATTTTAAAGGCATTGACTGTTTGTGTTCTTTTATTTAAAAAAATGGTCTGTATTTATAATTATATTTAAACGTACAGCAAAATGTAATCACAAAATCAAATATTTTGACGTCAAATAGGTCTGATACATAATCTTCTAAAATAACTCTATTGTACCAAAACTTTCATAATTTTAATGAATTTGAGGCACACAATTTATTTTTTCCGACTTCAATGTTTTAGAAAGTATCTTAAATTTAACGATCTATTGTTAATATATTGAAGTATCTATATTACTTATTTTTGATAACACTGTTGTTTATTAAACATGTTTTAGTTTTTGATTATGTGTAAACTGTGTTCCCTCAAAACGCCACGGCTAATGCAACTGGTAGGCGTATCTAAAGACAAATACATTTTTTTAAATAATAAATTTGAAAGTGATGGATAGAAAGTTACGAAGCTTAAGTTTTTTTTTTGTATACATCCTTACTTTAATAAAAACAATAATGATATTTGGATAATTTGTATAGTGCCGTTTTTGTGAAAAATCACCTTGAGGCTCAGAGTAACAATATTGTTACTCTAAGCCTTGAGGGCGCTGTACAAATCTTAATTTAATAATAATAATATTTGGACGATTTGTATAGCGCCGTTTTTGTGAAAAATCACCTCAAGGGCGCTGTACAGATCTTACATTCTATCATTACATATTAATTCCTAGTTTAGATAAGAAAATATACAGGAACATACTTACCTGGCAGGTCCCATCAGATAGACACAATTTTTAAATTAAAATTATGATTATTATTTTAATTATTAATTTATTTATTTATTTTTAAGTTTATTTTATTTTTTTATTTTTTTTTTATTTTTTTTTTATTTTTTTTTATTTTTTTTTTTTTTTTTTTATTTTTTTTTTTTTTTTTTTTAAGTGATTTGTGAAATATCCTACTTATTTGGCGAAAATAACAAGACTAAAACACGTCAGGCAGCTGCAAAAGCGCCACGACATTTCTAACAGGTTATATGCGCAGGCAAAAAGAAAAACTGATGATTGTATTGCATTGACGAGAAAAGGTCGCCTGCCGGTTACCGGGCCGGCGGTCGAAGGGACGAAACGTGTGGCAAATGGTCATCATGTGACGACCATTCTCGGGCGTGGCACTGCATTTAAAAAAACTGATATTTGAAGATTCAAATATTTTCTTAAAAATCGAAATTACGTCGAAACTAGTCACTTTAAAATTATTTAGAGTTTATTCACTTAACCTATACACAGCAACGGTAATTTTAGTGTAATTTTAAAGAAATAATTTGTAAAATATCCTACTTATTTGGCGAAAAATAACGAGAAAGACTAAAAACACGCCAGGCTGCTCCGAGAGCGCCACGGCTACTCAATATTCATTCCTATATATAATACTGCAACATACTTACCTGGCAGGTCACTTCTGGCAGGACAAAATCACCATATAATAATAACTTAAAATTTAGATGATTTTTTCGTATATATTTATATTTTTTTTAGGGCATGAGAGCAAATTTTAAATAAAGTATGTCAGAGGTATTTTTAAATTTTTCGTAGTGAGGAACAGATTTTCATGAAAATTTTAAAATTTATATATAAAATTTAAATTTTATTTATTTTTCTCTTTATAACGATTAAATGTACATTTGAAATGGTGTTTGAAAAAAAGGTTTTTTTTTTGATACGTTAGCCAAATGGTCAGTTAGGTTAAAGTTGTCAAGCTTCAATTCAAAAGCTTGCCTGATGGGCGACTTATCGGTAGCCTTGGCAAATCCGTCTTTCCTCATCCCTTACTCACCTACTTATTTAATGTTTTATGGATGTTGATGCTGGCGGCAGCCGTCCGAGATGAAAGGCTTATTAATTGAATTAAGTTGCCCCTGGAAAGCTACCCAAACGCTTTGAGGAAATACTTGTGGTAGATTTACAATTTTCGCGATAATATACCGCAAATGTTTTGAGATATTATTCCCCAATAACACAGTATAGCAATGTGTCACATGGATAGTATGTAGGTTATACGAATGTGTGCATGTAAAGGAATATACAAATTTGGTCTCAAAAAAAATTCAAATATATTTTATATCCGTAAAAAAATGCCTGTTCGTTCAAAAATGTACTTTTGTATCTAATTGATAATTTGTAAAATTTACTGAACATATGATTAAATTCCAATCAATTTTATAAAACAGCATTTCAATAAACACGAGCAATGCAATCAAGAAAAGCAATCAATATGCTGTAGCAAAAACTAATCCGGACACTGTCGCATTACAAGTCCGTACAGACAAAAACCGCAGAAAATGTCATAACAATCTGCGCTTCGAACTATACCAACTCTAACTAACTAACTAACCATCACGCCGTTTCTCCACGGAGGTAGGCAGAGAAAAACCGCCATATAACTCAGTCTTGGCGCACACTCCTTGCTTCATTCACATTCACACATCGTCTCATACATACTCTTCTGTTATTCTGACTCTTCACATGGCCCGATTCAAGTATTTTATTCACTTGATCATGCCGCCATGTCTTCCTCGGGGGTCCTTGACTTATTTTTTAATTGCATTTTGTAATTCTGAATGAATACTTAATTAATAAGTAGGTACACAACAAAATGAACATGAAAGTCATTGACATTACAAACTTAATGTCATTGATTAATTACTCATTGAGGGTGTGTTATTCTGTTTATTTTAAATAATATTTAAATCTAACTTCTCTTACATGCATCAACCAAATTTTCCATCCCAACCAATTCATTCTCCGCCATTTTCTACAATCTAATTCTTGTTGAAGATTATTTAAATTCTTATTTCAGTTTTCATTTTTCTGATGTTTGGTTTGTCTTTATTATCGTAAGCAAAGTTCTGTACGAACACAAAATCAAATATTTATTTTTTGCTACAATAATCTTTAATAACCTCAACGAGTGAAGACAGTACAATCTAGCAACAAGCTCCTACATAATCCAACCCTACTGGAATAAAGATGGGAAGAAAATTCAAATTTCGGATTCCTTAGGTAATATTCAACGTCCTAATGAAGCGATGAAGAACAGTTTAAACAGCTATAAAAATCGTTTACTTAATTCTCAATGTTAAATATACCTTACATTATTTGATGATAAAGAAATGAAATAATAACTTTGTATAGGACCACGAATATTATTTTCTTTTTTATGACCGACCAGTTTTGCTTAGCCTAAGCATCATCTGGGTACAAAATTAAACTGAACAAAAAATACAAAATGTGCGGTTATATATACATACAGAAGAAGGACAAATTGCAAAATAAAATAACAAAACAATGAGAAAACAATAGTTTGACATTTAAATTATAACAAAAGAACAGAGAGAAAGAGATAGATTATATGAATTAAAAAAGACAAAACGTCAACTGAGAAAGGGATTAAAGAATAGAAAGAAGATTAAAGAATGACCGGTCGGTAGGTGAGCGGACAAACGCGTTGGATTCCCACCCGGGCGTCGAGCGTTCAATTCCTCTGCTGGCTAAGTCCTCCATCTTTACACAAGCAACATCTCTCGCTTCTTATGATGGCAGTAGGAGGTTTTCAAATATTGACAGGTTATTTGTAACCTGGGAATGTTTGTCTTACTTTTTTTTTAAATAAAGAAAGAAATAATAATAAATTTGGTGAGTTTACAGGAAATATACATAATATTGGACTACTGGACAAATTTATCTGATTATTGAGTTGTTGTTTTAGTTGTTTATTTTTTTTATTTCTCCAAGATTATTACAGCATTATGTGCTTTATAAACAAGATATAATAACACTGACTTCAAAGAGGGCTTTATCCCAATAGTCAAATCCGTAACATAGTATATTTATTCGACGAAGGATATTTTGAGGCAACTGTTTTGTTGAGGTGGTTTTGTCTGGCGTGTCCGTTGTTTCCAACGCCAATTTTCGCTCATAGCGACCAGTAATATGAAAATACGAAAATCGCAGTAAACTTTGTACTGATAACATGTTATGGTGATAGTTTCAAGACTAAAACATATGAGTTTGCGGGACGTGGGTGCAGCATTACAAAACTGCGCTGAACTGTATGAATAAACAAGTCAGTTGCCTGTTGTATGCTGATGATGCCGTGCTTATTTCTAACAGAATAAAAAAAGCAAGCAAAGGCTCGTGTCTAGGATAAACGTATGTATGCAGAATGATTTCGCAATAAATTTAAGTCTACACTAATGGTGTTTGAAAGAGAGGGTGTGAAAACAGCGGCAACACAGTTGGGACTCTTGTAGGGTATTCACTGTAAAAAAAAAACAAAACAAAAAATTGGTGTCTGGGAAAGCTATTTACTTTCGCAAAAAGGTAATGAAAAACCATTTCTTTGATATATCGTTTTATAGTGCTTCCTGCATAAACTAATTATTCAACTTCAAGTGTAAAATTAAACCAGGGACGCCCAGTATTTTAAGCCCACGCTTCACGGGCTCCCTAAAAAGCATAATATCACCTCGACTTGACTATAAATAATTTCCTTTGTGAATACGTAAGTGCGAGTGCGAATTTTTTTAATTTGAAACTGATATTAATAGAGTTTGTATTTTTTTTACAACCTGTAATGTATTTTAGAAGACGTTATTCTATATTTAAAGTGGGTGGATTAAAGAAACTCTCATTTTTTGTATTTCAAGTAACACCTTGTGATTTTTTTACAGGTAACAACTAGTATGTCGAATATTGTGGATCCAATTTTCGGTGAATTATAAATTCCAGAATCAGTTAAATAAACTACGAGTAGTAATATATTTGCACTAAAATGATCTATTTACGTTTATACGGTTATAAAGAATAGCCCGGTATTGTGATATATATATATATATATATATATATATATATATATATATATATATATTTATTTAACAATTTTAATAAAAATCAATTGTAGTGCCACAGGGGCGGCTCCTGACTTATTAGTGCGCTAGAGTGCCAAGATTGAAATAAAAACGCCATTTTGATGTTTTTGTAGCCGAAATCGATTTTTATTTTTAGAAAATGTACAAAGATTTTCCAAATTTTTCAGTTTTGGTGGATAATGACCCACCAAAAATCTAAAAATTTCATACGAAAAAAAAAACATTTCCGGATATAACAACATCAAAAACGTCGTATTTTTAAATCTCACGAGCCGCCCCTGCGTAGTGGGTACTTATAAAAAAAAACACATAAAAATTTAAAATAGTGTTAGTGCCACCGTAACTTAAGCAATGCACCCTACCGCTATCGGGGTATATTTTATACCAACTGAGTTATTGCAACTACCTTCAGACTTACTATACTTTCATACTAATATATAAAGTATTTTCTATCAAGTCGAGAAAATTGCTTAAACAAAGTGCGAGCTTTCCGACAACGTCTATTGGCAATTTAGTTTGCTTTGAATCCTTCACTTACGAAATTAAGAAATTCTCATGCCAAACAAAATTTGAAACATTTTTTTTTTTAAATAGGACGTACAATATAAAAATACGGACGATATAATAGTTGTTACGATAGCTCAGTGGGTATAGCATATGCTAGAAGAGCAGAAGATCCCGAACACATTTCCCGGTTACACCATATTTATTTTTTTTACACGTAATTAGATTATAATATATTGATAACCAGAGTAGAACATGCTGTCAAAATCGCACTTGAAATGGCTTTAGCCGTGTTTGGTGACCAGATCTACATAGCCAGGTACCTTCTAACCTTTTTCTTCCCCATCTCCTTCCCCTCTTCACTTTTTCCAGCATAACAACTTATGCCAATTGGGGATGACATAGTCCCACTGGATCTGGAAAGTTGGGACTCTACGGTTTTCACTTTTTTTTTTAAATACTAGGTGTAGTTCCAATTATTTATTTTTTTCGGTTTTATTTTTCAAATGTGTATTTTAGCTATAATATATATATATATATATATATATATATATATATATATATATATTATAGCATATATATATATATATATATATATACATATATATATATATATATATATATATATATATATATATATATATATATATATATATATATATATATATATATATATATATATATATATATATATATATATATAAATATATACCTACCTTACACATCGTCATCGGAAAGGCAAAAGATCTGAAAAGGCTCATCTTGGAAAGTATGCACCAAAACACTTTAAAGTTTTTTTTTGTTTTACAATAATTATTTGTCATATTTGGATTCTTTGTTGGATTTTGAAAAAAACGTTAACTCAGGCAATTTAATGCTCTCACTAAGTTACTTGAAGCGACAAAAAGCCAAAAAATCCCAAAATTGAATCCCTTGAGTCAAGCCTTCTCCTATATGCAAATATATTTGAGATGGCTGAAGGGCCACAAAAGTCTTCAGAATCAAACGAGACTCTTACTTAGTACTTAATACAGAAAAAAAACTGATCAAAATTGCAAAATTAACTCATTTTTGACCAAAATATCGCTTGGGCCTTTTTACCTTTCTGTGACGATATGTTAGCTTTATGAGACTACTACACAAAAACACTAAAAAATCCAAGTAAAAATACTTTCCACCAACAAGGTTATTTTTAAAACTTTCAAAAGGAATCCACGGACTTCTTACATTATGTTTATTTACAAAAATGTACAAATCTTCAAAGACCTCTTAGTAAAGGCTAGTATAAGTATTGATAACATCTGCGAAGACTCTGTTAACTTGTGCCACTGACATCAAAAGACAGGTTTTCAAGATAACAACTTATTCTATCAGTTTACCATTAAATTATCATGAAATAACCTTTAAATTATTTTACGCTGAAACCTTCAAAGAAAAGGACTCAAAAGTGACCACAAGCTTTTTAAGGTGCCGTTAAGCTGCAAACCTAGAGATATTACGTTTGAAGCTTCAATAAATTTTACGATATCGTGATTTTAGCGTCGCAAAAAATAGATTAGAGCAAGTGCTGGATAGCGCCAAGAAGGTGGTGAAATGAAGAAAAAAATTGTAGAAGATATTTTCGGAATAGCTATTGGAATTATATCAAAGGCCAGCTATTTGAATTCATAAGGAGGATTTTTTTAACATCATTAAAAAAATTTAGAGTTGAAAATATTTAATATTTAAGTCTCAGCACCCAAAATGCAGCCATTTTCAAACGCTTTACCTTCGAAAGTTGCAGTATGAATTTTTTATAAAATTTAAGATATAACAGTAAAAAAAAATTGTATCCACTAGAAACCTTAGACATTCCCTTGACTTCCCATATAGAATTAATAGATATATAATTTGTAGTATTGCTTGTATTAGAAAGCGTAAAAGTTGGTATTTTTGGGTGCTGATCGTTAATTTATATGTGTGAAAATATAAAAATTAAAAATTATAGAGAAGTTTTAATTTGAATAATGGATAAAAATAAATCTGTTCAAAATAATCATTATCCACTGAACACGGAGTTTTTTAAAAATTAACAAATAATTAAGCCTCCAAGTTGCATATTAAAATAAAATTGGAAATACCCACGACTTGAACCATTCTAAGGTATGCATTTTCATATTTATTCAAACGTAATTTACGTGAAAAATATAATATCATGTATCCTTGCCAACTACTTTGTCTGCGGGATTCAAACTTCATACTCCATCGTTGTCAAGGTTATATAAAAGCCTTCGCTGGTTTTTCGTAAAATTGGTAAAGATTAAGCAGTTCCAAGCAGCTTCCCACACCCATCTTTCGCCTGCCGCCTCTACTTATCTATCACACCCTCCGTCATTTTCTTTTTTTACAAATTCAATCTCTTTTCCCTCAGAAGGTGGTTACGCAAATGAGATTAAATTCAAACATTTATTTTATCAGAATATCAATGAATACGTTTCCGTATTTAGATAGTGTACACAAACTGGGAAACGCTTTGGAATATTAATATGTGTGTCGAAACGATTGTATTATAACTGTTTGTAATTTTAGTAAAATAATAATTTAAATAAATTCGTGCACAAATGTTCTCCTGTCACTTTCACCGATGTAGCACAAATATGAACAGTGGCTTATTTTGATACTTATCCATGAACATGTACAATTGAGAACAGTAGTCCAAATACACGCAAACTTCATACAACAAATTGCGCATGCACTATATATGCATAAAAAACATTATTAGAGCTACCACGCTACTGCAGCGTATTTGCTGGAGGCCGTTTTCGTGACCTTTTCTTCTTCGTGAGACACTGGATTGCTGGTTTCGAGAAAAAAAACTCAACAGGAGCTTTAGCTCCATCGTTGATCCATTCTAAATGTTTGGAGTTATAGGGGAACTAATACCTCCTATTCTCCGTCATCTCGAGTAAGGTGATAGTTTATTGACCGCTAAGCGGAAAAAACTGAAATTAATAGTTATGTGTGTGGGTTGTAGTTTTTAAATGGGAAGCATACCTTTTATCCAAAAATATTTCCACATTATTTCAGCAACGAAATATGGAAATTCTAACCATCCTTTAGTACAAATAGTCTGTCAATAGGGAATAAAAAAGATTACCATCTCCTTCTTCATATCGTGGAAGAGAGTTGGTAAAAAAAGAAGAAAAAAAACGTTTCTGACTCTTTGGGAAAATGCGTACTTTTGTGAAATAGAAGAAATTTATAGGAGTGAAAATATCTTGTTGCGATAATGATTGTTTATTTTTCACTAGAAATAATTGTGTATCGTAATATTAACAACAAACAATATTTTTTTCTTACCTTGTTTCACAGTTTTTTATTTAACGCATCGCATATTTCAAAAAGGTATCCTTTACTTATTATGATGATGTATGAACATAAAAGAACCTCCCAGCGCTTATAAAAACACACACTTCAGGTTTTATATTCCTGGATTTGTCGGAAGAATCGGCTATCATTAGCTAAAAGCTTACAAATTGAGACCTGAAATGTTTTTACGGTGCTCCTGGCATTATTTGTACTCGTCGGCTCATAAATAGCTGCAATTTGTTAATGTAATGTTCATTTTATAAATATAACGTAAACTTGTAAGCATTTGTTTCCACAGTGGCGTGGGGTTACTTTTCGTATGTGATTATTAGTTTTCAATGTACACTTAAAAAAGCAGCTTTATGAGATAGATGGATTCAATTTCAATTAAAAATACAAAACACTCAAATATTTATTTTAATAACAGCGATAAAAAAGTCTGTTGCGGAAAAAATATTTTTCACTAATAGCTTTTACTCCCAGCGTAGTTTTTACAACATCTCGTCGCTGAAAAGACAAAAGGGCTTAAGAGACACTTTGGTAAAAGTGATGAAATATGCAGTTTTGATAAGTATTTTTTTCCTTATCGAATTCGGATTTGAAGACCTTTGTGGCCCTTCAGTTATCTAAACTTTATTTACCATTTTGGAAAAGGCTTAACTCAAGCGACACAAGTTTGTGACTTTTTTAGCTTTTTTTGCTTCAGGTAACTCAGTGAAAGCTCAGTAATAGCCCATAAAGACGTTTATAATTTATTTTATTTTTTTAACTTTAAAGTGCTCTTGTGTAAGCTTTCCAAAATGGCAAATATCAAAACATTAAGCGCGATTTGAGCATGTTGTCATTTAATTCTTATTTATCCTTTCAATAGATTATATAAAAAAAAATTTCGGGTGACATTTCGACTTTTTTCAAAGTCTTGAATAATTATTTAAACTGTTATTATGTTACCTTATTGATATTTCATGCTTTATTTTTGCAGTGTCAACTGTCGCAGTCAATCTTCTCCGTCTCCTTTTCTTTTCCACTTCCTTCAGCTTTACAATATAACCCAATTGGGGATGCCATAGTCCCACTGGCTTTGGACAATCGGGTTTCTTGTGCGGTCCACGCAAATAAATTTAAAAATTCATGTTCTGAGTAATATTTACTCTCGCTGTACGCCCATGCTTTTGCTACGCACTGTTTTCTCTCAGGTGGGAGTTTGTCAGTAGAGCGTGAATAGAGAGTTAAAACAGTTCACAGATTAATTCCCGCTTCAACAATGGGTACAGTAAGTAATCCACCTTATTGTATTGGATTTTCTCGAGACATGCTATGAAACAAGCTACAATTTGCGAAATGGTAAGTATCGTTTGAAATTATTTCACATTTAAGTGAATATTATTAATATTTAGGTGTTTTTGATATTAATGTGTTTTTAATCGTACCTTTAAACATGGATTTAATACTGTTTCAAGTAATAATTTGGCATTTTACTCAAGTGAAATACGGAAGTAATAATTTTCATAATGTGTTCCAAGAAAATTTCCTTCAATTTTGAATCCAATGTTTAATAAAAGTGGTATAAATTCAAAATAGCTGTTACTAAAAGTTGTTTGTTTTCTTTTGAGAAAAAAAATATTTCGACAACAATGATTTTATTTTGATTATATTCATCTTATCATTATTATTATTCATCTTACCATCATCAGATGAATATAATTAAAATAAAATCATTGTTTACTACCCCTGACATGCCCAAAAATAGTATATAAGCCGTAGGTTAACAACAACTTGTACTAGTCTGAAGATGGCCGTCATAGGCTGAAACCGGTCCAGTCAAAAAATAAAAGTGGAATAAAGTTAAACTGTGTTTTATTAAATCATTAAAATGGAATTCCACCACGAATTAACAGTTTCAAAATTAGAAATAATGATTTATTGATAACGAGCATATGATATTGTTGAACATCTTTTAAAAACAGCTTCCGTGGCGAAGCGCTTAAGTTCCTCGGTTCCGGATCCAGAAGGTCCTGGGTTTGAAATCCGACTTGCTCAATTAAACGTTTTTTTATTAATATTTATTATTTCAAATGAATACTCGATAATTTTGTATTTGATTTTTTGTTGCATACATTTTTGAAAAAATAAAAAATCACAAGAATAAAAACATTAATTAAAAAGAAGGAAAAAACCGTTTTATAAAGGAAAAATAAAATAAATAAGAAAAAACAATCTTGAAATAGGACTTAGCTATGCTTCATGACTAGGTCTGAATAGTCAGGTACTTTTCAATCTCCCTCTCACATCTTTTTCCCCACCCAACTTTTTTTGCTTCATAACATACTCCAAATTAGAGATGGCGACGTGCAGTGGACAGTTACTCTTATGTCGAAGACACATATTATTAAATGATGATTAAACAATAACTTTGTGTAGACCACAGATTTTATATTAATTTTTATGTTTCGACCGGTTTTGCTTAGCCTAGGCATAATCAGGGTACAAAATTAAACCTAACAAATACATAGTGTGTGGTTATACGAGTATATAATCATGCATACAGAAATATTTAACCACACACTGTGTATTTTTTGTTTGGTTTAATTTTGTACCCTGATGATGCTTAGTCTAAACAAAACCGGTCGGTCATAAAAATTAAAATAAAATCTGTGGTCTTATACAAAATTTTTATTATATTTTGCTTTCTACGAAAATATAAACATTTTATTTAAAAAACCTCAGAACCTACACAAAACAGTGGAATTGTCAAAAATTCACAGAGCAATCATCAGCCCAAAAATATTCTTAGCTATGACACACCATGAATATTTTTTTATGATTATGTAGTATATGTAGCTACATTTACTGCATGATCACAACTCTAAATGACAAAAAATTGACCAGTAAAAACATATTTTTTAACGATGTATTCGTTCACCCACGTGTCCAATTCTTTAAAATTCTTTGAAAACTCTGCTTCACTTGCTGAGCACAATATACTCCCTGCCTGTTGTACATCCGAATGAAGGGTTATAAAACCTTAACCGGGTGTGCTTTATTTTTAAACATTAAGCGCAATAGACATCGATAAATTACACTAATTTTAGCCCTTCTTATATTTTTCCCAGTTTGAATTTTGTGATGTACCCATGTAACTTACTAAGATATTTTCCAATGTTTTGACGGCTTGTTTTAGAAAAAATACGCGAATGGTGAACTCTGGTGTCAAAAAATATTCACGGATTTTTCTTTCTAGTAATTATAGCTTAACGCATTTTTTTATCAGATCACAAAGTTATTTCTATCATAAGTCATGGCGATTTAAAATGCTAATTTGGCTTTAAAAGATAAACGAGTAAAATATTATACCTTATAACTATTTTTTACACTTAAAAATGAATATTTGAAAAAGCCGGCAATATAAATATTTTTTGGTAATCTATATACAGAACTGTGACATTCACTTAAATTTTCTCTGATAATTCGACATTTCAATAAGTAAATTAATATCATAACTAGTTTTTGCGTACTTATAGCGCTGGATATATATGATGTTGTTATAATAGTAACTAAATAATGTACAAACTGTTTTTAGTACAAGCTTTATTTGAGCACATTTAAATTATAGAAATAAATAATAAATTCGTAAGGTATAATTGTGAACCAAAATTATATTTTTCTAATTGAGTTCTTCTAAACAACTGACAAATATGGAGCATTTTTTTTTACTAAAAGCTTAATAAAAGAACTTAAGACCCGTTCAATTTTTTCAAATTAATATATAAGATAATCTTTTATCCTATTTGCTTCCCATTCTCCCTCGGACTTGTACAAAGCTTACATATTTCCGGTCTCATGTAAGATACAGGGTATAAGTCTAATCCGAAGGGTGTAGAATCCCTGTTACCTCGCAAATCCCCTCTGTATAACATGATTAGCTCCCTCAAATATATTATGTTAATCGTTTCTAAAACATGGCAAACAGATATGCTTTGTGATTTTATCATAATTTTCTCAAGCGAGGGAGAATCCCTTCCGCCAGGAAGTTATTAAATATTGTGTATTTAAATTCGTATTTAGCTGTTAAAAATATATGGAAAAAACAACATGGTGTATTATTCTATTTGTTACTACAGCAGAACACTGTGTTTTAAAGCTAAACCATAAATATTACAGCATACAGCTTTCATCTGTTAATGTTAATTAATAAAAAAATCTTTAGACTAACAAAAAGTTTAAGTTCTCCCGTAAAATAAAAATGGACTATTCTATCCATGGGGCGATTTTGGTTTGAAATTGTGTTCAGATAGAACTTTGCTCACGATTATAAATGACAAATATCGTAAAAATGAAAATTGAATAAAATAGTTTTAAGAGATTGTTAAAAAATGTCCGTGAATGAATTGGTTAGGGTAGTTCAGTTGGTAGATTGGCACTCCCGAATAGATTTTTTTACCAAATATTATACTTTATTTCTTTTTGTATATTCTTTTAGTAATGTCAATAATATACTGTCAATAATTTATTTGTTTTCAATTGAAGGGTTTTTTTTTCTGCCTTCGGTTTTTTGCTTACTCGACAGCATAAAATTATTCAAAATTTACATCAACATTTTTTTGTTTGTAACACATTTTTTCTTAACTTGTAAAATGTTCTTAATTGCATTTACAGCAGCTTCTGATGCTTTTGTAATCAGGCTGTAAAATACCTACCAAAATATAAGCCGCAGTGAAACTTCAATACCGTTTGGTTTTTGTTATTCAATTTTCTTCATCTGTATGCAATATCTATCGCCTATCTTTAATCTTTAAAATTATAGTTTTTTTTGTATCCTTATGCAAACACACAGGTAAGACACGGCGCTTAGCGAATGTTCAATGTTAATTCTTTAGAACAAGCAATTAGCCTAGCTAGGAACTAATATCGTCCGAACAAAACATAATTATAATAATAATAATATTCGGATAATTTGTATAGCGCCGTTTTTTGTGAAAAATCACCTCAAGGGCGCTGATGATAATGGTACATGCACACATTTTAAAATATATCAATTATTATAACAAATGTACTTTTATGTTATTTTTCTTATAAATTGTCTGTAACCATGTAACAAATAAATAAAAAAGAAAAATTATGAATTAACAAAACTGTAAGATTTACACTATTTGCAATTAAATGTAACTTGCATTTATTATTACCATCAGAATCATTTATACGTAGTCAATATTAATTGCATCGATATTTTATAAAAATACACGTGAAGAAAATAAACCCAATAATCTCATTTTCTCGTGAGTGAGTGAGTTCCTTGAGATTTGGGTTTATGGGATTTAGTTTTATCGGAAAGATAATCATTCGGGAGGTTAGCTGTCGGAGGTGGTCTGTCACAATATTGACGCAAACACATTGTTTCCATTTTGTCTCAATCTCATCTATTCTGATTATGTATCTCTGAAATAATAAAAAAAATCTAATTAAATTATACGATTCGTTTTTCAAAATTGTGTTATTTAATGTTTGTGCGGGCTTCTCATGACTATGCAGGCAATACCATATTAAGTACGCACTTAAGCAGGTTTTCCGGGTAACGTTTCGGGCTAGGGTATGATTTATGGCCTCAAGTGACTTCACGCCTCTCAGGCACCCTTATAAATGGTAAAAGCTACACGGAGAAAATTATGTCGTGAAAAAATGCACGATTAAATTTTCCTTCCGGACTAATTTCGCTATTTTTCAACGTGACGTAACAAAAAGTGTTAACGCAAAAGTAAAGCCGAAAAAATAAAAGAACATTTTTAAAGAGCAGTCAAATAAGTTATGAAGATTGAAGACGTTAAGAAGCCAATGGTAATCTCAACTGTAAAAAAGAAATCTGATTCTTAAATTCAGGCTGAAGTTAGTACAAGTTTTGAATATAAGAAACATGATGTTGAATTTTTACCACAGTGACAACATTGTTTTTTTACTAAGGTTGAAGAAGGGAAGCCTATACTACGATTTAATGCAACTGGATATTTGTAGACCAGAATCCAATAATGGTATTCCCAGATTTATTCCACCTCTCTGGTTATGACATTTGGGCGTTACATGAAACACTGTCCGCCCTGATGACTGGTGACTGATGGCTGTGGTTGACTATCACAACACCGATACCGAAATGAATGCGTCTTTATAAAATAATGCCATAAAAAAAATATTATGCAAGAAGGACATTTTTGTTCCTTTTTATTCTGAAATCGATCTCCCATTGCAATGAATCTGTGACCCGATGCCATGAAGATTGACAACGCAATTTATTTAAAGAAACCATAAAAGCATTTGCCACTAGTTATATTTTATTACGAGTACTTAAAATGTTTTTCTTTGCCAATATTTTATTTGTTCATCGCTGTTTGTATATCATGCATCCTTAAAATCTTACCTAATTTTTACAATAGTAAAATACTTCTATTTACTATTCGGCCTTTTTTCGTTTTTTTTTTACTGAACTATTTTAAATAGACAGTTAAATGAAGATTTCAACGTTCCTGTCAAGTAATGATAGGAATAATGATGCGAGCTGAAAATAGATAAGTTGACCTAAAAATTCGACACAGAAAAACTTATGGTAATTTCCTTTCACAGGAACTCACCTTCTTGCCGTTTCTTACATTTAGATGTCTGCTTTGTGGTTTAGATTTAAAATATTTATTTTTTTATTTATTTCATTAAATGTTTTACAAAATTATAAAATATGATACAATTTTTTATTTTAAATAACATATTATGACCTCCCAAACTAGGCATATGCCCGTATTATAGTACTACCTAATAACAAAATTAAAAATAGAAAGAAAAAAAATCCAGTTAAGTCTGGGGATGTCGTGATGGACCACAGCGGACACAACGTGATGGCAGAATCCGACTGGTGATAGAAATTATAAGAAGTATTTCAAATCACATCACCATTGGCATATTTTGAGTATAATAAAACAAGTTAACGATTATTTATCATTCTGGTACTAGATCTGTTGACTTAAACCATTAGATAAGAATGCTTCGCGTCAGTGAGCTTTCAATTATCAATCATTTCAATTAATATTTTTTTCTAGTTTGACAGTCGAACATAACAACACATTTTTTAAAAAATATTCATAAGTTATATTATTACATTGCTTATCTATATATTGTAGAAGACGTAGCACGACAAGTTTCATATTCTCCGAAACAGAGCAATGAGAATTATACTTAGGCGAAATAGATATTCAAAAGTAGCTAAAATGTCAGACGAACTAACTGCTGGCTAACAGTTAAACAGATGCTGACATTAAACACATTGATATTTATGCATAAAATAAGGAACAACTTGATACCAAAATATTTTTTTCCGACAAAATTATTTAGAACGTGGATATTCATAGACATAATACAAGGACGTGCGAAGAAATCTGACTACCAAAAAAGAATAAAAACAATACACAAAATAAAACACATTGGATAAAACTCACTCTTAAATTTCTTGAAAAATTTGGTACAACCAGGATATTGACAGAGCATCAATTTGTATACCTTGTTCAAGTCGGACAAGCGTATAATATATTCCGACTAGTTCTACCTAATTTTCTTTTGAACAGTACTTAAATTACATTAACCTTTTTTACTTTTTTGAATCTCTGAATATTTAGATTTGAAAGAATCATAGACCACCCTAGACAGCCAAAAAGATTGTTTGTATTTTGAAGAAAGAATTTCAATATTTTAAATACGTATTACTAGTTTTACCA
This sequence comes from Drusus annulatus, assembly GCA_022651775.1. Classification (NCBI taxonomy): domain Eukaryota; kingdom Metazoa; phylum Arthropoda; class Insecta; order Trichoptera; family Limnephilidae; genus Drusus; species Drusus annulatus. The sequence continues at coordinate 44,020 of JAGWCC010000522.1, read as the reverse complement.
AAAGTAAGGAATAATAGAGCTTACTTCGGGAACACGAACATGCCTACAATACACTTCATTCTGTTTATTACTTCATTAAACAGATCAAATCAATGTTTGATCGAAAAAAGCATTTCAGCAAATGCTATTTCACCAATAAATATGTAAATGATCTGAATCTAATAAGAAACTTTCCATTAGGGATGATTAATAATTAAAAATAATGTTTTATTTACGGTACTCCGCTTAGAATCATAAGAAACCTATTTTTAACAGCACTTTTGGATTATTCTATTTGAAACCCGGTAACATAGGATAAGGCGTAGGAAGGTTGACGTGGACATACGGCAAACAAAGAGTTGCTCAATTTATTTATTCGTTGAAGTTCCATTTACTTCTTAAACTATTTGCTTAGATAAATGTTGAAGTTTAAAACGTTGAATACCCAATTGAAAATGCCTAAACGTCTTTTGTTTGTCTCCTTCTCTTTGAGATTTCCTGCTTTAGGTACAGTCTCCCAAAGCGCTATTCCTGTTTTCATCTACGATTACCTATTTTATTTTAGGTTATAATTTAAAATGCCTACCTACCGCCATATTATGTGCACTTAGACAGTGACTACGAGTGTTTTATCATATTCTTTTTTCGTTCCTGAAGTATATGAAAAACTTGCTTCCTTTTGTGAAGGTATTTTGGAAAAACGTTAAGGGAATAAAAAATCAGTGTGTTTTACAAAAAAATTATGGTTGAAAAGAGAAATTTTACGGGAACACTGTTTTTCATGTATCCCCATTTATCGAGAAGGAATATTAACAGTATTCAAAGAATATGTAATAGAAAAATATACAAATAATAAAAAGAATGAATTGGTACTGAGATTCAAACACGGAATATCTACTCTATCCAGGATATTCTCCAGATCGTTCTACAGTAACATAGAAAGTTGCCGTTCTGTTACCGTCCAGATAGATAAAATATCATCCACCTACCGTTTCCAGATATGAAAATATTTAAGAATGGTGAATTACAATTACCTTATATTAAGTTATCCATAAAAACATCTGCCAATAGTGAACAAGTTGGTGCACCCATTGATAGACCCCCATTTTTTGGTAAATACAATTCTTCACCGTGATCTATAGTGAATACCGCACAAGAGATTCAACTTCTCCCAACCGTCTAGAGCCAGTGATACTATGGCATCCCCAAGTGGGGTATGTTGTGAGACGGAAGGAGAAGGAGATGGGAAAGATGAAGGTTGGGAAGTACCTATCTATTCAGATCTGGTCACCAAACACGGCTAAAGCAATTTCAAGCAACGTTTCAAATCTGAATGGTGGTCTTTTACCAGGGTGATAATTAAAAGTATCTACCACTCTGGAACGTGCCGCAAACATACTATATATTATTTTATATAAATTTAATGTTATTTATTGTTATGACACATATTAATGAAGTAAAAATCATTTGCGCACGCCGGGTTCAAACCCGCGACCTCTGGATTCGTAGTCGAGCGTCTTACCACTCGACCACGCGGGCCGTCAACATAATAATAAAGAGAAAAAAAAAAAGAGAAAAAAATCCCTAAATAATATATCCAGTATAATAAATAATTACATCTCTTGACATCCATCCCTTTTCACTACATTGACTTCCCACTCCAACAATATGTCTGTCAGTACATAATGTTCTGTTTGATGTTAGTTTTAATATTGTCCCAAAAATTTGAGGGCGCCGAAACCGTTCTACATTTATTATAAAAACACTCATAGATGTGTTGAGTAAAATTTCAAATTGAAATTTTTTTTTTATTAAATCCAAACTTGCAATAAAGTACCTAGGTATAATATATTACAACAGGCAATTATTTTTATTCTGTGTTTGAAGTGGTTAGATTTTTTTTTGGCGAGTCGAATAACGTCCAGTGTCAATTTTGTAGTGAAAAACCTTCCTATCAGGGTATAGAGCCATGGTAATGTAGTAGTTGTTGAAGGCCTACAACCTTTCGTGTTGTAGAACTACAATGCCCTTGGTGGCATTTCAAGTACTTTACCGGCAATAGAAAGTTTTAACAATCAACCAGAGCCAATTGTTTACTTCGACGTTTCCTGCTTTCCTGGGACCGGAGCATGCTAATAGAACTTGGCAGAGCCTACCTTCATTAAACTTTATCGATATGTCGTAATTGATTTTCTAGAAGTTCATAATTAGTTACAATAGTATTGTATTACGATTCATGACGATTTGAATAGATACAATTTTGTTTCGATGGCTGTTCTGAATATTGCTCCAAAATCAAATACATAATACCTAGTTCAGAAAATAGTTTTGTTGTTTTTTTTTTAAATCAATTATTTATTCATTTACTACACACAATAGTAGATAATACAAAACAGAGATAATACCTTATATGATTATAAAGTGTTGTACTAATTTATATTTTTTTATATGAATTTTTATTATAAAGATGTACCCTCATATCAAGAAAGGAGTGTGAAAAGACCATATGATGTGAATGCGAATGGAAGAAAAAGTCGGGGACGCCTAAGGAAGAAATGGCACAATCAAGTAAATCAAATACTCTAAAAAGGCCATGTGAAGAGTCAGAATAACAGAAGAGTATGTATGAGACGATGTATGAATGTGAATGAAGCAAGGAGTGTGTGCCAAGACAGAGTTGTATGGCGATCCGTCCTCTCTGCCTACCTCCGCGGAGAAACGGCGTTATGGTTAGTTAGTTAGTTTTTAGTAAGTTAGTTAGTTACCTTCATAAAAAAACTGTGCTTGTGTGTATGGTTGGTGTTAAGGATTTATTTACTAAAAAACTATTAAATGATTTTTTCAAATATTTATTTTAAGTTTTCATTTTTCCATTGTACTCGTTTGTATTTTTTAATTGTACTTTGATTTCTTTGAGATCATCAATCTTATTGTTTCCGGTAAACTATTAAAGAATTTAATTATTAGTTATTTGTAACTTTACTGACCTATTATTTTTTTACATATCGGAATAGGTAAAGTGCATTTTCGCCTCAGATTTTTTTGTATTTTTAAATGGTGCAGTTTTTTTTATATATTTGTAATGATGCATACTACAAAAAAGAGTATTTGATTTTCTTTACTTCGAATAAAAGTTCTGAATTATAAAAAATGTTTTTTTAAGATTATTTTAATTATTATTTTTTGTACGATGTAAGGGTTTGTGTATTAATTTTATTAGTGCCGCCCCATTATTTTGTGCTATATTGAATTATACAAAGTGGGTCATTCTTAGTTATTATTCATTAAGAATATACCTCAACAAACAGCTAAAGATGTATAAGTAAATACTGTCGTAATTAAACAAAAACTTCTTAGAAGCTTGGTATGTTTTTCTTTTAAATTTCGTTTAAAAATAATAGTATTTTTAGATCGATTATGTGTACCTACGTTTTTTAAGTTTGAAACTGAGTTCCAAATCAGTATTCTTCGAGTGTTTCATATCAAATACAAATTTATGCAATATTGTGCAGCTGACGTGACTTATTCAGTGTTCATGGGGGTGTGAATTTGTCACGTGTGCCGTCATGTTCCGGAACATAGGATATCAAAATCAAAAGATACGCATGGACGTGGGCCAAAATATCAGAGATCAAATTTCCCAAGGGTTGAATGACGAAATCGCGAATACCTAACATCCCGAAAACCTAAATTCGAAAATCGTATTTTTGAAAGATGCAATCTCGAAAGTTAAAACAAATTAACTATACAAGATAGTTTTATTTTAAAATGTCTACTACTTATGTCTTCAGTGCTTTGTACTTTAACGAACGGATGAGGAGGCACCCACAAAGTGAATTTATTTTAATTTGATCGTTTCGTTTCCTGTTAAAATAGTAATAGTAAATTTCGGTTTTTGAAATACTATCCGGCAAATTAACAAGGAAACTTGAATGTATTTTAGGCATTAAAATTCTCGGAATCAAGCTTCTACTAGCATTTTCTCTAAATCCTTCACAGAGATCTAAAGTAAAAAGTTTTGGATGAATTGAAAGAAAGGTGAATGCAGGAAACTCCATTCATGGAGGAGTAAACGCTGTTGGCACAAAAAAATCCAAATAAATTAAGCAAGCAGTTCGCAATAGAGGGCTTATACCAACTTTGATGTGTAGCAGTGAAGCATGGATCTCGAAGAGGAAGGATGAAAGTAGACTGAATGCTGTGGATATGAAATTCCAATGCGTGTGTGCGTTAAAATCATGTGTGACCATGTTTAAAATGTGGATATCTGAAAAGAATGCAAGGTTGATTCAAGCGTAATGAATAAGAAAGGAACACTTAAATGGTTTGGGCATTTAGAGCGAATGAACGAAGAAAGGAGTGTGAAAAGAATATATGATGCGAAAATGAACGGAAAAAGAAGTCGGGGACGCCCGAGGAAGACATGGCACGATCAAATCAATCAAATACTGGAATCGGATCTTGTGAAGAGTCAGAATAACAGAAGAGTATGTATTAGACGATGTATGAACGCTAATGAAGCAAGGAGTGTTTGCCAAGACAGATTTCTATGGCAATCCGTCTTCTCTGCCTACCTTTGCGGGGAAAACGACGTGATGGTTAGTTAGTTAGTTAGTTTTGAAGATGGTTTCCCTAAATATTTTTATCATTTTTCCTGTTGGTTCAAATTTGTACATACCCAGCAAAAACATCATACATTATGTGTGTTGGAAATTTCCATGTGCTTTTATTTTATTCGTTACGTATTGTTAGCATACTTGTTGAGATTTTTTCATTTTAAGTGACAGTCGAGTGATTCTGTCAGAACAGACACATTTTCGTTATTTCATTTTTCTTTTCTCTTCCATTCATCATCAGCTAGACCTTTTCGTCGCGAAAACAATCTGACAATCAAATTGTCCAACAAGCAAAGCCTGCATTACTTATTCATACTTATATAATCTGAATATCGTGTTCAGTAACTCAGCAACTCAACTCTGTAAATATTAAGGAAGTCAACAAATTTTTTTTTATCAGAAAATATATTTTACAATTTGTCAAGGATTGTTGTGAAGTAAAGATTCCTTGAAAAGTTGTAAAAAGATACTCTGTAAAATTATATCTTTACAAAGGCGTAATTTTCTTGTGGATCAAAATAATCAAATATCTTTAACAATCATCATTTTGATTACGATACAATGCAATTAAATACTACTCATCAGAGTCATACAATTGTATTGGTATTTAGTTATAAAATTATGATTAAAGCTAATTTTATCACTGCTCGTAAGAAAATCATGAGATCTTTAAAGCGAATGCACTTACAAATAAGATACATATTCGTATACATGACGCAGAAGTGTATGGTTGGAGTCGAGGACGTCAGAGAAGACGTTACACAATCAATGAACCAAATATAGTAATATTTACAATACGTGTGTTTAAGGAATAAGTTTGGCATTATATCCTCTCCGCCTACTGCTGCAAGAAATGGCGTGATGTATAAGTTAGCTAATCTGTAATACAAACCGCTTTCTTATCTGATTACCGCGCAAGGGTCCAACTTTTGGGAGCCAGTAGGGCCAATGGGTCTCCAGTTTGAAGTTTATTGTAAGGTTACGTATTGTGGGGAGGGAAGGAGATGAGAGAGATAAACGTTGGTAAATACCTGGCAATTCAAATCTGGCCATTTTATGTCAAGTTTTTGTTCTGAATGGTCTTTTATCAAGGCAATATTGAGAGTATTAACGTGGTTCAAATAAATTACATGAGAAATATTCAAATAAAAAACGATTTGTTTGCTCACGGACGCATACGAGTTCGTGACCTCATTAGTCAAAGAGCCTACCGCTCTTCTACAGAGATATTCGTGCGTGATTTCACTATTGCACGCTTTAATCAACTTTGAATCACCTAGTTCAGTTATCATCCTGAGTTAAGGTTACCAATGTATAGCCAGTTACCACGTAACAAAAACCGCATGTTACATACTGTTGAATCCGAAACTGCGATAAAACACCGAATTCAGATGAATTTGGAAAATAGTGAACTGTAAAACGATAAACTTTACTACTTGAGAAAAGTGTCTAATTATGGACGTGGAGAGATTATCAAATGAAAGAAAAGGGAACCAATTCACTCACCGATGAAATTAAAGCTCTTGATTATTCTTACACATTGTATTGTTAACGAACACCACAGCAAAAAACACGCTTTATTTAATATTACTTGAAGAATAACAGCAAACCTGATATTTTTGGTTCCTTCTGCTTGGCAACCTCATTTACATACAAATATTGTGACGACGCGAACTGAAGGTGCAAACAATGTTCTTGCCAACACATTTTGCTGCCTGAATGCGGCACACTGAACTTGCTTCCTAGCTACAGTGATAATTCTACTTCGGTGGATGGGTACCTGACCCTTTAATTTTAGAGAAAGGGTTAGTAGCTAGTGAAAATACAGATAATATTATGTGTACACGGTTGAGGTTATATCAGGTAAACAGAGCACCCCTGAATAGATTATCTATGTAAATCTGGGATAATTTATTAGAGTGGGGTGCTTTGTTTGAAACAACACTTGAGCGTTATGGAAGTTAAAATACATTATTTCTTGGTTCTGGTGTCATAGGATAAAAGAAGAAAGTCCTTAGGCATAGGTATGGTGATAGTAAATTTATTTATGTGATGTCTTTTTTAGTTAGCTGTGAAAAGCTTCTTCTAAAAAAATGATACTTGAATCGTTAAATCTGAATGAATTTATGACGTGCAAGTGTTTAGGAGAATAAGTCAAAGACGCCCTAGAAACACATAGCACCAAGCAAATCGATAACTTGAACCATATCATGTCAAGAATAGAAAAAACAAACGAGTGTGTATAAGACGATGTACAAATTTGAATGAAGCAATCTTAATTAACAGAGAATGTATGACATTCAATTGGATCAAAGAAGAAGTTAAGGATGCCCTATAAAAATATAACACCAATAAGCAAATCAAATATTTAATTTGGTTATTGGTGTATTATATATTTGTTATTATTTTTTTATTATTTCAACGAATCCAGAGGTCGCGGGTTCAAATCCGGCGTGCGCAAATATATGTTATTCAATTAATATGTGTCATATCGCCCTGGTGAAAGACCACCATTCAGAATCGAAACGTTGCTTGAAATGGCTTTTCCAGTGTTTGGTGACCAGATCTGAATAGCCAGGTACTTCCCAACCTCCCTCTTCTCCGTCTCCTTTCCCTCCACACTACCTTTAACCTCACAACGCACCGCAATTAGGGATGACATAGTTTTACTGGCTCTACGCTGTTGAAAGCAGTTGGGACTCTTATGCGCTTTTGACTATTAAAAATAAAATAAAAACTTGACTTAGATCATGTCAATAGCAGTAACAGCAGAAGAGTACGCATAAGACGATGCATTACTTTGAATGAACCGAGGAGTGTATGGTATTAGAGAATCGTGTGGCGTTCCATCCATTCTGCGCCATTCACCTTTATGGAAATGGGGTGAAATCGTTAAATCCTCGTCAAATGTCTTCACAACTACTTAGTTAGCTTAACTGACAAAATAGACATCAAAAAGCTTTAATCAACATCAAAGGTATCTCTAGATTTATTTATACCTTTATGTTATTGTTCGGCGCAATAAAAACGGTTTGCTTCTAATGGCCCGCGGTTAGTGCCCGGTCAGAGCGAGGTCACGAAAGTTGAAGGCTTCCTTTGACACCTTTATTTTTTGAGCTTTCGCCAGAATAAAGCAAGTCTGGAACGCGCAATATTTCATCTGTACCCTTAAAATGGCTGACAGCCCTTTAATCCATCAAAATTGAAGTTATTTATCTCCTGTAATTGCCAGGCGTTTGTGATACGCCCAATTTATCAAGTATCTCTTTATGGAGTGACCCTTAGGAGTGATACATTGTGCCGTGTCACGGATTCTACCATTCATCACCCGATACATCACAGCCCGCAGCGCGTTACGTCCAAATCCATCTACGGTCAAGTTTTCACGTAAATCGTGTGCCATTAGCCGAAACCAAATCTCCGCCGTGCACGTGTACGACACATAGGTACGCATACACCAATGTGGGGGTGTTTTGAAGTGGACATTTTCCCTGCTGAAGTTTGTTTGTAACTTTGTACTTTGTTTTTGTGTTAAGATTTATGTAATTAGCATAGCCTTCTTTAGTATCTCTGTAGCGCAGATATTTGTGCATTTTATTTTAAGTCATTAGATTACGAGTTTATTAACTGTGCAGATGATTTGACACATATTGAGGGTATTTTAACTCACGAACACTGCAAAATAAATTAAATTAATATTATAAATAAACGCATGACCACCTTTCAATAAATTACAACTATGATAAATTAGAAATAACTTTAAAGCGTTAATGATAATGTTTTTTTTTTTAATAATATCAATAATCTTAAACACAAATATGAAATAGAACAATCCAGAAAACAAAAAGACAATAGTCACAACCGAGAATCTAACTCGTATCTTGTACATCCGGGAGCAACGCCTTAGCCAATTCGAACATTAGGACCTTATTAGAAAGTGACATTTTAAACGACCTCATATTTTCATTGAAAATTATGAATATTATTTTTGATTTCTTCCGATGTTTGCCAATCATCTTTGTAATAGATTCAAAGCTCAACCTGAGTTCATTGAATACCTAGATGATGTCTTGGATGAATATTTTTTTTTTAAATACGAAAGAACTTATAATATATTACTTTTAAACGTTAATTTGGAAAGAAAAAAGAAAGATAAAAAATATTTTTTTTGTGAGAATTGAGTTTGTGAAAAGTTTTCGTTTGGTATGGTAACACTTGTCCAAATGTTTTATGTATGCTTTAAATTTTCACGATTTACATGTTTGGTGTTTTGGGGTAGGAACTCTTTTGACCTAGTAAAAAGGTTCACCCGTGGTAGCTTCGCCTATGTTCAATGAGTTATTGGTTTAAAAACTGTTTAAAATAAATAAATAGAAAACGACATGAAAATATTTACGCAGAGATTCTTACATAACAATGATTTATTCAACTTCTTCGAATATTATTGGGTTTTTGTAGTCCTGTTAGTGTCGAAGACCGAGTTTTTTCAGTCAAATATACTTACGACAGCCATATTTTTTAAAATATAATAAATAACTTGCTCTTTCTAGCATATGAAATAAAGGATATTGTGTCTGGAACCAGTGGTGGCTCGTGACTTTTGAGTGTGGTAGAGTGTTAAGATAAGAAAAATACGACTTTATTGATGCTGTTGTAGTTGGAAATGTTTTTTTTTTCAAAATTTTAATTTTTTATATGAGGATTTTCAGGTTTTTTCAGTGTTGGTGGCGCACTGCATGGCTTGCTGAAAAATCTTCATACTAAAAATGAAATTAAAAAAAAAAAAACATTTTCGGCTACAACAGCATCAATAATAACGTTTTCTTCAATCTTAGCACTCTAACACACTAAAAAGTCACGAGCCGTCACTGTCTGGAACTGGAGCCAGCACTACAACATCTTAAAATAAACCTTAGTTTAAGTCATTGAAAGACATACTTAGAGTATCTTAAAGTATTTTTTAACAAAGTCATCAGCTTATTTAACACTGCCCATACCATAATATAACACGAATGTGTTTTATATTTAATATGTTAATTTATTTTAATATCATTTGTGAACAAATACATTTTCTGCCCACAACCCTCCCACAACGAAAAACTCTAACAATAGACAGTTTTGTAAAAAATAAGATGCAGATTTTTTTCAAACACATGTTAAATATCACAACCGATCAATTTTCATAAGTACATCCTTATTTCATATAAATATATCACTTCTCATAATAAAATAATATTTTTAAAAAGTCAGTACTTGTCAATATATTAATAATCTTTTGATGTTTTCATGGTAGCATAATGCGCTGCCGGAAACCATCAAAATTATGCCTATCAATAGATTTAAAAAAGCCTGTAAAAATTATTTAAAATGCATGTAAATCAAAATAATAAGTACTGTTTAAGTTAAAATATTATTAGTCAAAAAGAAAATGAAATAATTAGATACTTGTAAACTTAAATGTACAAAGTAACTAATATAAAAATAAAAATAAATTAAAAAATAAACAGATAGAAATTTCAGCAGTAGATACTATTTTGTGATGTTTTTTTTACCGAAATCACCTTGTTTTAATATCTTAACCTGCAATTACTTAGGTAATCTATTCTGGGCGCTATGTTTGCTTAAAATTACGAAAAAACTGAGTGGATAAATGCGTCGAATTCCCAACCAGGCATCGTGGGTTCAATTCCTCTGCTGGCTAAGCCCTCTATCATGTCACGAACCACATTTTCCGCTTACTATGATGTTAGTAGGAGTTTTTAAAATATTTTCAAGTTATTCTTAGCCCAGGAATTCTTTTTTTTTCTTTTGGCATGTATATTTTTTTATATTTTTTTCCTAGCTACGACTTTTCTTAAAATAATGGGTTAGAGGGACACTTTTACCATAAAGTGTATCGTTAGGCAAGTTTAATGTGCCACTTAATTAAATTTTGCATTAAAAATGTGTTGCAAGCAATTCGCTGCACCTCTTGTTTATATTGACGCATTTTTCGTATGAAAATAATGATGTCACAAAATATGTGGCAAATTACAAGTCGTTGACACTCGTGAGGGTTTCAGTGTATGAGGTTGAATATTTAAAAAAAAACCTGCATGCGAGTTTCGCGAGTTAACCGTATGAACAGATAAACGTCCATCCTCTAAAAGTACTCAAGTACCTAGCTGGCACCCATGCCGTTTTTAGTCTATTTTTTTTTATGGTTAAATGAAATAACTCTTTTCGCTTTAAAATTTATAACAGAGTTGCTGACACATATGAAAATGATCCAACGCAAGCGTTTTTCGAGCTATAGGCTTAGTTACATTTTATTTTTATTTTAATGTTTATAATAAATGTGTAAAAATATATGTATGAAATAACTTTCAATAAAGTCATATAGATGTTTAATAGCTGTTTAATACATCTATTAAAAACAAAGTTTACTTTATTGGAAGAATTGAGGAACCGGTTCTATTTAATACATTAAGTACAAAATAACGTTGGGAAACTAAAAGACAATATATTTTGACCTGTAAAGCAAGTTATAGAGACTTTTTTTCATCATATATGCATATATATATTAGATTTAAAAAAATAAATTTATAATATTGCCTTAAAACGAGTTATAGAAATATTTATCTATTTTTTAAAATAACTTTGTATGACACCAAATTTTTTATTTTATTTTTTATAACCCACCGCTTTCGCTTAGCCTAAGCATCATCATGGTACAAAATTAAATAAAATAAAAAATAAATAGTGTGTGGTTATATTTAGTCATACATACAGAGGGAGAGTACAATATAAAATAAAATAAGAGAACAGTAATAAAACAAAAGAATAACATATAAATTATATCAAAGGAACAACGAGAAAGAGACAGATAATATGAAATAAAAGTGGCAAAACGTCAACTGAGAAGGTGACAAAATAATAATGAGGAATTTAATGAGTTTACGAGAAAAATACCAATAAATGACAAAATATGGGACTACTGGACAAATTTAACTGATTATTAAGAATACTACTATTAATTTGAATGGCTTTTTTATGTTTAGTGCTTCTTAATTATTTAATCTGTTGCCATGAACATTTTTATGGAGAATTTGAGCACTTTTATTGAAGGTATGATTTTTTTTTTTTCAGTTTAATTTTGTACCCTGATGATGGTTAGGCTAAGCGAAACCGGTCGGTCATAAAAAATTAAATAATATCTTTGATCTTATACAAAATTATTATTTCATTTTTAATCTATTTAAGACAGTATGAAAATATCTTTCGTCGTCGAGATATTTCAAGGTAGGACATATCCAGAGTCCCAATCTTTGCCGGAATTTACCGCCCTTGTTAATATTTCCAAGCTAATCTTCGGTGTACTTAAAAGTTTAGAAAATACTTCTCTGGGTCGCAAAAGCTTTTTGTTTAAATTTTATTCAGTCGGGTTCCTACAAAGACCGAATACCTTTATACGAGATCATTATTAAATTCTCCTCGAAACGTTTTTTGCTTCGTTAGAAGGATTATATCAAGCAATATATCTATCCACCATATAATAAAGCAAAAAATTTAACAAAGTTTTCTGGGTTCTCGAATTAAGTTTTCTGTATTCTTAAATGCTTCAATCCCAAATGTATAATCAAAAGTTATCAAGAAATATCTCACATTGAAATTGACAGTAATTGTTTATTATTGAGCATTTACTAAAAAATGTTTATTGGAGATTAGCATTTATTAAGAAGTTTCGATATTGAAACATATAATGAATGTTATAATTCACTGCCGGAAACCATTAAAATTTTGTCAATTAATAAATTTAAAATATAATACATGAGTAAAATCAAGTAGTACTTGTATATAAGTTATAATATTATCATTAGGTCAAAAAGAATATGAATTATAATTAGATAGTTTGTAAACTATCAATAGTAAGTAAGTAACTAATATAAAATAAATAAAACAAAAAAACTAAACAATGGTTGGGTAAATGTCATTGGAATTCTATGTATGAACTGAAATGTTGAGGGTTAAGGTGAGGCAATTTATTTATAGAAAAACGTTGCTTGTTCTATGCTGATTCTGCAGTGTTTTTACTGTATGGCTCGTGTATAGAGTTAATGAAGGCTGAAGGCACGATGGTTTATTGATAGATGCAATCAAGTCCAAAGTAAATGAAAAAGAAGAGAACCGAAATAAAGATGGACCATCTGAATGGTTGTTTGTGTGTGTTCTAAAGAATTTGTTCGGAATAGACGGGAAGATTGATAAGGGCTTTGACAAAATGGTGAATGCAGGAAATTCAATTAATGGCGGATCGAATGCAATAATCACTAAAAAGGCGTTCAAAGGAAACTAAGGGTAACACTCACAATCAGGTTAGTGCACAATGCGCCTAATGAATGGCAATGAGTCGTAGAATTTGGAGAGAAATGTCGAAAGTAGACTAAAGCGGGATAAATGTGATCCATGAGTTATGTCCGAGTATTACCGAATTCGTAATGGAGAATGGGGACTTCCTAAAACATTACAACCTCCGTGGCTGAGCAGTTAATATTCTTGTCTTCTGATCCAAAGGTCACACGTTTGAAACCCGACGTGCGCAAATAATTGTTTTCAACTCGTGTTTGTTATTTAATATATACTCATATAATGAATATTATGTGATCTACGTTATATTTACGGCATGTTCCAGAGTGGTAGACACTCTCAGTATAGTCTTGGCGAAAGACCACCGATCAGAATCGTTACTTGAAATGGCTTTAGCCTTATTAAGTGACCATATCTGAATAGCCCGGTATCTGCCAACTTTCCTTTTCACCAATCTCCACTATTTTTATCTTCATAACATACCTCATTTGTCATAGTCCAACTTGATTCGGGCAATTGGTACTCAAAAAAATACAAGGCCCGGATTTAAGCTTTGTGAACAACATTAAGAAAAGGACGCTTAGATGGAGTGGCCATATAAATTAGTCGTAGGGAGGAAAAATAATGAGTGAGAGAATGGATGATCAGGAAAATATGTGACGCAATCAGAGTCAAAATAACAGAAGAGTACATTTTTTTTTGTTTTTCAAGAAAAACAAACATTCTCTGGTTACGAATAACCTGACAATATTTGAAAAACTTCTACTACCATCATAATAAGCGTTAAAAAATGATTCTTGTGCAAAAATAGAGGACTTAGCCATCAGAAGAATTGAACCCACGACCCCCGGGTGGGAATCGGACGCGTTTCACTCAGCTACCGACCGGTCGAAATTTGAAAAAAGTTTCCAAGGCAGAGTTGTCTGGCTTTGAATCCTGTCTACCTACCTCGGTGGATTAGTAGTTAGTTACTTAAGTTTTAAAATATTTTCAAAGTCTCATGAATAGATCACATCACTAACGTAAAAGTACAAAGTAGAGTTTGATTGGCTTAATGCCTGGAAAAATCCTAACGGAAAAATATATTTTTCGAAAGGAAACAAAAAAGTATATACTATCAAAAAAAGTAAGTATTACGTGTAGCTAATTTAAAATACATAGTCTAGGTTTTTTTTACTTTCCTTCGCAGGGTTTGTGACTGCGTTATCTTTTGTTCTCGCGTCATTACATACAAGAGGCAAAAAAAAACCTATCACCTCCTATTTTTGCGACATGTTCCTAAAATTTTATTTTGCATGTAAACTTTGCTCATCCACCCGAATAGCGTCATAATCCTATTTTCAATACACAAAAAATGGACATTTCGGGGGTGGTTGACGTAGGTAACCCACAGAGAGAATAACGTTAAATACGTTCAAGAGGAATAGTACAATAACTTTACCTGTGAAATATCCCTCGGAAAAACTGATGGCAGAATGTTATCAACACTAAATCAAAATTCGGGTCAGTAAAATGATATTTCGCTCTCAATTTTTTTTTTTCAGTAAGTGAAATATTTGACATATTGAATTAAAAATACATATTTTTTCGCAGAAAGCAATCACTTTGTGGTTAGACATTATTAAAGAAATTTTAAAAATGCTTGACCATGGATATTATTTTAATTTTTATGGCCGACCGGTTTCGCTTAGCCTAAGCATCATAAGTTTAAATTTTTACACTGATGATGCTTATTCTAAGCGAAACCGGTCGGTTATAAAAATTAAAATAATATCCGTGGTCTTATACAAAGTTATTTTTTCATTTCTTTAAAAATATATGTATTCTAAAACGTATGTAAGCACTCACACTGGTTTAAGATATGAAAAATAACTTTAAATTTACAACCAATAATTATTGATTTGCTTTAATACCACTTAAATTCGCTGGCGGCTCAAATCATTTTAGTGTTTTTTTTACTGACGTCTTGAATTATTTTAACTCTCATATGATTGAAGAAAATTACACTTGTTTTTAATCGATATGAAGGTTTCTTTTACAGTATATCATTTGCTGAAGTTTGCTGGGCCACTTTTATGACGGAATATATTTCGACACAGTTCAAGACTTCATACAGTTCAATTCATCAAGCAGTAATTAGAAAAATCTTCCAGCACCATCTTTTCTTGGGGTTTTTAATTAAATAGGTGATTAAAAATAGTATTAAGGAAATAGATAATGTACTTTGAACCCAACAGTACATCATATTTTTCATTTAAAATGATTAATAAATATGGATAAGCTTAAAAAAAACATATAAAACACATGAGGGTACCCGGATACTCTATCTGTCATCAGAAGTAATTAGCTACTTGTAAACTTGAATGTATAAAGTAACTAATATAAAATAAATAAAACTGAATTTTTTTTTAAATAACGAAGTTGTTAATTATACTTATTCGTTTTCCGCTAACATGCCACCCTCCACATATCTAACGGTTATGTCCAATTGTTCATTTTCACTACTGTGGAAAAGTCAGGAAGTTTCAGCCGGTTAGACTTACTGGAACATTAAAAAATCTATGTTGAAAATCAAAGAGGGTACCCGGATACCTTTTTTAGTCCATAAAGGTTTTTTCCAAAGCTCCATAACTTATAATGGGAATGATTTTGTGGGCTGTAATAGTGATTTTTACATGAATATTCAAGACAGAAAAACAAAAATCGTATCGCCAGAGCTTACACTCTTCGAGTGATTTTTTTTCTGCATCTCTCGTTTAAATTTATGATTGTTTACCTTTCTTACTTACATTAAATCTATTCTTTCGAGATATTTCACATAGAATTTTACTATAGTTCTTATAAATAATTTTATTTTCAAGTACAGGCAGCATCAATGAAAAAAATAGATGTAAAAACGTCCTGGAAACTAAATAAAGTATGCATCTTATGGCCATCCATACTTGCTTAAGATTTTTGGAGATTTTTCTTCTTCCGACCCATTTATTCACTGATATATAAGTCTATTGCTTTTACTTCGCCCGTAATATAAAGTAAGCCGCAAAAGAAAAATTCCCCCCATTGTCGTGACAACGCGACATAATGTATCAATGGTGACAAGAAAATAAGACGAATGCTTTTTTCCTGCCCAATTCACGGGGCGAAATACTGCGCAAGACACGATTCTCCAGAGGAGTTCTTTTCAGGCAATACGTTTTATTTGACAACGATCGTAAATTGGCTTTTTGAATAATTACCGTTGAAATGTTTAAAAAAATATATTTGCATAAAATATTACATTACAGAAATAGTTAATGACACAACATGTATTTGTCGCCCACTGGTTTAATTTATATGTAAATTTCGGATAATATACTGCCCTGTTGAAACCTCTTAGACGTATAAGAAAAGATCTTTGCCTAGGAATAAACTCATTTTAGGCAGTACATCATAATAAAATAATATATTATATTTATATAAACATCGTAATGTATCGAATGGTACATGAAAATCAATAAAATGTGAATTTACGAAAATACAAAAAAAAAAAAAAAAAAACAACCTTTTAATAATATCAATAGTTCTGTCAGATATTCCTTTTTTTTTATTCTTTAAATTAAAGGCTTAAGTCAAAAATCTATTTTTGAGGGGGTAAAACTTACTATTTATTAAAAATTTTATTTTTTTAATTGTGGAAATCAAGTACCGGAAATGAAATTAAAATAAGTTTGGGATTAGTGCTTTCGGGTACGTTATTTAAGATAAGATTTATATCACAGATTTGATAAAAGATTAACATGATTTCATAATACAAAATTTTTAACCTTATTTCACTATTTTTGAGACCTAACCGGTTTCATCAATAAGCATTTTCAGACTGGTACAATGTTAGTTAAACTGTGGTATATATATATAAATATAAATATATATATTGTACCGGACGTATCCAGGCACATAAGTAAACTGTATAAGTGGCGGTCCCAATCTACGAAACGCTTCGAGGTGTCAATCTCGCTGTATGCGAGACGACTGGGGGTGACTACTGGTATTCTCCTTTTCCTTTGACGGTGCGGCGGGTCTGGTCCAGAGTGAGATGTAGGTCAGGCGGCTCAGGGTAGGCAGGCGGTGCTCAATAAAAAGGCAGGAGTCAGTTGATGGCTCGGGAGAAAAGCGAGGTCAAGGTAGATACGAGCAAAGTGAAGGTTTCTCGATGTCTATTTTTTCTTACTAACCGAGCACCAAACAATTATCAAATCACTTCGTATTTTTCACCTCGTTTTTTTGTTTTATTTTTTATTTCATTGAATTAATTTTATTTTTTTGCCTACTCGCTTCATCACTATTTTCGGAAGATCTACCATTTAAAAAAATAAATTCTAATTACAAATTGAAGTGAACATATTACGAAAATAGCGATAAATCTTGTAGCAAAAACAAAGAGTTGAAATAAAAAATAAACTAAAAATCTAAATAAATTGAATAATAGTTATATTCGTAAAAAGCATTAACTTTGTGGCTTGTCATATTTATAAATAGAACACATATACTTTGTTTTTAACCACTTTTATATTTAATATTTTGTCTACCGGTTTCGGAAGTACCCTTCCATCATAATAATAACAAAATATTAAATATAAAAGTGGTTAAAAACAAAGTATATGTGTTCTATTTATGAATAATAGTTATTTATTTATCATCAATATAAAAATTCCCAATGAAAAAATTGCAAAATTTAAATATAATTGCGGTTGCGTTATTTCCAAACAATCGGTACTTACTGCACAGGGCACTAGATGTCATGGAACCGGCCCTGCATATAGTTTATTTTTGTAGACAACGAATATTCTTCCGTTCATTCTACCGTATGTAAATAACATTATTATTCTTGTTTGGTTATTCAGTTTGCTGGATTTTTCAATTTTATGATATATTTGTTATAAAACTATTTGTCTACTCTATACTTCAATGGTCGTTGGCATAGTTTGAAAGTCAATACCCAAACTACTTATATTATGCTTATCGTATTTACCCCTTGATTTTATAGTTGCCTTATCACAATCAAATGAATAAAATTTCGATATGAAAAGTAGCATGTAGTATATTTAATATTATTGTATCATTTCGAATATTCGAATGTTAATGATATAACAATCGTTGATCCGGATATATATTTACTACGAAATTCGCAATTTCAATTTCAAATTATAAATATTTTTAAGAAAACATGAATTTCCTGCATATTTCCCATGTAATATTACCATATAAAATTTGAATATTTTCTTGTCCGGTTTCCATGAAATTGTATTATGTTAAAACTGTTTTTGACCTTTATGTGAACCTTGTCTGGGACGTATGTATCGTTAGAAAAAAGTAAAAAACATAATATTTTATGTTGCTGATTCACATGAAAACATTTAAATTCTCACGGATTGATTTAATAGTTTGCATTACATCGCTATGTATATTAACTATGAATAATTTCCCTTGTGAGTACGCACGACCGTGCGAGTGTGAACTTTTCAATCTGGAACTAATGTTAATTGATTCTGTCAAACTGAAATAAAAATCTTTTCAAATCTCTCCCTACCTAATAACGTACTTACATATGATATATTTGAGTAAACATCATTCTACATTTTGAATAGGTGGATTTAAGCAACCAACATTTTTTCTTACCATTCCGTAATTTTCCCATTTAAAAACTATTATTATAGGCAAAATATTAACTTTAAATCATAAAATCTTCATGTTTGATGTAGCTTAAGCATTTGTACAAACGATAAACCTTGGTGTCATATCTTTTCAAAACGTTTTTTTTCTATCTGAAATTTCAGATAAAACACCATCTTTCCGCTAGCAAAGTGATTTCTATCATAAGCTTTAGAGCTTTGGTCAATCAATAGTAAGAAAATACCCAAATTTTCAATTATAATTTAGGTTGTCTCAAAAAAGTGTAAGGCGTAGGTGTGCAAACCACTGAAAAGGTTATCCTAAGAAGTGTGACATATACGGGTTTGAATGAAAACTGATGTCGTCAATTTGAAAAATGGCCTATTTGACTCTTATGCCCCAGATTGGCCAATTGGCAGTTCGATAAAATTGACCCTACTTCGGGCACACAGACAACTACAACCAAATTCTATCATTATATATCGTCAGTGGTTAAAATATACTGAGACTAGGATGAAACGATTTAATTTGCTTTTTTCTATCTTCATAACTTTTTAATATTATTTCAGCAAAATATGTTAATATGTATTTGTGGTTTTAAAGTTTATTTTGTAGAATTCCATTTTAATTTTTAGGTTTTTTAATTTTATTTAAACAATATTTATTATTATTTTTAATTAAAAAAAAACAACTTTTAGTTAAAAGTTCTGCTATGTAATTATTTTTACGCGTGACAGCTGTTTTGTATAGACATCAACAATAATTACTTTTAATAGACATCAACAATAATTACAATTTATCAGAAAAAACTTAATGGGGACATTGGTAGTTAAAAATAATAATAATAATATAAAATATGATATAAATAGTCCGTCTGTATGTGGCTTCTCCACAGTTTGATAATGCCCTCAGAAGGCGAAACAACTGTCACGCGTAAAAATAATTACATAGCAGAACTTTTAACTAAAAATTGATTTTAAAAATTTAAAATAATAGTAATAATTGTTTAAATAAAATTTAAAACCTAAAAATATGTTAATATGCTCAAGGTTCATTTCAACTAATTTTTTTTCCAAAATATTTAATCTTTCTAACTTTTCATTTTGGCCTCTTTACAAGTAATTAAAATGTGTCGGGGAGTTTTTGGAGAGTGATTTTTTTTTAAATTCAGCGTAAATCCTTTCGTGTCACCTTATCAAAGTGACTTTAATTGGCGGGGCTTAGGTACTCAATTATGTAAATACTTTATAAAGCTTCTTAACAACGACCAGTTCTGCGAAATTCCCGCTCTTCTAGGGCTCTTTGGGCCTTTTTTTTATTTTACAGTTTAATTTTCGGCAACCAGATTAATCAAAGAGGAATAATATTCATCAACCGGGCTACATAATCAGACACCAATTACATTTATTCTAACGGATTCCTCGACCATCCGTTGAAGAAAACAAAGATTGTTCGAAGAAAAAATTTTAATTCTCTCGAACTTCTTCAATCTATTTTCGTTGCATAAACTTTTTCGATTTTCGCAAAATTTTGAAAAATCGAATGGGATAAAAAAATATTATTTGATTACTGTGTGTATTGGTGCATATGTATACACTTTCGAGAGTGGTGTTTTTACCAACAACGTCAGTAAGAAAGAGCCTTTTGTCTTGCGTACGTAATAAATAAAACACAAAAGTTTAATTTAATACAATCATCGCATTTGAATATTTGGGAAGTTTCATAGTGTGTTCATTTATTATTTTAAAAATTAACTTTTTTAAATTTCATTGTATTTTTCTTTTCAGAAGTCAAATAACATGCTTGAAGCAAGCAATGCATATGTGTGAGTTATGTTCGATTCAACATTTGCTGAGATAGCTGTAACATAAATACAGGGTTTTCTAAAAATACTGATTCCGTCACTCTTTTATACGGTTCAAATAAAACAAAAACAAAACCATTTTTTCAGGTAATGTCAGAAGAAAGAATTTTTCTGGGTAGCAAACAAAAATATTGGTAATTCTTGGAATATTTTTCGAATAACTCTGTTGGTATACGGGCATAAACGGAAACCCAAAATGTTAATAATTCAACAACTTTTTTTGTCATGTGCTACTGCGTCAGAGACTTAACTGCTCGAAACCAGTATAACCACGGCATCCCTAATCAATAAAATGTTGTGAGACTGAAATAAGAAAAGGAAGGGAAAAAGAAGAGATAAATTGGTAGTTTGAAGTATTTTAGTATTCAGCACTAGTGATTGAACATAGCTAAAGCCATTTCTAGCAACGATTCTGTTCTGAAAGATGCTCTCTTACCAGAGTTTAAATATTCTTTAAACGATTTTGTTCGACTGGTCAATGTGAAATAAGCTATAAAAATCGAAATATATCTCTGGGTTTAGAGAGAGCTTGCCGTCCTTCCCAGAGGTTGTCGAAGTCGTCAATTATGTCACTCACCCTTAAATCTGTCTAAATCACCAACAAAACGCCATCTCTGTAGTATAAGTTAAAACGTAACAGACAATCATTTGCAAACAACGAAGCTGCAAATATAACTATTTTAATTCCTCTTGCTTTTCTTCCGTTCAAAGTGAAACTCATCAGCGTTACTTCCCGTCTTAAAACCTTTTATTTCCCAAAGTTTCACATTGACGATCCCTTTCTTACTGCATTAGCTTGTCTGAGGACAGGGTGGGTATAAGAAAACAATGAAAGCTTTCACTTTTGTTTAAACTTCCATTAAACTTTGAGAACCTTAAGCCACTCGGTACGGCGTTAACCAATTGTCCAAAGTCACAATTTTAATTGAATCGATTATTTTAAAAACACCAATTGCACAAATATTCAGCATGCGGAGTTTAATTTTTAACATTTTTTTTCTTCGTTAGATAAAACCTGTGAAAACACATCTTATCCTGCTTCAAATCTACGTCTTTGTGATATTTTTTGTGTCCAGTTTTAGACAAAGGCCACCCTCAAATGTCTTCAAAAAATTGTTCTATCGACTGCTCTCATTTATCCGAAATTAGCAGCCCATTTCATCTATGGGAAATCTCTTACTTTACTTAAGCAACTAAGGACGCTGTCCGATGATATTGCTTATTCAACAGCTATTTTCTTCATCGTGCCACGTCTCCTGCGTAATTAAGATTATTTAAAGGTGATCTAAATCTTCGTCTTGTTCTTCTCCGTGAGTTTTTTGGCGTTTAGTATTGGACAAAGCTCTCCTTCAGTTATCTTCAGTATGGCCGATTTTTGGCGGCTCTAATCCACCTGAATCTGTAAAATCTTTTTAGATTATCTGCCCATCTCATATGTCAGCAACATTTGCTTCTTTTCAACCTAGGAAGATACCCGATTGTGTGGTAATTTTAACAAAATCTGGCCACATGGCTACCATGTTTTTTCACATTTTGAAAAATGAGAGTTTAGTTGGCATTATCGGCAGTCTAATTAGTTAGGAAAAGAGTATTAAAACACGGATTGCAAGCGTCAAAAGAAAAAAAGTTTAGGAACTAAGTAAATAAAAAACTGTTTTTATTGAATACCTCAGAAAAAAAATTGTGAACAAGGGGTGTTTTTTCAACAAACGATTGAACTAACCTTTCAAGTAAAAATACAATATAATGTACTGGAGATGCAATGTACATTATGCATATTAACTGTAACGTATTACGCTCAACAGCAGAGAGTTTTTCTGCTCCAACGTTTGTAAATGCTTCTACGATGGTCGTGAAGTGGTTATTCACAGTGGAAAAAAAAAACATAATCCAAAATAAGACAAGCAATTGAAAATGTATTAAAGGTAACCTGCAAGATTTTTTCGTTTGAAACATTATCAGAACGAAGAATGATTTGTATTTTTTTTATATGTGGTGAGTACAAGTAGAAAAGATGGATCATGAAGCAGCTAAACTTTCTAACGGCGAGTGCTGGCTTCATGAAAATTGCACAGTATTTTCTGTCTGCAATTTTTAGGGTAACGTAACTATCAACAGCTCGAAACTTAAATTCGATCACAAGCTATGAGGCTATGAATAATTCATTTACCTGTTAATCAAAAGATGAGATGTTACATTGCTCGTTTCACATCTGTCAATTATACAACGAAAAAAAAAACAATTTGAAATAA
This sequence comes from Drusus annulatus, assembly GCA_022651775.1. Taxonomy (NCBI): domain Eukaryota; kingdom Metazoa; phylum Arthropoda; class Insecta; order Trichoptera; family Limnephilidae; genus Drusus; species Drusus annulatus. The sequence goes on along the minus strand of JAGWCC010000522.1, from coordinate 21,314 downwards.
AGCAATGATGAAACTTTGGGAACATCAAATTATGCACTTTAGGCTTAAATGAAAACAATACAATGGTTTTATGAAATAAAGAACACTTTGGACTACCAATTTATTATGTTGAAAGCTAACCGGTTTCGCTTAGATCAAGCTTCGTCATGGCACATATAATAATTCAATTTCAAATATAATATAATAATTTCAAAGTGCTCTTTATTTATTATAATGTCAAACTACAAAGTGATTGCTTCATATGAAAAATACAAAAATAATAAAAAAATAAAATGTTTATTTTTCAAGGCAAAACTTGTCTTCCTTTCCTCAAATTATTATTTTGTCTATTGACGTTAGAATTAAATCAGTTTTTAAACGCGTTGGTAAAGAGAATTCTGGAATAACGCGCGTCTCTTAAAATATACGACCGTAAAAACTTGGATGGATTCGTGCATTCAAACTAGTTAGTAGGTAATATACGAGTTTCGTAGCAAATTGGCTTAATTCTGGCAGTGACTTCTAATTTCTCCTAGGAATCTAATGTTTTAAAAGTCGTTAGTGAGACGAGGCCAACATTACTTTCCCTAATTGGATGTCGCATCTGAAAAATGTCTGATTTCCATAGCTGAATGGATCACGTTAATTCTCCGGCTGACTCACATTAATTATATCCGTTTTAAATTGGTATTTTTATTAATTAGTATAAATCCTCATCAGACTCTTATTGTTTTTAATGAAGATTTATGTCGGAGGGGAGGAATTCACCTTGTCAATTTGAATAACTCCGGCGATAAAACGAGGAAAACTTTAATTTTTTGGTCCAACAATTTGTTATCAGTGGATGAGGTATTCGATCTAAGTTTCGGGTAGTTTTTATACGATTAACTTGAGGAGATTCTTAACTGAAGTACTTAATAAAATTTTGGTCATTATAGATTTTAGATGATTTCTTGAAAATTAAAAATATTTTAACTGATCACATTTGTAGACTAGCGTGGCATGTTGATAGAATTTTTTTTTCTGGATGAAAAGGTTGCAGATCAAAAAACTACTTTAAATTAAATTAAATTAAATACTTAAATTTAAATTAATTAAATATGGTATGTATACACCTCGTTCCAGAGCGAAAGGTACTTACTGCGGTGCTCTTATGAGAGACTAAGGTTGGTGTGCTTCAACCTTTCGTCACATTTCAATGAACATTCCCAACATTCACAACATTCCCTTAAAAGAAAATGCCAATTCAGTAGCGACTCGTGACCTTTAATGTGATAGAGTGCAAAAATTGAAAAACACGATTTTCAGGATATTTCAGTTTTGGTGTTTTTCGAAAAAGCTTGCTGAAAAATCTTCAAACAAAAATTTGAATTTTGAAAAAAAAAGAAAATTTTCAGCCACAACAACATCAATCATTAGGTTTTTTTTTCAATCTTAGCACTCCAGCACACTAAAAATTCACGAGTCGCCACTAAATGTCATAGTATCCGCAGCAGTTAAGACTCGTTTTGAATCACATAAAAAATGCATTATTTTAGACTATTTTAGTGTGACAAATCTTCTTGATTGAATATATACAATACAATAGTTTAGTATTTCCCATTCTACTCGGTAACTGATTGTTCGTTTTCTATGTGTCTTCTAGTTTTATATTCCTACTTTCCATCTTACAAAGAAGGCTGCCAGCTCACGGCGAGGTTTCCATTCACAGCCATTGTGCGATCGCGAGATTACCATGATAAAGACGTAATTGTGTGGCGGGGTGGGAAAACCATTTTGATTTAATAAAACCCCCTTATTTTATCATTACATTCTTTCCACCCTCGGCCCGAAGCTTTGTAGTACAATTAAGTGAAAGATAGTCTATAAATCTAAAATGAAACAATAGTTCAAAGGAGAGACAGTGTTCTAGATGCGATAGCTCCCTCGGTAGTGAATTTCTTCCCTTTTGTCTGGGGTGGCTTAGAATTCCGAGTATTGTGTATTGGGAAAATTAGCTAAGGCGTATTTGGGGTAGCTGTTGTACTGATACCCAATTAATTTTCTGCTCATTGAATTAATGAGTGCCTATTCAATTATCTTTTGTCGGATTCTCACGACTTTATTATTCCATAATTTTATTAGAAATTTTGCGTCAATACGCCTTTGTGACTTTCGCCGTTTTGATGTAGCACAATGACCTCAAGCAAATGGCTGGTAAGCGAAAGTGCCTTATAAACGTGATATATTTTTTACTATTGCCTACATTAAAAAAGGTGTTCCAATACACTAAAAGTTTTTTTTTTAATTTTCCCGATATGCTAGAGGATGTCCCTGTGTTGTGGCGGACGAATATAATAGTTTGGTTGGACGGAAATTGCAAAACATAAAATAATATAGAATATACTGATGAGAAAAATCATTAATAGACAGTAGGAAGAAAAATAAAATAAAGAAAATCAAAGAAAACATAGTTAATTTTTTTTTTAATAAAAAGCGAAAACTATGTGGAAAATCTATTGAAAAAGTACAAAATAAATAATAAAAGCAATGAAAATATTGTGCATGTGAAAGAGCCACAGCTTTAATTATTTTCACCAACGCAGAGAAGACTTGAAATGTTAAGTGTGAAAATACTACTTAAATTGCATTGAATTGTATGAATAATAAAATATTTCAAGAAGTCCCAAGCCTTAAATGAGTATATTCTGCTTTATAATTTATTTTCCAAAAGCCAACTACTCTCTATTTTTATTTGACAAGAAGGGTAGAAGATTCCGGTTAAAATGTAATCACTATTTTTTTTAAAATCTAAATATTCCTTGTAAATTTTAGTTCTCGTGGCTGTTGTAACTTGGTTAGAAGCTTATGATTTATGTAGGCTTATATCCATGTTTGTTGCCCGCTATTAAATAATTCAACACCCTGTCTACAGTATGAAACGGCGGTGAATTAAGCGCTCGCTAACATTACAAGCTCAGCAGCGGCGTGAGGAATTAACACTGAAACATATTCATTCTGACCCGGCCACAGATGAACCAAACATGTATCTCATTGATTTCTGTGTAAACAAATAGTTTGCTTGATTACATTATCTATGTTGTATGAAAGTGAATGTATGTTACCCGAGAAAAATCACGGGACGTAACTTGGCTTGCCAAGATAAAGTATCGGTTGCTTTAATCCACCCATTTCAAATATAGAATAATTTCTGCTAAAATACACTGTAGATCTTAGAGCAATAATATACAAGAGGTATAGCTGTAGATTGATCTGTAGTCAGTTTTTACTAGCCTTTACCTTGAAGTAACTGACTTGGTTGTAAAAGGGCGTGGCTAAGACTGGGGCTACGGTATTTGTATATCCATTCACAGCACATGTCGACATAATGTTTTTGTTTATTCGTATAGCCACTTTTTCACACTATTTTTATCAATACAAATATAGCATATAAGCAAATAAATATAAGCAAATAATATGGTGTACGATGTAAAAACCCGGAGAAAGTGTTTTTTCGCAAGTTTGTGTAAGTTGGGTAAAAATAATTAGCTATCCCTCCATATATTGTTACTTCAAGCTGTAGATATATATTTTTCACGAGTTCGAAAGAATGTTTTTTTCAATTTGATAATGTTATGAACACACTCGTCGGTTCCACGTTTGAGAACTTTACACTCGTACGAATGAACGTACTCACAAAGGAAATTATGTATGGTTAATTCTTCCTTAACTTTAGATTTGGATTGTAACATAAGGAGTATGAACATGGCGTCTCGTAAATTTTTTCAATAGTCTGAAGCCTTTATAACTCAGGACATGAATAACACTGATAAAAGTGTTTTAATATAGAAACTCAGAAGAGAAAGGATGTGCAAATTTGATAAAGCCCAAGGGTGTTTTTAGGGGAATGTGAAAACAGAGTTTTTACTTTATGAATAAAATTTTAATTCTTAAATAGAATTCTTAAGTAATTCATCAACGGTTATATGTTGAAAGATCGACACAACTGGAACAAAACAAAGTGGGGTGAGAGAGCTTTTAAAAATTATTTTTATTATTTGTTAATAAAAAACTGCAGATGGAGAAACGTTTAAAATTTATATTTAATTGAATAGAATTTGATAAAAGTTTCTGGAATTTATTCAGTGTGCACTTAACAAATAACCCTGAGAAGTTTGATCTACACCAATTTGAAAGAAAACTATTGTACCAATCTACATACAATAAAATGCTTCTCGACTCCTAGGCCCAAAACAGGTAAATAAAATTGAATTTCCGATCAGCTTAACTAGAAGTATAGAAAAAATTAGGTTATTTCGGGCAAACGGACAATCCACAAAACACTTTTTTCTCCAGTGCCTGTGTAAATATCGATTGTTAAAAATGAGTACATTTAATGCCATTTTCCTGGCAAAAGCTTATTTCAATATTGACGTTGTACCAGTTTTAACATGAGTTCTGCACATCAACATGTAGTGTTGCAATCAAAGCCGCTGGGCAGCATAATTTAACATGCGTGGAAAAACTGTGTACTCTACGACAAAAAATAGCTCATGACAAAAATTCGATCACAAAACGGTTGCAACAAAATAGCCTCAGGACTGCTTACACCACCAAACTTTTACATTTTTTGGTGATAAAACTATTTACGTTGAAGATTATTGATATTGTTTCAATAATTAATATTAAAAAAGCTTAAAGCTTTAATGTTAATTCTAATTTAATACAAACTATTCATGTTTACAGCTTTACTTTGAGTTTAACGCTTTCTCAATGCCTCAAATTTAAATATTGGAACTGAAATTTAAAAGTGATGTCTTAATTATTTTTAAAGGACAAAAGGTTCTAAACTAAAAATGTACACATATTGTAATATTATTGTCATATTATTTGTAATATTATTTGCAAGTTTACCCAGTTTTATTCCGAACAATAAATATATTTATTTTTTATTACACAAGAGTCCCAACTGCTCTCAACCGTCTAGAGCCAGTGAGACCATATAAAACATTGATTTAATATATCTGAAATGCTATCTTTCTTGTTTCATATTCTTTACGATGTGTAACTCTTTTCATAAGAGCATGGGTTCATGATTTTTCGACTCATCCACATTACCTACAGGATAAAACATATCTTTTATTAAAAAAATCTATAAGGTAAAAAAACTAAGACGTGTGTCAAAATTAAAACTGATCCCACTATTCAAAAAGTAGAAGAAAAGTACTCTAGTATCGCTCCATTAAAAAAAAAATCAGTTAAAAAAAAAATTCAGTCCTGCTACTTTCAACCTTCCCCTCCTTCGTTTCCTCCGATTAAAGAAAATTCTTCAATAAGGGTTGGTATAATCCAACTCGCTCTGAACGCAAGGCCTTTCTTCGGTGTTCATAAAAAAGGTTATTTGTGGCTTCCATTTCGTGTGAAATTTTTTGATCAACATACTCTGTTCCATACATGCTAAACTCTCATGTTCCTAATCCCATAGTAAAGACCAAAAGCACTGCACGAACGTGTTAACATAAGCCGGGAATAAATTGCTCGGGTGTGAGAGTTAATTCAATTTTGCCCGCTGGCTTCTTGGTATAAATTAGTTGGTTTAGAGCTCTTAAAACGTCTTGTGTCGAAGAAATAGAAGCTACCTTAGGCAGCAAAACAGAAACTCCGAGATTTTCGCACTTTTTCATAGGTTCTAAAGGTACTTTATGCTGTGTTGAGAAAAAAAATAAGGAGTAACATTGCTAAATCTTGCTTAGAGTGAAAGTAATATTTGTATCAATTTTCACACCGCAAATATTTGCACAAAATATTTTTTTCAAGAATACTCGCACCTTCTCAATTCAATATCATATTTTTTACTTGACGTTTTTTGTTTGTAAGTTACAAGTTTTTATTCATTACTACGCGCGGTCAGTAAAGGCAGCGAGGCAATTATAGCTCGGCCACAGAGAAAAAGAGTCCCTTGATTAGTCATGAGTGAGGGAAGGTGTGGGTGGTGTCACATGACAAGGCTATGAACTAAATTAATTCAATTTTGCAATGTGTTGATCGTATCAAAAGTGTACGAATACTTGTATAAAAATGAGATATAATATTTAAATAAGAACGAACTTTTGGTGATCAAAAGGAGCAAAAGTACTCCCTTATTCCTGTAACATTCGTTATTATTTTACATAAGCCTTCAGGTGTTCAGGTTCGGTCATATATCTCTCTAATATTGGACTTCCGAGGAGAATTGTTAGTTGTGCTGCGTGTTCAGTTTAGCCTTACTTCTGTTTGGAGATTGCACTGTTAAGTCGGTTACCTTATCCTTCTTCGAATGCACCTATTAGTTTATCTTTTTATCGAAACACTATTTTGATGGATCCTTGGATGAGTAAACTCCAAACGTGAGCACCTATAGTAAAGATGTATGTATTCAATGCACGTGTGGTGCCGAGATAATATATTCTGCTAGTTTTTAAGCAACATGTATATAATGGGAGAAAAAAATATGAATCTAAAATTTATATTTGTTTTTAATTTTCCATTTTAACCTGTTGAAAGATATCTTCTTGAAATATATATCAATGCTTTACACCAGAGAAAACGATGTTGGTTAAGGTTTGTTTTTATCAATAAAGTTATTTATTTTACGCATTACGATATAGGTTACACCTTTAAAGTTGTATTAAGGTGGACTCCTGGCTCATTGCAGTTTTTTTCATGTAAATTCAACATTAACATCTCCAACAGTCTGGAGTCAGTGGGATCTATAACATCTCTAATTGGGGTATTTTGTGAGGCTGGAGGAAGTAGGAAAGAGAAAAATTTAGGAAAGAGTAAGATTGGGAAGGCTATTCAGATCTGGTTATCAAATACGCCAAAAGCCATTTCAAGCAAGGTATTGATTCTTAAAGGTGGTCTTTCGGGCGACACTGATAATATCTACCACACTGAAATTATTAAATTACTTCCAACCAACCTAGATTAACAGTTGCACTTACACTATGTAACCTTAAGCCAAGGGATTTGGAATGAGAAGAACACCATGTAAAGCCGTGTTCTTGCTAAGTTTCACTAATTCACCAAACTTGAGATACTTACTTCAACCCTTACAAAGTGTTCGTTGTGGTACAACTTTATGAAGGAAAGCATTTATGGGCCGAAAGTATGTTACCATAATGCCCACCAAATGCTACAGCGATTACACTGACCCCGTAGTAGCGCGAGAGGGATACTGGGCTGGGCACGGATGCCACCCTGAGCACGACGCGAGACGTTCAGGAATGCGTCAGCTGCGATTCGCTCAACATTTGACGAAAGCGACAATAAGCTCACAGCGGCTACACTCGATTGTGAGGTTAGGGTTTTTCAAGCTATCAAAGCCATTTTAAGTGTTGAAGTTTAACCTCTAAAATGCCGGATCCCCACAAGGTACAACTTGCGTCCTTACCTTGCTGACTGTAATTTCGTAATAACTCACTTGTCTTTTACAAAATTATGTTTTTCCCAATTATGATATTTTGTCAGAAAGTGTAATTATGTATTTTATTTTTAATTATATGTTAGTGTTTTTTTCTCTGCTTATATTGTGAATTTATTTTTTGTCTCCTTCTTGTCACTTAAAAAGTTTGATTAAGAATTGTGATTATATTTTTTTCGTTTTATTGTATTTTCATGTGGCTGAATAAATTTCCTTCCCAATAAAAATAAAATTGCGTGAAGTTTTTCTTGTTAACACAAACAGTAATGTCCCTTTCTAAAATCGATCTATTTAGCCGTACTGACGTAAGTAGACTTCAAATACTTATTACTCGACTTGTACCGAGCTAAACACAATGCAAAAGATCTTTGCGGTTTTATTATTTTGTTGACAAGCGATAACCGTTCATTTAAATATACCAACAACAGGTTTTAAATGATAAGAACTTCTGAAAATTAAAATTATAAATGCCCGGTGCCTATAGGTACCACCGGCACACTAGAGGTTAAATTTCGATTCTCGGTTTGTTTTAGGATTTGTACCAACTGTGATGAACCAGTAATCTGACCATCGCTGAGTGGACTATCGAGTCAAATTCCTATCCGGGCGTAGTAGATTCAATTTATCTGCTAGCTAAATCGTCCATCATTGCACAAGTAATATTTTCCGCTTATAATTATTGTAGAAAGAGTTTTTCAAATATTTTCTGGTTATTCGTAGCCCAGGAATGTTTGCATTTCTTTAAAAGAAAAAAATAATAAATAAAATTTAGAATTCCTTCACAAATTTATGTGGCGAGAATTTTAAGCAACCAACCTGACGACAATAATCTTTATCGCCTTGCGAGCACTAGGCAAAACAAATCTGCTCACATCGCTTTTGCAGAATATGCATGTTGTTATTGAAAAGCATTGTATTATGATGTATAGTTCTCAATATTTTGATCATTTATAAAGAAAAACCAAATCAAGGGTGCTAAATTTAACCATTATTTGATCTTTTTTCTTTTATTCTATCTTTGTTTTAATTTATTTATAGTATCGACAGTCACGCGGCCATGTTTTGGTATAGTTTTTTACTTTCAAGATTTTATAGTAAAACCGATATCTGTACCATATATTTATTATTACTTACCGTTAAGTACCTATCCGTGATACACAACAGATGATTTTTACTTATTTGTTTTAAATTCGTCTATCTAAAGGCTGCAAAGACTTAATATTAAGTAATGCTCAATAGATGTTCACCGTTACAACATGTTGTTCAAATGAAAAATTAGCTTATTAGAATTTTTTCCACAGAAATTAAAAGTTTTTTTAATGTCCATCATTTCTTTATTAAGTTAAAATAAACCTTCTACCCATTACGCTGTAACTACCTACCTACTTATTAAATACTCTTGTTATTATATCATGTATTATACACCTTTATACTATTTTGTCAAACTTAACTAGAAAAATCTACATACATGTAAAACCCTTCAACGCGTTAGTAAATAAATAAATTATTTTAAAATGAAATGAAAAAATAACTTTTTTAAGATCACGGATAATATTTTATTTTTTATGACCAACCGGTTTCGTTTGGCCTAAGCATCATCAGGGTACAAAGTGTGCGGATAAATATATATATATATATATATTTATAAATATTTTTATCTGTATTTTTGTCATATATATGACAAAAAACATGTAGCGTTCCATCCTCTCTGATTAGGTACCCATGCGGAAAAATTATGTAAATGTTAGAATATACATTATTTGAGTTAAGTAATTTATATAATGTAAATATCCGGAAAGAATACAAGGTTTATGTAAGCGTAATGTATAGGACCAAGAAAGGGACACTTAGATGGTTTGGGCATATAGAGCGAATGAACAAAAAAAAAGTCAGGGATGCCCAAGGAAGACATGGCACGATCAATTGAATCAAATACTTAAATCGGGCCTAAAAATAATCAAATAACGAGGTTAATTATTAACTCCCTACCACTGTTGGCGTTATAGATTTAAGATTTGTTAATTATTTGTCTCTATTTTATAAACAGTATGTTGTGTTTCTTTTTTATTTTTATATAAATCATCTTGGGTTACATTCAATGATGTATTATTTATTATATAGTTTTATTAAACTTCTTCTATGTATGATATATAATTTTAATTTGTTTTACTTAACGTGTCCTAAAAACTAAATGAACAGAACTTTAATTTTATTGTATTCTTTATCAATTTTTCTGTACAAAATTATGTTTATTTAAATGGTTTAAACATTACCATTTTTTTCTTCAATTTTGATAAAAATAAAATTAAAAAAACAATTGCTTAAGCTTTTATAGTGCATAGCGGAAACTTCACTGGTTAATCCAACAATTTAATTACGTGATATATCAAAATTTATATAAAACTATATGTTTTCCCAAATAAAATAAAAATGACTATGAGTGTGAATGAATCAAGGAGTGTGTGCCAAGACAGAGTTGTATGGCGGTTTGTCTTCTCTGGCCTATCCCTGCGGGGAAACGGCGTGATGGTTAGTTAGTTAGTATTTATTTGATATAATTTTGATAACGAGAAAATATTGGCTTTCTGTTCTATATATATATATTTTCAATAGAGATAAATGTGTATAAATATTTCAATATTCAAAAGTTATTTTCACAGTACTTTTTTTATTGTAGCGTTATCACGGTTTTTTACAGACCAATAAATAATGCAATATGGGAGACACTATTTCGTTAGAGTAATAAAAATTCGAGCGGACCAAATTTTACGGACCATTCCATTAATCTGCGGCAATGACCAGAAATAATAAAAATATATATTCGGGAGAGGCTTTCCGTATTTAAATATTCCCATTTCCCCGTTTAAATGTTTTTTTCTGGTCACTCCGGAACGGTAACCGGTTAGCAAATAGCGTATAATTAAAGTGAGGAGCTTAGTGTAAAGGTTTTCAAGGGTCTATCTGGATTATTCATGAATATTTAGGGATCGGAAGATTCACCCATTAATGTTTTGACTTCAAAGCTTGAGAGAGAAAGATAAGAAAACTTGTTGGTCTTTTCTTGGCTCAAGTACGAAAAGATAACACGTCTTTAAATATGTTTTTACGTTGTAATCATCGCGCTCAACGTCCTCGTGGTAGAGTGGGTAGTTTTTCGTCTCTAGATTCGACGATTATCGGTTTAAAACCCCGCCATCAGAAATATTTTATTTTTTATTTTAACTGAATTATTATTTGAAATACAGATTTCAAAAATATGAATGTAAATGTCAAAATAACTTTTTATTACACCACGAATATTATTTTAATTTTTATTGCCGTTAGGTTTCGCTTAGCCTAAGCATCTACAGGGTACAAAATTAAATTTAACAAAAAATACAAAATGTGCGGCTATATATACACACAGAGGGAGAAAAAAATATATAAAATAAAATAACAGAACAATGAGAAAAAAGTGCTATTACTATTTTGTACCCTGATGATGCTTTAGCTATGCGAAACCGGTCGGTCATAAGAATTAAAATAATATCCGTGGTCTAATACAAAGCTATTTTTTCATTTCTTTAAATATATCAAACCACAAAGAGATTGCCTTCTACGAAAATGTAAAAAAATACATACGTAAATGTATATATTTTTATTATTTGTATTTACTTAAATTCGTGTTTATTTAGAATATTTTAAATACATTATCCTCCACGCTAGGAGTTCACCTGTGATGTGGACGGCATTTTTCGAATTATATGATAAAACAATTTAAAATATAAAAAAGAAAATAAAAGAAAAGAAAACAAAATAAAATTAAAATAAAATAAAAAATAAATGAAAATATAAAAGAAAAAGAAAATATAATAAAAACAGTATAAAGCCACATTAAAACTAAAAAATATAAAAATAAATAAAATTTCTAAAGTAGAACTATTATTATTAATGTATATAATTATAAATTAGGAGGATTGTAAACAGTTCCAAACATGTTTATTGTATTGTGCAAGTGTAGATATTTTGATTTGTGTAGGAAGAGAATTATAAAGCTTAAACGCCTGGTATCTGTAAAGCTTTTGTCCAAAGGATGTGTATGTTTTAGGTATTTGTAGTTGATGTGTACGTCTATGTCATGATCTAGTGTTGCGAGTATTTTGTGAGGTGATAAACGTAGTTATATTTTTGTAAAGGAAAGTTAGTATATGTTTTGAAAATATTTTTTGTATGGTAAGAACTATAAATTTTTGGAATATGATTGAAGTCGGTGTTTGTATTGGGACTCAAGTTTTACTTTTATTGAGGTTTTCTGGGCTTTATACAGTGTTTTAATAACTTTATTTTATTTATTTGCACAGCCCCAAGCAATAATGCCGTATTTCATAATGGATTGTGCTAGTGCAAGGTATATGTTTTTAATATCGTGTTGTTATTAATATAATATATGTATTGTATTTACACCCCGTTAAAATGTGGAATAACGAATACTTTCAGTGTCGTTCTGGGGTAAGACCGCTCTTCGAAATGTAATCACTGCTTGAAATAGCTTAACCGCAGTGATTTATACTCTCACCACCACCCAGATGAGAGACCACCTTTTAGAACCAAAACGTTGCTTAAAATTTGTTTAGTGACCGGATCTGTATAGCCGGGTAATTTATTACCGTTTTCTTCCAGTCCCTTTTTCTACCAGTTTTCCATCAGCTTCACTGAATCAGGAACTCCATAATTCCACTGACTCCTCTGCAGTATTAAATTTTTCAAAAAACTTGTTTCGAAACCTGAATAGCTAGGCACTTTCAATAATAATATTTGGATAATTTGTATAGGGTCGTTATTGTTAAAAATCACCTCAAGGGCGCTGTTCAAATCTTAATTTCTGGTTAGTATTAATTCCTTGTGTTTATAAATATTTATTTAAACCAAGTAACAGAGAAAACTTACAGGAACATAATAATAATAATAATAATAATATTTTTTTATTAATTTTCTTATACATGACAAACTTTTTTAATTTAATGCATATAAGAAAATAATTTTTTTTTTTTCACAAAATAAATACAAATTATAGTACCATATGGACACAAGAAAGATAAAATTTCAAAAAAATAAAATTTCAGGCAGTGGTGATGATCAGGTCAATGAGGAGAAACTCTTTCAAGAATCAATAGGATTTCACTTCTGAATCTCTCCTCACTGACATGAAATAAGTCGATAGCGGAAGAGATTTTGTTCAGGAGCAAAATACTTCTACCCACCGGCAGAACCATTGGCAGGTTGGTCCTACAGGCAGGAAGATAGAATAATCTATGAAGACGCTGTCTTAGATAGTCATCAGGAACATAGAGACTTACGCGCTCCAAAATAGCAGGGTTTACAATATAGCCCCGCAGCAGTCTGAAGAAGTGAGTGGCGGCATACCCCTCTCTCCTGAGCTGTAAGGAGTGAAGTCCGAGCGTGCCCAGGAGAAAGTTCGTTGGGTAAAGCCACGGGTAGTGGCCGTACTCCCTCATGTATAAAAATCTCAGGAACTTTTTCTGGACCCTCTCCAAGATGAGGGAGTACCCCACCTCATGAGGATTCCAAATAATTGAACCACTCTCCAGCCTACTGCGGACCAAAGAGAAATAGAGTGTTCTCAGAGTTCGGGTATCCCTAAAAACTCTGATGGTTCTGAGAACAAACCCTAACATTTTCAATGCCGACTGGCACACCCCTTCGATATGAACACGAAATGCAAGCTTACTTTCGTACACAATCCCAAGATCCTTTATAGTGGAAACGCGTTTGAGATTATGATCGAGCATAGTGTACCTGTGGTAGGTGAGACTAAATGCTCTGGTAAAAGAAAGGACTACACATTTCGAGATATTGAAATGAATCTGGTTTTGTCGACTCCATTCAGAAATGTTATCGACGTCAGCTTGAAGAAGCAGGCAATCCTTAATACTTCTTATTTGTAGAAATATTTTAAGGTCATCTGCAAAAAGGAGAAAGCGAGAAAAACGGCTTCGGCAATATCATTAATAAAAATGGAAAAGAGAAGTGGACCTAAGATTGACCCTTGGGGAACACCAGAAAGAACAGAAAACTCAGCGGATTGGAAGATTCCGTGTGTGACAAATTGCTTTCTGTTTTCGAGGTAACTTCTGAAAAATTGAAGCATGTGAAAGGAGAAGCCCATTTGGGCAAGTTTGGCGAGCAAGATATCATGATTCACGGTATCGAAAGCTTTGGAAAAATCGTTATACGAACAGTCTTCTTGGTATCCACTGTCTAAGGATCTAGCAACATAATCAGTGAATACCATCAGATTGGTTTCAGTGGATCTTCCTCTTCTGAAACCATGCTGTTCAGGTATAATGTACGCGTCAATTTGAGGCAAAATAAATTTATAAATTATTTTTTCAAATAATTTAGCAGGAGCGGATAGTATGGCAACTGGTCTATAATTTTCAATAGATTTTTTGGAGTCATTCTTAAAAATAGGGCAAATTTTGGAAACTTTCCATAATTCTGGAAAAGTGGAAGTACTAACAGCTAAGTTAAAAATAAAAACATAATGGTTTTTTAAGAAACTCAGCGCACCCTTTAATAAAAAATACGGAACAAAATCTGGGCCGATAGAGTGTGAGTTCTTCATATATCTAATGGCACTCGTAACGTCAGATTCGGTAAATATACCTAGATCGACGTTTGAAGCTCCTCTGGTATTAAATGTGACCGCATTATTAATATCTAGAAGGGGAGGGTCTTTACTGTAGACCGATTGAAAATGATCAGCAAATGCGTTTGCCACACCCGAGCCATGAAATTCTTGATCACCTTTCATCATGGTATCTTCAAGACCACCATCCTTCCGAAGAGATTTTATGTAGTGCCAGAACATCTTGGGATCGTGCACGATGTTACCTTCGATTGCAGACACATAGGCTCGATAGGCCTCACGAACCTTGCGCCTAACCAATGCCCGGTGAGAACTAAACAGATCGTATTCACTCTGAAGGCCTTCAGCCTTCCAACGCTTATGATGGGCGTGCTTGATCTGTATGTTCGAGATGACTTCTCTCGAAAACCACTTCGGATACTTGCGACCACCACCGCCTGCGAGTTTTTGGGGAAAGCATGAATTAAATACATCATAAATACAATTGTAAAAATATTGCGCCGCCTCGTTTACTGTAGTTGAAGTAAAAAGGTTTTGCCAGTCTATCCGGCTCATCGAATCGTACAAGTTGAAGACATTCCCATGACTAAAGTTCCACCCTCTTGAGATTTTGTTTTGAAGGATTGGAACTCTAGTACTTTTGGAAGATCTTCTGCCTAAACTGTACATGAATTCGATGGCCGGATGATAGCTGTCCTCTGGTACAAGCGGCGCAACACTACGTATCACCTCGAGATCGACATTACACAGAACAAAGTCAAGGATTCTGGAATTGGAATTTAGAATGCCATTACACTGTGAGAGTCCAAAAACCGCGCATAGGTACTCTAAGTCTGATTTTACTTTGGAAACTTCCCAAACGGAATGCAAATTAAAGTCTCCCAGTATAATGACATTTCTTTGACCAATCCCATCGAAATTTGAATGAATTCTGTCAAAAAATTGCCTGAAAATCTCCCACCTACTGCTAGGCGGAAAATAAACAACACAAATGAATGTGACAGAGAGTTTGTACGAGACTTTTACCCATAAATCCTCTTGCTCAGTTTCTAGAGAGAGTATGTTCGACCTTTAACCCATCCTCACTCTTGAAGGCAAGGAGACAACCGCCACCCTGCCTGTGGCCACTGCCATTGTCTCGATCCCTTCTGAAAACTAAGAAGTCACTCCCAAAAAGTTCAGAGGTCAAAACACCCACATTTAGCCATGTCTCGGTCAGCGCTATGACATCACAGTCACCGGCCGCAACATTATTGTAAAAACGCGAGCATTTTGTTTTTTAACCCCTAACATTCTGGTAGTAGAAGAGCTTTGTTTTGTGTAAAGTTCAGTCAGCTGCTGCCGACCGCGACCGATGGAAGACGTGGCGCCGCCAGCCTAACTTCCCATTCTTTGATGAATGTGCGGCGCGGCCAGTGTTTTGCTTTCAAAACCTCGACAACAGCCGACTGAGGCATGCCGATCTTAAATGAGGAGTACTCACCCCGCGACTTGATTTTAACGACTGTAAACGAAGCGGCGTCGACCAGGGAATTTAAGTAAAGCGACATGTCATCGCAAGAAGTATCAGGGTGTAAGGGGTAACAATGAAAAAAACTGAGTTTTGGTGACTCAATTACGCTCCTTTGGCTACCCCTTACGGTGACACGCCGCTTGCGTACTATTTTAGTCCACTGTGGTGGATCAATGGGTAAATTGGTGCAGGCATCATCCTTGTCCAGGATTGGGGTCTTCTCAGAAGCAGTAGCAGTAGCAGAAGCGGCGGGTACTGCGGAAGAAGACGGTTCGGATAGCTGCTGCTTGTCCCCAGTAGCAGGAACGGCGGGTACGGCCGATGTAGGTGGGGGAGACGCATCCTGCACCTCCAGCTCCTTGGTCTTCGAGCCTTTAGCGGCCTGGGAGCGTGTAACTCTAACCGGACGCGAAGCAGAAGCGGGCTGGGTGAGGGGCGGAGGCGAAGGGGGCAGAGGGGGCTGAGGCGAGCCGGCCCGGGTTAGCGATGAGGTGGTAGTAGTGGATGCAGTGGATATCGTGGCAGCAGTATTAGTAGCCCTGGTGCGGGGAAGCGGAGGCGGTGGGGGGCGTAGCTGCACTGTAGACGTGCTGCCCTCCGTGGTGATATCGGGAACCGACGCATTTACGATTAGCTGCTTGCCCGCGCAGGTACATACATGATCAACATATTTCGCACTACCCACAAGTAATGATTTCATTTCAAGTAGATCACTCGCGAAATTGTCTACCTTTGAGACCAACACTTGAACCGTTTTAGTGAGCAGACGAAGCTCACTAGTAAACTCACTGTTGACATTCATTTTTGTTAGAAGAATGCCAAAAAAAAACCTTTATAAAGCGAAAACAAAAGGCGCGGCGAAAAGACGTGCGTCCTGCCGACGAGTGTACGAAGTAATGATAATATAATACTTAGATGGCAGGTCACATCTGATAGACATAATCACTTTATTATAATACTTTAAAATTTTAGCTGATATGTATATATATATATATATATATATATATATATATATATATATATATATATATATATATATATATATATATATATATATATATATATATATATAAAATGTTTATAAATATATTAGCCTAATTTTTGATATTTTCGAAGGAAATATTTCAACCTCTTCATACCCATCTTCCCCCGACTCGACTTATGTTTATAAAAAAAATATATATACATATATATATATATTTATATAAATATACTAGAGATTGAGATTTGTACAACGTCCTTAAGGTGATTTTTCACAATAATGACCCTATACAAAGTATCCAAATATTATATATATATATATATATATATATATTTATATATATATATATTTATTTATTTTTTATATATGTTGGGGGAAGATGCCTATGAAGAGGTCGAAATAATTCCCTTCATAAAACATCACAAACGTTATTAAGTCATTTTTAGTCATTACGTCAAGCAGAATGTCAAAATAAGGATCTCATTGACAAAAGTATATTTATTTACTTTTTATTTCAATATGTTTTTCTTTATTATTTTTATTTTATTTTGGGGCATGATAGCAAATTTAAAATACAATATATCCAAAGGTGATTCGTCGTCCAGTAAGAAACAGAATATGGTGAAAATCTTTTTCTTTCTACCATTGTACTTTCTACCTCCTAAGTTCTTCACTCGCTCCGGGAATGTGCGATGTGACCAAAATTTGATTTTAAAATCTTGTGCTTTAGCTGTGGCTGAAAACCAAAATGAACACTCGCATAGTAACACGGCGATCCAGACTTAGGTTTTCATAACGTCGGCAGTCAAAGGGCCCGATTGGTACCTGGCGAATATAATTGTTGGGACGTGCCGGGCCTGAAGAACAAAATGATTGTAAGGCAAGCCCCAGAAGGGAGCACATAAGCTTAGCGGCAGACTGTGCCCGGATACATAACTAGAAGGCAGGAATTATATTTTTTCATTCAGACTGGAAAGTTACCGAAATGTTTTTTGTGAGACCAGCCAAATAGGTACGAATTTTGTAATTGTAGGGTTGGGTCTGTAATAAAAGTTTTGAAACTTCTGGACCTCGTTATATATATAAATATATTTAATATCAAAACTATTAATTATATTATTGACCCACCTTATTTGACTCATCCAGTTCAACATTCCATGCCTTAGACTTAGAAACAATGAATTGCTGTTCCTCAATCATCACTCAACTCATTTTATTATGGGTATCATTCTCCACTGTCCGAAATGTCAAGATTTGTTAACTCAAGCCATGGTCTTAAAATTTTTGGTACCAGTTCTAATGATTGTCATTCTTTACGACTTTACCAAAACCTTGGCTTGACCTTGGCTTTGACTTGAAATATTTATTTTTGGTGTAAATTTTTGTCATTGCTTCATTAAAATATTATGCATGTGTTTTTCTTTCTCTGTTGCTTTTTTGCATTTCTTGTTTTGTATTTTTTGTTGTAATTGCACAATGGTCCGTTAGGATATGAATAAATATATTTATATACTTATCGTCATGCCAATTCCCTTGGGGGTAGGCAGAGAGAACAGACCGCCATACAACTCTGTCTTGGCATACACTCCTAGCTACATTCACATGCATACATCGTCTCATACATACTGTTCTGTTATTCGGACTCTTCACATAGCCCGACTTAAATATTTGGTTCACTTGATCGTGCCATGTCTTCCTCGGACGTCCCTGACTTCTTCTTCCATTCATTTTTGCTTCATATATTCTTTTCACACACTTTTCTTCGTTTATTCATTCTACGTGCCCAAACCATCTAAGCGTCCCTTTCTTGATTCTATTCATTACGCGTACATCAGCCTTGCATTCTTTCAGGATATCGAAAATAGTGATAACGGCACAAAAGTCTAACCGCTCCCAACCGTCTGGAGCCAGTGGGAATATGGCATCGTGAATTAGGGTATGTTGTGAGACTGAAGGTTAAGAAATACCTGGTTATTCTGAACTGGTCATCAAACACGGCTAAAGTCATTTAGAGCGACGCACATTGGTTTCTCTAGTATGGGAGGGTTGGCAATAAATAGAAAATTGAAATTGCAAAGATCACTAAATATTGTTATTATATCTTGACGTCACATATTTGTGCATCTTTACCTCTACTACTTAACTCGACCAAACATTTGGTCGCTCTGCACCACGTTAGTAAAGAATCGCTTCGCAAGCGGTTAAGAAGTCTCTGTGAACGAGCATCATTTACAACACAATATTTAGGGAGTCACAACTTTTTACAACAAGCGTTGAAATATTTTTTTTAACATGGATGCAGTACCTTCAGGTATGTTTTAAATAAGTGTATTTTTTAAATTTCATTTGCTTGTTTGATATATTTGCAATACATATTTTTTTATCATCTATGTGAACTTGTGAAAAATTTACCATGTATTCTTAAATAGTTAAGGTTATAGTTGACAATTAAGCTAAATTTAAAATATGTGTTGATGCACTATTATAGCTGAACTATCTCAGCATCAAACTAGAAAATAAAAAAGTGCTCATTTTGCTCCTTTAGAAAATTTTCAATTTTACATAATTGACCATAAAATTTAAATATTTTGTAATTTAATTTATTTTTGTAACAGGTTCGGGTTCAAAGGACTTTTTATATAAATAATGGAGTTATTTGATATATTGATGAAATCACAATGCCAACAGATGGTAAGACAATTTATTTATGTGAGAAAAAAAATAATAAACCGCACCAATTGGCCAAAATTAGGGTTGAATCTACTATGTCAAAAGATTTCGGATTTTAAATTTCTCTACAAAAATAGATGGGCAAATGCTTGTCGAAATGTAGCTAGATTTGTGATGAAAAACAAAGAATGGCTGGAGACTTCAATTGGTTTAACAATAAACGAGATTACTACTGTAAAACAGTAACGTCGCGGTCGTCCGAAAATACAATTTGAAGATAGTTCTGCTCGAACTAAACGCATCTAAACCAAAAATCTTCAAAAAAGTTCATCACTTTCGCATTTGGGGTTTGCAACAAAAATGAGCTTGAGAACTTCTGGACATCCGATTGCATCAACATTAATAGAAGATATTATTCGTTTACCTAGGCGCGCACCTACTTACAGACAAGCGTACAAGTTATTTGATGATAATTGCTCTAAACGGATGTCTGGGGAGGAAGCCCTCTCAACCATGGTAAAAGCCAAGCTCACGAAGAGCCAGTACAAGGTCATAAGATTCAAAGATCCTGAAAGGTTTCCACCGTACAATATATTATTTGCGACGAAAAAAGCTTGTTATCCGAAAAAATAAGACATCAAAATCACTCCTACATCTGCAAAAGTAACCATTCAAGCTCTGTTGAGTGTTTGAGAAATGTGCAAAAAGAAGTGATTTTTACTTTAAAAAGAGAATAATTAAGCAATTTGCGCTTGATTTCAAAGTAGGGCTTTGACGGCAGCTCAGGACATAGCTGATACAAACAGTTGTGTACTAGAACCCGAGCTGATGCAGATGATTCCAGCGTATGTATATATTCAATTCTACCTATAAGATTACAACGCCCCCTACTATGCAAAAGCTATTAATCCATGGGCCAGATGTAATTTCGACTTTATTAGTGCCGATCGGCCAATTATCAGAAGAGGCTCAGAAAGCTCGGAAAAAAGATTTTTTAAATATCACGAGAACTATTCCAGAAAATGTTCTCGTGAAAAATGTAATAAATATGTTTTTAATTTAATGTTAGTTACATCTGACCCTGTAATAACTCGTTGCAGGCAACTCCCGAAAAAAACAATTTACTCGTTTTCTCAAGGAAGTATTCGAGTTAATCATTTCCCCGGATATTCCTTCGTCCGATATCTGTTGCTCTAATGATGATGAAGATGATGATGATTGATCGTCTTCTAAATCGGATTGTTAACAAACAAAAAATTACATTACTCGGCTTTTATTTTTGCGTATATATGATTTGTAATATACTTTTTTATATCTTTATTTCATATTTTTGGTAATAAAATGCATAAATCGCATTAAAACTTACTAAAACAGAATATTTTTTTGTGTTTTTATATACTAGTAACCACACCAAATAAAAATATCACATTTGTATCCCTGTAAATCCTCCCCGTGAATTGATGCCAACTTTTGGGGTATTTGGAACCACTGTGCGACGTTTTGATTCTGAATGATGGTAATCTATCATTTTGGAACGTGCCGCAAATATATGAGCGTTTTAACCACTCGACCACAGAGGCCGCCATATTATAAAAGTCTATGAATTGGAGGCAGGGGTTTTTGTGTGGAATTCTCATTTTAGCGAATCGGAGTGAAAGATACTTGTAATTGACCGGTTAGTAGCTGAGTGGACAAACGCGTCGGATTCCCACACGGGAGTCGTGAGTCCATTCCTCTGCTAGCTTAAGTCCCCCACCATCGTTGCACAAGCAACATCTTCCGCTTATTTTGATGGCAGTAGGAATTTTTAAAATATTGTCAGGTTATTCGTAATCCGGGAAATTTTGTCTTTCCGTAAAATTTATAAATATTGAAAGACTCAGAGCAATAGTATACCAGGAAGGATAGCTTTGCAAAACAGTGTAGTCAGGATTGTTGATTTTGACTCGGGCGTGGCTAAAGTTTTTATGTACACACTTTTTTAGTTCTATTAATAGCACATGTCGACGTAGTGTTTCGTTTATTCATAAAACCACTTTTTCCAAATATTGGTATCAACAAAAACAAAGGACATAACCTC